>JAMPIV010006826.1:0-167500 GCA_024509875.1 Oreohelix idahoensis | reverse complement strand
CAACATATGAATTCAATGTGCCCCTCCGATGTTCACAGCCATCCAATAGTCTGAGCTCAGGCTTGATTGAAATTTGGAAAAACCCTCTACTAATATGTATGACTCTTTAATCTGCCATTCAGATAAAGGCCATATTCACCAGCTGTTTTCTCCGTCCTACGACAATTGGTGATATAATATATAATATGGGGAAATGAGTTCCGGCATCCAGAATCAATTCGCCCGTTTTCAGCATTGCTATAATATGTGTGATCTCAATCCAATGTCCGTACAATACTTCCAATTGGACTGTATAGGGTCGGTCCACTACCACTGTCACCGATGCCCTTATAATGCTAAGTTAATAGCCATATGCTGAAGTGAGCTTGACATTTGGCAAACTGCCCAAACGCCCGCTCCCAACTTTTCTAAGGTTAACATTTAGTTTCGGTTTCAATGTTGGCCGATTAACCTCATTGCTATTTTTAAACAGTTCCACGAATTCTGATCCAATTTGGGTCGGGGTGGACTGGTTTGTATGTTCTCTTCGTACCATACGTAGTGTTGCCAGTGTTACTGGTCTATAGGAAGACTGGGTGTGAGAAGGAGCCTGCCTATTCACTAGGTCTACCTTATCATGTTTATTTCCTTTTTTATTTTTAGTTTCAGGTCCATGTTTGCTACAATGCTTTGCTAGCATCTGGTTATTATTTTCTTTCCAGCGTGTGGAATGTACCTTGCTACACTGGTCACAGGAATTAATAAACTGATAAATGTCGTCAGCTACACCTGGCCAGAAAAATCTCACAGATGTCCTTTGACGGGTGGTACCAATCTTCATATGTCCACCGTCTGGTACAACATGTGCATGTGCCATAACTTGTTTCCTATACTCCAATGACAGTACTAACTGTCCATATCATTTGGGTCCTGCTCCAGCCTTCCTGTAGAGCAGTCCCTCCTTCAAATAAAATTGTCCTTTTCTGAGGTTGTTATGGCTATTTGGCAATTTGCCAAAGCAAGGTTTTAATGTTTTGTCCTTTGCCTGGGCCTTTCTCATCTGTTTAGGATGAATATTTAGTTGTGGTTCCTCCTCCTTACTAGGGGTCGACCTGACCTGGAGTGTGGCCATTATCACAGGTTTTATAGGGCTCCCTAGAAAAACAAACCTTTTTCCTAACACCAGCGGGTAATTAGGATTCTTACACACTGCAGCACTAATCACTCCTTCCACGTACCTAGTCTTGACATTTATCCTGGCTACGGGAAGTGTCATGGTGGCTGTATCCTTCAATGCCCCTTGTATCTCCACTTTGTCTGTGGTATACTGGTCAGGGTGCACCATATATATATTATATATAAAACAATTTTATTCATATTAACCATGTTGATCAAATATTTCCCAAACAAATCTCTTGTCATGTATGTAAATAAAAATCCATAGTTGGAGTTTATAAACCTCGTTGAGTGAAAGTAATGTCTGCACCCGTATTACTCATTTCTTTAAATACATATATACAGAGCTAAATATACATTTAATACTTTGCTGAATTACCTTAAGCCGGGAAAAAAAGGGGGGGGGGGGGGGGGGGGGGGGCTCATTAAACAGTAGTCAAAATATATTTCTCACAGAAAACGTCAGAGAATATAGCGTTTACAATCAACTTAGAGGGTTCAGTTGTTGCACTGTAATCGATGTGAGACTCCCTAAAAAGGAATAGAAAACCCTCTATTTACGTATCTGTCAAGAGTTATTTTGTGTGAAGGTAGTTAACAAATTTACTTGATTTTTTCGCCATTCGTGGACCACTATTGCAGACCAAGGGAGACATCCCATGGTAATGAAAAAGATGAATAAAAAATATTGAACTGGAATAGTAGAAACAACATAATAAAGAGGAATAACAAAAAACAAAACTACACGACACAGAGAAATAAGAAATACTGACAAAGAACACTGTAACAGGTAGGGTCGGTAATCAGAAAATTTGGTTAGAAACATTTTTATGAGGGAAATTAACGGAATTGTAAATTTATAATGTAAGGGCAATAATCCATAATACATTGAAGTAGGTGGTCAAGAGTAGTGTTTTACGTCCCTTGAGGAAAAGTGCTAGTTAAGTTTTTTTTGGTTTAGTTTTTGTTAAACTGAGTTGCCTACGCAATCACAATTCTCGTGCGTTTAATGAAATAGTGAGTTGTTTGCGAGACAGTTCATCAAGAAAGTTCGGAAATAGTTGTCATTGAAAATCGTTGTACAAAACATAGTCACTCAGATCCGAGAACGCGTTAGAGTAGGGTTCTCTCCCAAGTGTGTGTAAAGATAGTATTTTAAGAAGTGGCTTGCGCTATTGAGGGTTATCATCGGACGATAAGCCAAAGTCATTTTAGTTGATTTCTGTGGCGACAGAAATAATGCACTATCGTTTAGACCCTCAATCGCAAGTCCATGTCATAATCGTGTATGACAGTTTTGTCAGTTATTCTGAAGACAAGAAGACAGTGTTACCATTTCAAGAAAATGTGTGGGTTTTCGAAACGAACCAGGAACGTTGAACATTTAAGAAACTATTTCTGGTAGTACAAAATAGTGGACAAGATGACAGACTAACGAGTAGTATAGAAACTTGGGAAATCGTCAAGCCTAGCGGAAGGCCAGTAATTCTCTAACATAAACCAAGTAATACTACAGAAATTAGGCTGAAACAGAAGAAACATATAAGAACATTTTCAAAAGACAATGTTTACGTATGAACAATTTTGACGGCAACAAAATAATAACAACAGTGGTTCTCAAGCTATTACCACCATGACCACTAGAGACAATTAAAAATACGGAGACAACGGATTCTGAGTGAGAGAGGGAGAGGGAGAGAGAGAGGGAGAGAGAGAGAGAGAGAGAGAGAGAGAGAGAGAGAGAGAGAGAGAGAGAGCGTCAAACAAAATTATTACCTGCTAAGACTTTGCTGTACAGGACTGCCAACCTTAGTGGAAGGTTGGAAATATCATTTTTTCATCCCTTTGATTCTCTCATGTAAATAAAGTTCAACGTTATTAGCTACTGCTGTCCGAGTGGAGTTAATCATCGATATTTGAGATCATACATCACTTGTCAGTTGTGAACTATTGTTTTTATATTAAGAAAGAAGTCACCCTAACACCATCAAACATAAATGAGCTGCCTGATGTTCAGGGTAGAGATACGAGCCCAGACGATCATAGTAATTATATAGGATAGAGAAGTAGGGAATAGTAGTCAGCCATCATCATCATCATCAGCCAGCTTATATGTCCACGGCCACAATACTAAGAAATACTGACAACGAGGAATAATAAATATCGATAAAGAGGAATAAGCAATATCGATAAAGAGGAATACGAAATATCGATAAAGAGGAATAAGTAATATCGATAAAGAGGAATACGAAATATTGATAAAGAGGAATAATAAATATCGATAAATAGAAATACGAAATATCGATAAAGACGAATAATAAATATTGATAAAGAGAAATACGAAATATCGATACAGAGGAATAAGTAATATCGATAAAGAGGAATAATAAATATCGATAAAGAGGAATAATAAATATCGATAAAGAGGAATAAGAAATATCGATAAAGAGGAATAATAAATATCGATAAAGAGAAATATGAAATATCGATAAAGACGAATAATAAATATCGATTACGAGAAATACGAAATATCGATAAAGAGGAATAAGAAATAGCGATAAAGAGGAATAAGAAATGACGATAAAGAGGAATAATAAACATCGATAAAGAGGAATAAGCAATATTGATAAAGAGGAATAAGTAATATCGATAAAGAGGAATACAAAATATCGATATAGAGGAATAAGAAATATCGATAAAGAGGAATAAGAAATATAGATAAAGAGGAATACAAAATATCGATAAAGAGGAATAAGTAATATCGATAAAGAGGAATAAGAAATGTCGATAAAGAGGATCAAGAAATATCGATAAAGCGGAATAATAAATATCGATACAGAGAAATAATAAATATCGATAAAGAGGAATAAGTAATATCGATAAAGAGGAATAAGAAATATCGATAAAGAGGAATAAGAAATATCGATAAAGAGGAATAAGAAATATCGATAAAGAGGAATATGAAATATCGATAAAGAGGAATACGAAATATCGATAAAGAGAAATATTAAAATGTACATGACAAAGAATAATAAGAAAATATAATATGACAAAGAGAAATAAGAAAAGACCTGCTCGAAATCTTGTTGCACCACTCTCAAGTTTACTCCGCTGTAAGTGGGGTACCTAAGTCTGCTCTTGAGTTAGGGAAGGCAAACTCAGCGTTGAAGTGAACTGGTCGCATCACCTCATAAAGATGGATCAAATATAGTGAAGAATCTCCTTCGATGGCTTCCTAGAATTGATGATACTCCACAGAATGGCAAACGCTCTTCTGTCTGTCTGTCTAGCTTGCTGTCTGTCTAGCTTGCTGTCTGTCTGTCTGTTTCTCCAGTCATCATATCTGTCTCTCTAACTGACTGTTTATGTGACTTCATCTATATCTGTCTCTCTGTTTCTTCATCTGTTTATCTGAGAGATAAACAACAACCAAAAAGCTAGACTTTTATAAATGGGTGCTTTCGTAGAATAGAAGAATTTAAGTGATACGGCAAGATCACTAATGTGGAACTGATGACAAGATCACTAATGTGGAACTGATGACAAGATCACTAATGTGGAACTGATGACAAGATCACTAATGTGGAACTGATGACAAGATCACTAATGTGGAACTGATGACAAGATCACTAATGTGGAACTGATGACAAGATCACTAATGTGGAATTGATGACAAGATCACTAATGTGGAACTGATGACAAGATCACTAATGTGGAACTGATGACAAGATCACTAATGTGGAACTGATGACAAGATCACTAATGTGGAACTGATGACAAGATCACTAATGTGGAACTGATGACAAGATCACTAATGTGGAACTGATGACAAGATCACTAATGTGGAACTGATGACAAGATCACTAATGTGGAACTGATGACAAGATCACTAATGTGGAACTGATGACAAGATCACTAATGTGGAACTAATGAGAAGATCACTAATGTGGAACTGATGACAAGATCACTAATGTGGAACTGATGACAAGAACCAGACAAGTTCTATGAAAAGACTACGCTGGCGATGGATAGGACACACATTGAGGAAACATGTTGATAGGACACACATTGAGGAAACATGTTGATAGGACACACATTGAGGAAACATGTTCATAGGACACACATTGAGGAAACATGTTGATAGGACACACATTGAGGAAACATGTTGATAGGACACACATTGAGGAAACATGTTGATAGGACACACATTGAGGAAACATGTTGATAGGACACACATTGAGGAAACATGTTGATAGGACACACATTGAGGAAACATGTTGATAGGACACACATTGAGGAAACATGTTGATATGACACACATTGAGGAAACATGTTGATAGGACACACATTGAGGAAACATGTTGATAGGACACACATTGAGGAAACATGTTGATAGGACACACATTGAGGAAACATGTTGATAGGACACACATTGAGGAAACATGTTGATAGCGATACAAGGCAGTCCTTGTTCTGGAACCCCCAGGTTAACAGAGAGGAGGAGACCAAAGAACACGTGTAAAAGAAAACTGGAGAAATATGAAGGTGATATGGATTAGCATATGGCAAGAGAACAGTTGGGCGACCACAGCTGAGGTTCAAGATGTGTGCAAGAGAGATATGAGGGCACTGGACATGGATCCAGCAACATGGGAGGATGAAGCTGCCGATCGCACTAAGTGGCGATGCTATTTACGGCGCCACCTCAGATTGGGCGAAGAGAGGCTCACACAAGAAGCAGAGGTGAGGAGAAAACGTCGAAAGGAGCACCAGGAAAATAAGCAGCTGAGGGCTGTCACCTCAGGGGCGCATTCCCATAGTCAGTTATGACTGAAGGGGCTATTATATTATATTATATTATATTATATTATGGAAGCCACGGCAAGACCTTAAGCTATTGGCTCGAGACAAGAAGACTTGGTATAAGTTTATTTATGGCCAACCCTCCGTCTAAATGGTTGTCTGTCTGCATATCTGGATCTGTCTGTCTTAACATCTAATCATGTATTTTGCTTTTCTGCCTGTTTGATGACCCATGATTCTGTCTTCACTGTTTATCTGTCGGCTTGTCTGTCTAGACTTATTTATATACAGCTGCCTTTTTTATGAGGCAGTCAGTTCCCTTTCGCTCCTTACAGAGCATGGAGCAACCCCTGCAGATGGTACCTTGCAGGAAGCCTGCACAAAGGCTTGCATGCGATCTTGTAGCGGAGGTTCATGTTGCAGTTTGCTTTACGCGATAAGATTTTCAGTTCCTGTTAGGATATGCCAGAGGAAACAGTCATTATATATTTTTTTCCTTGTCTCCTCGGTGACTCCTCGGGAAGTACACTCTGCACTTTGTCTCTCTATCTGTCTGACTGTCTATGGGTTCAACGGCATGTCAGAATTCTAGTTATTTTAGTGGGGGTTGTCTTTTTGCACCCTGCATTATTTAGACACAATCTTTATTCCGATTTCTTTCTGACAACCTAGACTTTTAATCAAATCGTTTTCTAGTTGATGAAATCGAAACCGAGCCGTCGAGAAATTGTTATGGAATATTAAATCAACGATAAATTTATGTTGGCGCCGCAGAGTTTCCCAGTTTTCCCACATCAAAGAATGATTTACGGATAATGAAAATGTGAGATTATGAATGAGAAGACGACGCGATGTGGAAGAGATAACTGAAAAAAAATGGAAACAATAGGATGAGCCCACAATGAAATATATTTTACACAAAATGTACTGCTGCAAAGATGTTAAACGCAGACGGGAAGTTGAGACGTTTAGACTGGGAGAGAAACAGACAAAATTATTCAATGCGAGATTACGTGTTGGACAAGCCATGGATTTTCAAACAATTTAAAAAAAAAAATAAGATTAACCAGGCTCAACTGGCTATGAAATGTGAAACGGACAAAAGGCTCCGGGGTCAGTGTCATCATGTTCGACACCCCCCCCCCCCAAACCTGACTAATTAGGTTCTGAAAAGTAAACTAGTTACCTCCTTCTCCTTTTACCTCATACAAAAATAAATGTAAAAAAAAAAAAATAAAAAAAATATGAGCTGGTCTGCATGTGATGTTTTCATTTCCACGTGATCTCATTTGTTCCAATGGCAGGTAATTGTCCTGAATTTTACTATATCTCCACTGGTTCGGTAGCAGGCAAACACTTTTGATTTCACTTGATCTCAACTGTTCCAGTGGCAGGTTAGTCGGCCTGATTTCTACGTGACGGCAACTGTTCTGCTGGCAGGTTATTAGTCATCATTTCAACTGTTCTGCTGGCAGGTTAGTAGTCATAATTTCAACTGTTCTGCTGGCAGGTTAGTAGTCATCATTTCAACTGTTCTGCTGGCAGGTTAGTAGTCATAATTTCAACTGTTCTGCTGGCAGGTTAGTAGTCATAATTTCAACTGTTCTGCTGGCAGGTTAGTAGTCATAATTTCAACTGTTCTGCTGGCAGGTTAGTAGTCATAATTTCAACTGTTCTGCTGGCAGGTTAGTAGTCATGATTTCAACTGTTCTGCTGGCAGGTTAGTAGTCATGATTTCAACTGTTCTGCTGGCAGGTTAGTAGTCATGATTTCAACTGTTCTGCTGGCAGGTTAGTAGTCATGATTTCAACTGTTCTGCTGGCAGGTTAATAGCCATGATTTCAACTGTTCTGCTGGCAGGTTAATAGCCATGATTTCAACTGTTCTGCTGGCAGGTTAATAGCCATGATTTCAACTGTTCTGCTGGCAGGTTAACAGCCATGATTTCAACTGTTCTGCTGGCAGGTTAATAGCCATGATTTCAACTGTTCTGCTGGCAGGTTAATAGCCATGATTTCAACTGTTCTGCTGGCAGGTTAGTAGTCATGATTTCAACTGTTCTGCTGGCAGGTTAATAGCCATGATTTCAACTGTTCTGCTGGCAGGTTAATAGCCATGATTTCAACTGTTCCAATAGCAAGTTATTAGTCGTGAGATTACCGTGATCTCAACTGTTCCAATTGGAGATTAGAAGTCCTGATTTTACTATGATCTCAACTGTTCCAATGGGAGATTAGAAGTCCTGATTTTACTATGATCTCAACTGTTCCAATGGGAGATTAGAAGTCCTGATTTTGCTATGAGCTCAACTGTTCCAATGGGAGATTAGAAGTCCTGATTTTACTATGAGCTCAACTGTTCCAATGGGAGATTAGATGTCCTGATTTTACTATGAGCTCAATTGTTCCAATGGGAGATTAGAAGTCCTGATTTTACTATCAGCTCAACATTCCAATGGGAGATTAGAAGTCCTGATTTTACTATGAGCTCAACTGTTCCAATGGGAGATTAGAAGTCCTGATTTTACTATGAGCTCAACTGTTCCAATGGGAGATTAGAAGTCCTGATTTTACTATGAGCTCAACTGTTCCAATGGGAGATTAGAAGTCCCGATTTTACTATGAGCTCAACTGTTCCAATGGGTGGTTAGTAATCCCGATTTCAACTAGTGGCAGGTTAGCAGCCCTAATTTTTTCACGAAATCAACTTTTCCAGTTGCAGATTAACATCTCTCATCTCTTGTTCCAATGTCATCTCTCATCTCTAGTTCCAATGTCATCCATCATTTCTACACTAGTGATCCCGTCACACCATCCCAACCCGTCTGCTCCACTCATGTACCCATTCACGAATGTCTGCAGTTGTTTAACCGTTGCTTTTATTGTTCTCCATGTTTTTCAGCCATACAATAACAAAATAGATACGTACCATCAAAGAAAAAAAAGAAAAGAAAGGAAAATGATAGTAATTGAGCTCCATAGATTTGCTGTATTCAGTCATTTAAAAAAAATCCACATATGAAAGTTGCAAAGATAATCAAAAATTTAAAAAAAAACTATAAAAAAACCCCACATAAGTAAATTACAAAAAATAAAAAAAACTATCTCTGATATTCTATTTCTAAACGTAAAAAGGTAGTTCCATAGCAGATACTGCCGTAGGCAGTGAAGTGTTAGAGACTTCACCATACTAGGTCCAGCTTCGAGAGGTGGGTTGACCAGTTCCATTCCTCGCTGCTTTTTCCTTCCCTAACTCAAGTGCAAAGTCAGGTACCCGTTTACTGCTGGGTAGACTGAAGCGTGAATCGAACCTAGCACCTTTGCCGCGAGAGACCAGCGCTTTAACCTCATATATACCTAAAGGTACATAATGTTGATATCATTTTATCTTTAATTTAAAACGCTCATACAAGACACAGGTTATCCAGAAATCTGGCATTTGCTGTAGCCTGTCACTTTAATTCTCTGCTAAACATTTCTTTCTGTTACTCTTTTTCATTTCTTATCTAGTTATCTTTCATGAGTTTGCACTGTTTCGCCATTCCAGTAGCTCACATCCAGGATAAAGAAAATAGAATAAACAATGCAACGCCTAACGATGAAAGCCGACAAAGGCCGATATATAAAACATAGAAGCCTGAGTCAGCCGACACTACTATTATGAAAACAACTAGCAATAACCCATCAATAATGACGGAAGTAAATCAAAAACTGTAATTATGTTTTAAAAATATTTTTTAATTCAATATAAAAGTTATTTGATGACAACATTTTTTGTGAAAGTGCGTGGATTTGTTTCAAAGAATGTTCCCTGATGTCGTAAAGTGTAAACACACTTCTTTGTTAATCACCCAGCCAATCAACGAGCACCGTTCACCAGTCTCTGAGACAGAATAAAATTAGGCTTAAGCCCTGTTTTTCGGATGTCGGTGGCGGCCATCTTGTCACCCAATATGGCGGAAAAACAGAATAACATTAGCCATACGCCCTGTTTTTCCTGGGACTCGTTTCGGTCAAGGACGGTACGGAGCATGGTACGGAACTGCAGACAACCAATCAGCTTACCCCGCCAGGAACCAACCAAACGCTTTCCTTAAGCAGTAGAAGTTACCTCACCTGCCTATATAATCGGGCGAGATTTTATGCAAAAACACGCAACACCGACACGAAGCCAGATCGACGACCGACTGAGAAAGAGGAGCTGTCTGAACGTATCAGGTTACTGATTGTATCTTGGGGCATTAGGTATAATGATTGTATTTCCTGATATGATTGATGAAGACGAAGACTAATAGGACTCATGCTTCAATCTATTGTCTCCTATAACTTCAATCTATTGTCTCAGATAACTCCAAACTGAAATATAACCAAAACAGTCCTTGTTAGGACTCAACCTATTGTCTCCAATAACTTCAATCTATTATCTCAGACCAACTGAAATATAACCAAAACAGTCCTTGTTAGGACTCAATCTATTGTCTCACATAACTTCAGTCTATTGTCTCAGATAACTCCAACCTGAAATATAACCAAAACAGTCCTTGTTAGGACTCATCAATCTATTGTCTCATCTAACTCCAACCTGAAATATAACCAAAACAGTCCTTGTTAGGACTCAATCTGTTGTCTCATATAACTCAATCTATTGTCTCACATAACTTCAGTCTATTCAGATTACTCCCACCTGAAATATAACCAAACAGTCCTCGTCTCATATACTCCTATCATAAGAACATAACAATATTGTTAGGATATATGTTTCTAGCCAGTTTAGCACTTGTCAGAGAGGGCCTGGTATATTATAGGGGGAAGGAAACGGTTGTATCACACCAAGGTGTACATATTATTGGATGTATTCATGTATTGAATTTATATTATGGGATGTATTCATGTATTTAATTTATATTATTGGATGTATTCATGTATTGAATTTATATTATTGGATGTATTCATGTATTGAATTTATATTATTGAATGTATCCATGTATTAATTTATCAGAAAGAATGTTTTGCAAGTAGACACCTGTCTTGTCTCGCTATTGCTAACTCATACTGAGCCATGTTGTCATTCATCCAACGTGCAGACACCTGAGACACACTCTCATTTCATACACAATGGAAATAGGTGGGCTTGATGACAGAAATTAGCCCCTATTTTTACTTGTTACAGGTTTTATTCGTGTCATCAAACCTGAGGTCGTATGTCGTGTCAATCCAGCTGCCTGGAACGTCGCAGGAGCACAGTGATTGCGCAGGATCTACCTCTTTAGTCCCCCTCAGTCTTGGGTGGGCTAACGAAACGACCATCAGCGGGTGCTGTGTGCAAGAAACTAAGAAGGACATAACGTTTGAGAGATGAGTACACATTAGTACCATTTCTGTCAGCATTGTGAGCAAAGTACCTGTCAGTGACGAGAAAGCGAGTAGCATAGCAAGAGACAAAAATAACAGCATAGCTGATAAATTTTATATACTTAATTAACAGCACAGCTGATACATTTACTGTAAGTGATTAACAGCCCAGCTGATAAAAATTTGTTTCCTATAATTGGAAGACTTGTAATATATATACATATATAAATATATGTGAATCATTTGTAAACTTACAAATCCATTACATTACATTGTTTCAACATCCACCCTTCAGCACAAGAGTAGATAGTGTATATACTAAATAAATAATAAGGAAATTGTATTTGAAGACTTGTCAATTTTATCATTGTTAAGTAAAATCTGTTTCCTTGTCTTAATATCACAGTTAGTTACACAGCGGAGGTGGCAATTTATGTCGGTCTCCTCTCTACTAATTTTTCGAGATTAGAACATTCACAGCCGCAACTAATTTGTGATACCAGTAGTTCTCTCAGACACTGGGACTTCACCATTTTCTGCAGAAATTCTATTTCTGTAATTGTCAGTACTATACTGATCCTAAAGCCAAATAAAACCTCACGCCACACCTGATAAAAAATGTTTTTAACAAAAACTTTCAAGTTTTCATGATTTGTTCCTCGGGAGGGCGACATAGAGCTGGCCGTGTCCGAAAACAGGTTCAGGAAGGAAAACTCCTACGTGATCAGAAGATTGTCCTTGCGCCTTATTGATCGTCATTGCAAATGCTAAAATCACTGGGAATTGACGACGCCGCATCCTAAATGGCAAACTGCGCTCGCTCGGTTCTAAGTCAATGCGATGAACTAAGTCTCGTTCTCCCTTATTATTGCCAGTGATAATTAATTTCTGCATCAGTGGAATTCCGATGCAAGACTTTTATGACCTAACGCGTGCCATTCAATAGTCCGTTTTTTGCGTTCAGATTTCGCAGTAAAACATACGGCTTGCTGCGAGACTTGGACACTCAATAAAACAGTTGCAAAAAAGATTACATCATTCGAAATGAAATGCTACAGAAGGATGTTGAGAATACCCTGGACAGAAAAAAAAGACCAACAGAGAAGTACTGCACTCACTAAACGTACAGGAACATTGGCTCCTAAATACCATCGCAATAAGGAAGCTGAAATTTTTCGGTCATATAAAAAGACATAATAGTCTGGAAAAAAACAGTGATGGAAGGCATGGTCCCTGGAAAAAGGGGAAGGGGTCGACCTAGACGACGGTGGACCCAGGACATCACAGAGAGTCTGAACTTGTCTTTGGCTGATGCAGGTCGACTTGCCCAGAATCGTGATGCGTTCAGAGCAGCTGTAATGGAGACAACGTTCTGGAAAGAATACGTCACATGATGATGATATATAAGGAAAACAATACAATTAATGTTTAACTTTCAACCACAGTTGCATCCCTTAGATGTGACCGACGTACAAACGGCGAGAATTATGGAGTTTGATATCTTGAAAGGGGACACAAGCACTTTCTGGTACAAGAAAACGTAATTGACGCTACAAAACTAAAGATTGAAAACAGGTCGTCAAATCTAGGAAAATTATAAAATTGCTACAAAGAAATATGAAAACAAAACATAGCTTATAGTATACAACCCACTTGAGACACTGCAATGTGGATTCGAATTTTAACCAAAGCCTATTGGAGATTGCCGTAGACAATTTGGCGGAAAGCAAGAGAAAACCACTGTTGCACTGTCCCTGGCAGTGTAAAAATGTAAATCATTTAATGCAGTAATAGTCTCTTTCTGTTTATTTTTAACGAATTTGTAGAACACAACGGGCTTTGTTTTGGTTAATGTACATGAATTTTCATATTTCATTTAGCTAACCATTAAAGGTTAATTTCTTATACAGCTTTTCACCAAATCATCAGCTCTTTTATGGATTCTCTCACTTTCCGTTGCTCCGTAAAAAGCAAACAAATAACAACAAAAGTGTCGTGATGAGAGAAATAAACACCAAATATTAAAAGCATGACACACATTTGTGACCTCTCAGATGATGACACCTTACATAACCTTACTGAGCTGAAGAAAGTGTCAAACTAAAATCGATTAATTATGAAACAAACCCAGTTTTGTTTCGTAGTTACCGACTTTGAAGAAACGTTAAGGTTTTGTTTTGTTTAATCTACATGTAGTTTTATATTTAATTTGGTTTAACATTTAATGTTAATTTCTTAAGCAACTTTTTCCTCAAAAGGGTTCAGCTTTTTATGAGTTATTATATTAATTGCTGTTATGTCAAATACTTGTGTCGTATCGAGAGAGATAAACACTATTAAAAACACGACACATTATTTTGTGACTTGCAAGCAGACACGATAATAGATAAGCTAATGACAAAGTCTTGTCTACAGCTGCATATTCATAATCTGTCTTTGGCAGCTTTTAAAAAAAAATCGTCAGCTTTTTGTGAATTATATTATTTTTCATTACTCCGTCAAAAAACAATTGTCGTGTCGAGAGAGATAAACACCTCTTATTAAGAACGTGACACACTTTTGTGATCTCTTAAATCCGGTTTTATTTTTAACCTATGGTCCCCGGACGCCATGGGTATTCAATAACGGATCTCTAGGAGGTCCACGTATATAACGTTAACAATGTGAATTTTATTTTCACCAAAATGTTTATTCGGATAATTATGATAGATTTTTTTTTTTTCATTTAAAGAAATGCATTCTTTGTAACAGAATGTTTCTTTAATTCAGTATGACGATGTGTAGGCTTAATGATTTTCCTCTGTGTGTTCAATTTTAATGATGCTGTTTTATGTATAATTACTTTAAGAAGGCGTCTATACCGTTCACTGGACAATCAAAGTGGCCCGTAGCCTTCACCGGACAATCAAAGGTGCCCACAGCTTTCATCGGACAATCAAAGGTGCCCACAGCTTTCATCGGACAATCAAAGGTGCCCACAGCTTTCATCGGACAATCAAAGGTGCCCTAACTGTCACCGGACAATCAAAGGTGCCTATAGCTGTCACCGGACAATCAAAGGTGCCTATAGCTTTCACTGGACAATCACAGGTGCAAACAGCTTTCACCGGACAATTAAAGGGGTCCATAGCTTTCACTGGATAATCAAAAGTGCCCATAGCTTTCACCGGACAATCAAAGGTGCCTATAGCCTTCACTAGACAATCAAAGGTGCCCATAGCTTTCACCGGACAAACAAAGGTCCGCATCGCTTTCACCGGACAATCAAGGTGCCCATAGCCTTCACCGGACAATTAAAGGTGCCCATAGCCTTCACCGGACACTCAAAGCGGTCAACGGTACAAAAAAGGTTAAGAAACCCGGTCCCAGATTGACACATTAACTCTTTGTCTACCAATCAGTGTTTTCCTTTTACATTGGCACCAAACTGGATGTCAGTTGTTTTCCACATGTCAAATGTTAAAACACGCAGTAACCATGTATATTTATGGAAAAAAGTATTGAATCACACACACACGCACACACACACGCACGCGCGCACGCACGCGCGCGCACACACACACACACACACACATATATATATATTTATATTTATATTTATATATAATATATATTTTTACTAATTGTCTAAGTGAAACGAATAATGAAAAAAAAAATCATGCCACCATTACTGGAAAATACGGAAACGGCGGGCATTGCCCAGTGAAAGCTAAACTGAACACTGATTAAAATAATACACAGGCATTTCAATTTTTTGTGGGGCACTTACCATATGAGTCATGATAAGTTTGACTGCAAAGATCCAATGGAGTTGAAATGAAATTGAAAGGAATGGAATGAAGTGCCCACAGGAGAATTAATGCCCTTATGTTATAGTACCTTAACAGCCCTCATTTTACCGTGATAACAATTGTTCTAGTGGCACGTTAACAGCCCTCATTTTACCGAGATATCAACAGTTCTAGTTTCACGTTAACAGCCCACATTTTAAAGAGACATATCAACTGTTCTAGTGGCACGTTAACAGCCCTCATTTTAAAGAGATATATCAACTGTTCTAGTGGCACGTTAACAACCCTCATTTTAAAGAGATATATCAACTGTTCTAGTGGCACGTTAACAGCCCTCATTTTAAAGTGATAACAACTGTTCTAGATGCACGTTAACAGCCCTCATTTTACCGTGATAACAACTGTTCTAGTGGCACGTTAACAGCCCTCATTTTAAAGTGATAACAACTGTTCTAGTGTCACGTTAACAGCCCTCATTTTACCGAGATAACAACTGCTCTAGTGTCACGTTAACAGCCCTCATTTTACCGAGATAACAACTGTTCTAGTGTCACGTTAACAGCCCTCATTTTACCGAGATAACAACTGTTCTAGTGTCACGTTAACAGCCCTCATTTTACCGAGATAACAACTGCTCTAGTGTCACGTTAACAGCCCTCATTTTACCGAGATAACAACTGTTCTAGTGTCACGTTAACAGCCCTCATTTTACCGAGATAACAACTGTTCTAGTGGCACATGCAACAGGAAGAGCAGCTGAAAAGTGGCTGGGACATAGATTGAAATTCTGTATGTATTAAATGACCTCCAGTATGACACAGAGTCCGCTGGGAGGACAAAATTAGACAATCTCTGAAGGACCATGGACCAGACTGGAACGAACGAACTTTATTTTCGAAAGGTTAAGAATTGGGCGCGCAGGCCCGTCTAACATTCTGCCCTTTCACTCTCATGAATCTTGCATACTATATCCTTTTATTCCCACGTATTACTTTAAGCATTAATTTAAAGGCATGCAACATTATAAAGTTAACACAACAGCATTCATTTACAGTATGCAATCATAATAAAAAATGAGTAGGCCAGGAGGAAGACAGCTGATAAGATAAAGATAGTATGGCGCTCTCTCTGGCAAACCTCTACACCCCAGGGTAGAAGAGGAAAGAGTAAGTAATGAAGTAAGTCTTATATGTATTAAATTATTGTTTTTCATATAGTGAGGTCACGATAAAATCTAGCTATAACCAAACACTGGCAGATTAATCCGCCATATCGTCGCGTGATTTATGGCTCGTTGGACGACAAGAGTTAAGAGATAACCTAACGACAAAGTGTTCTCTACAATTTAATATTCATTATTTGTCTTAGACAGTTATTATTTTTTTTTAATACAAACGTTTTCAGCTTTTTAATGATTATCTGGTTTTTTTGTTCGATGCCCTGTCAAAAAAAAAAAACAAAAAAAAACTATTATTAATTTACCCCTTTTTTGTGCCTTCCACGATGACACTATAACAGATAAGCTAATATCTACAATTAAATATTCATAACGTATCTTAGGCAATTTGTATTTTTGGGGGGTCTAATTTGTCTTTTTCATAAGTCTCCAGTTTTTAAAGATTATCTTATTTTTTTCGCCGCTCTGCCTCAGCCCACCCCCAAAAATGAAAAAAGTGTCTTGTCGAGAGCGAAAAACACTATATTTTAAAATCATTTGACAGTTTTTGTAACTTCAAAAATGATACTTTTTAGGCGATAAAAAAATTGACAAAGTGTTGTGTACTGTTTAATATCCATAATCTGCTTCAAGCAGATTTCAACAAAAGTCATCTGTTTTTTTTTCTGCTTTATCTTTGTCTTCGATCATCAATAGGTGGCGTGTCGACAGATATTAAGAACATGACATATTTTTGTGACATCCTAGATGACATTTTAATGCAGTGCTTCTGAACCCTTTGTTCATGACACGGGCTGCTTTGATGGGCCACTGAAGGCTATGGACCCCTTCTTAGAAAAAAATGCACATAAACGCATAATTTAAAATTTTACATTTTAAATGTTAGGTTGTGTACACGGACCACTATAATGTAATCATGGGTCCCAAATGGGCTCATAGACCACAACGTAAGAAGCCCTTCTTTAAAAGATTAAGAAATGAACAAGTTTTTTCTACAGTCTAACATTCATAATCCGCCATAGCCGCTTTTTACAAAAATCTTCAGCTTCATTTTGGGTTATCTTTTTATGTTTGGTCAAAAATTGATGACGTGTCATGAGAGATAAACGCTAAGGATTGAAAAAAAAAAAACATAACACTGACGTCACGTTGCGTGCAAAGTGAAAGAGCATAACTGCCGGAAGTTGTTATGGAATAATCGACCGTATCCAGATAAGACTTTCTGTTTTAATCATCACATCACAGGGCACATTCACGTGAGCCTAAAACTGGTGCAGGAGAAAATTTGTTGCAATAAAAATCGCAATGAAAGAGAGAAAGAAAATCTGCATATTCTCAGCGTGAGTAAATACACTTTGCAGGTTTCTTTCGTGGCCACACTGTAAAGGCATTCACTTTGAGGCGAACACAGTTCAAGCATTCAGAAATCAAAATGTGGGCTTTATATAAATAGATGGTAAAATTGAAATAAATAAAAAACAGTCCTCCGCCAAGTAGTTTTTGGTCGGCCTCTCTTTCGTTTTCCTTCAGGGGTCCATAGGAATTTCCAGATTTTTGAAAAAAAAAATGAAATTAAAAATCTTTAAAAAGTGAATAAACTTGTAAAATAAAGACACATTTGAAGGAAGAGGGAGTGATGTGAACATAAGAATACAAACTGCAAGAGAAGATTTCATTCCATTCATCAATATGCGGAAATCAAAAGAAATGTCACATTAAGAAGGTAACTGGTGACGATGTGCGACAGAAAAATGACACGAGATGGATGGTACAGGACAGGAAAGCCTGACGTGGATTTACGTGAAGACCTGTGCTCCACAAGGAACTTAAAGACAATGAATGATCATCATTTTCTTGTTCGCTCCCTAAGGATCATAGACTACCACCGCAGATGGCCCTCATGTAGGAAGCCCGCACTCAACATTCACATTCTCTTGCAGCAATGGTTTCTGAAGCAACTTGTTTCTTCATGATGTCATCGCCAGCCTCACACACAACCTCGTATTAGTTGCCTTGTACGACATGCTTGAGACAGCAGTAGGCCGATTCTTTCTTTATGTCATCAGAGACTGCCGTTAACTATACCGGGCGTAAATGAGCCATGCTGGGACAAATGAAGACAAGCATAGCACCTTCCTCTATCGACCAGCACACCACTGTCCTGAATCAACGTCACAGAGCTCTCTGATTCCGGCAAGAAAATTTTAAACAGAACCTCGCACTTGACCTGGTGACAAGAAGGTTAACATTTCTTGACAGTGATACTTGAGCACGCCGCAGGAGGGTTAATGATTTTGTTTAATGTCTTGTCTACACGTATCGTAGGGTGTGACAGGTTCGGAAGTGACGGATAAACGAGGTGTTTTATGCTTTGATTCACAGTCGATGCACGTAAACGGACTCTCAAATAACCGTGTGACAGTATTCACACCAAAGATTTTGAGAAACACAAGATTTATTTATTATTATTTGCTTGTACAACAGCGGCAGTTTATTACATTAGCAGATTTTATTAACGCTTCTGTCAGCAACGAAAAATATTTATGGGGCTTCATTTTGCCAGTATCTTGTCGATTCTTCCTTCTTTCATTCCACTTGTAGTTCCGGGAAGAAGGGGGGGGGGGGGGGGGTCTTTGTGGAAACAAAGACAGAAGAGCGTAACTGTTCACCCAGGCACACCGTAAAGAGACTAATATGAAGCTGAGCTTGAAGTTGGCATATGCATGCGGTAGTGCAGTCTTCCTGCTAAGTGACCAGGTGTAATGGCCGCTCTATGCTCCATTAACGAACGAAACATCATGGTCATCATTTTCCTTTTTGTTCCTTACGGAGCATGGAGCCACAACTACAGCTGAACACCTTACACGAAGCTTGCACCAAGCATTTCACATGCTCTTTTTAAATCATCCACACATTTTCAGGGATTCCCCCTGTGGTGAAACTATGTTGAGAACCTAGCATAGCACACTAACCTTGAAGAAGTCCCTAGAGCCCCAGACGGGATTCTTTGTTTTTGACCTGGTTGACTGCACGCAGGAGGATCTCACTATGGACCCAGTGATAGGCAAGGGGAGCTGAGTAGTGGCTCTGTGCAGGGCGTCACAATTCCTTGGGCGAGCCCAGAACCAAAGAACAGTATTTTAGCTCTTCATAGTTAGAGAGCCCCATTGAATGGCGTGAAATGGACAGAATGCCACGAGCTTCTAACTCCTAGCTTGGGACCAGATGGGACGATCCTTTAAATGCAAGCCAAGGTGGAGAAACTGGAGCTCATGACTTCAACTGAGCACATTTCAGAATGGCAGAAAAGCCACAGGAAAAGCCTAGATCTACAGTGTAGATAATACCAAGGAGTCTTCAACTTGGAATTGGCTTTAACAGAGCAAGAAGCTCACCATCCCTAGTTAAACAACAAATTATGGAGATTCAAGAACAGTCGGCTAGTTTGTAATGCTATCAACTCGTTTTCTCTACGTGTGGCAATGTCCAGCGCTAGCGTTTTCTCCTCACATCTTTGTTCACTGGTATTGTCTGATTCTTTTTATCAGTTGCACATTGAACTTGATATAGGAATTCGTCTCCACAGAAGCCTCGAATCGTAAGGAACTGGTGTAGATCTACTGTCCTGGTCATGAAGGGGTGCGCGGCAATTAAAAAGTTGACAGACTAGCTTCAAGATCACCCATAGTGGGTGAACTGAATATGATTAAAACAATGATACTGAGGACAATTAATGTCGTCTATTTGAGAATGACACTGCAATCGATGAATTATCAAGGTTAAGATTGCTAGAATTCGGCATCAAATGCAAGACTAATAGAGATGGACGTGTGAGAGAATGCATCCGGCGTATATACAACCACCGCGCAACAGGAACAATTAGTAGTCATACCCTTCGACATTTGCTGAGGGAGATTGAGCACCTATGAGTTTGCCCGAAGTGAAACTATGTCGATTCTGATCAACAATAACATTAAATAACGATGTAAGTTTTCTTTTCTTATATTCTCTTCAGGCACCCATTAATGAAAATAAAAACATTCCTCAAAAAAAAAAAAAAAAAAAAAAAACCTTCTTGGTGTTTCTAATCCCTAAATGTGTAATTTCGTTCATTTTTTAGCCCGATATCGTCTACTCTGGTTTCATGTATCCTTGTCATAGCGAGTTTGTATAGAATGTCTTGAGCAGAACGAAATATCCAAATATGATGTAAACAATCTGAAATCTTTTTTTTTCTTTCGATTTCATCATAAATCAAATTTCTTTTTGAAATCTGAAACTTACGTTCAGCGCTCTGAGTGCTTGATCACAAATTGACAGTTCACGCATGCTGTTTTCAAACACGCTTAAATTTTCATTTGATATCCCACTTAAATAAAATAAAAAAAATATGTAGGTTTGTTTTTTGTATTGGTTTAGGAAATCAATGTCATTCTGTTGGCCCAACAGGAACATCCAAACGGAGATCATTTGCCAAGAGATATTTTACTTTAAAAAAAAAAAAATACTACAGAAAATGTGGAATCAGTTTAATGAATAGATGATACACTATAAACGCGGAGCGTTTGGGATTCACCCTTAAGTTTTTTTTTTTTTTAAATCACAGAAAGAAATGTAAAAAAAAAAAAAAAAGATAAATAGCAACAGATAGAACCAGATATGCAATTAATCCAGTAGCACCGGTTTGGCGACACGTCAACACACAAACGCACACACAAACGCACACACAAACACACACACACACACAGATAGAAGATGTTAGCGATGGGTAGGACACCCAATGAGAAAATGTATTGGTAGCAAGCCTTACAAGGCAGTTCTCCTAGAATTACCAGGAGACATAGAAAGACAATGACTACTGTTCCCTCAGGTATGTCGTAAGAGATGTCTAGTATGTGGCTGTACATTGGGGGGGGGGGGGGGGGGGAGGGGGGTCCCGGCGGCTGCGGCTAGCAACATCATCATGTAAAACAGATTACTACAGAGCCCACTGCTGCAAGAATGTTTTCTGTCAGGGTTTCTGTTAGGGACCAGCTACAGTGTTGGCTCAATGCTCCATAAGGAGCCAATATGGAGACAACAGTGACGACTCTGATGATTGGAATTACTATACCGAGAGTTACGACTACAGGGAATCTGATCATCAGAAATGATGCCCCCCCCCCCCCCCCCATAGGACAAATGTATCAGCCCATTGCAGTTTTGTTCCTCGGCTAGTGTGATACTTCTTCTCTTCTTTGATCCCTAGCCGCAGACTGTCAAAGCAGTCAGTGGCCATCACGCCTGGTGGCGTCTTGTAGGACACCAACAAACTGCGTCCACTTTGTTCGGTCGGCGGCCATCCTTCGTACAGTGCAACAACTCTGGTTAATTCTTTTCATCTCAGCTTCCACAATTCTCCGCCAAGTTGTTTTTGGTCGGCCTCTCTTTCGTTTTCCATCGGGGGTCCATAGCATAGCTGTTCTTGTAATGGTATCAGGGTCTCTTCTGAGGACGTGGCCAACCCAACTCCAGCGTCTGCCAGCTATGATGGTGTGCTTGTCCTCTTGGTTACTTCGAGTAAGTAGTTCTTGGTTGGTGATGGTATTCGGCCAAAAGATTTAGAGAATTTTCCTTAGGCACATTGTATGGAAAGAGGTCAGTTTCGACATTTCCTTCTCTGTTAATCTCCAGCATTCCGCACCACAAAGAAGCACAGAAAGTATACAGCTCTCATATAATCTTAATTTGGTGTTTGTGCTGTACTGAGAAGACTTCCAAAAGTTGTTGAGACTGGCAAAGGCTGTTCTCGCTTTATTTATTCTGTTGTTGAAGTCTTTGCTTGTTCCGCCGTCTGGTGTTACTGTGCATCCTAAGTATGTAAATGTGCCTGTCTGTTCTAGCTTCTAGTCCCTTATTGTTATTGGCTCAGAATTGCCCACATTGAGTGTCGTGACTTCTGTCTTCTTCAGACTGATGTTCAGCCTCACCTGCTGGCTATACTTATTGAGTCTATCGGTTATTTCTTGGATGTGTTGATGTGAATGTGCGAGTAGTGCAATGTCGTCTGCATATTCCAGGTCTTCCAGTGTAGAAAATGTCCATCTATTTCCTCTTGGACTGCCCTCGTTGTCTGGCGCATCACCCAGTCTATGACTGTCAAAAATAAAGTGGTTGATAAAGGGCATCCCTGTCGTACTCCTGTCTTCACCTCGAAAGTTAGGTTGCTCCATTTCCACTAATTCACCAAGCCTTTTAAATTCTCTAGTTTTTGACTGTGCTAAATGTAGTCTGAAATATGTAAAATATAATTTTGTAACGTTTAGTAAAGTAACATTTTATTACATTTATAACGTTTCACTCCTCTGCGGCATATCTGCTATAGGACTGTCTTTACCTTAAGTCTAAAATATGTCAAATATAATCTTATAAAAGGCAAAGACAGCCCATAACAGATACTGCCGTGGGGATGAAGTGTTACAGACTTGACTATGATGTGTCTCAGCTTTATGAGGTGAGGTGACCAATTTTGTTCCTGGCTGGCTTTCCCTCCCCTAACTCAAGAGTAGAGTCCGGTACCCATTTACAGCTGGGTAGACTGGAGCGTGACGACACCCGTTTTCGAACTCGATAACTTTGTTTTGAGTAACAAGCGCTCTAATCACTCTGCCAATCGACATGCCTTGATAAAAAAAATATATTTAGGATTACCCTAGTGTTTTACAATCTTGTGTTATTATATTTCGTGCCCTTTAAAGAACACCTTTTTTTTAAAACTCAGGTTTGAACATACTTTTTAAACAATTGTATTTATATTTTTAAAGATTTATCATTTAAAATAACTATAAATTTAAAAAGAAAGGAAAAAACAAAAACCCAAAAAACAACGGCAACAAATCACCCATTTCGTCTCGTAACGCCACACAAACAACCAAGATTTACAAAAGATGAAACCAAGAATACTTTAACCAAACAAAAAAATCTGGATAAATGACAACGCCATAAAATGGCGGCATTCTTGATTTAAGTACATTTGTGTTCATTTTAAGACATCGCGTTTTCTTCAAATTGCACAATGTCGAAGTTGGAAACCTACCACTGAACAAAGACAGAAATCTATCCGTTTGAGAATGGGGTGACTATTTTTGTGGTCATTATTGCAGAAGATAGCTCGAGGAATGGGCTTATGGCGGTCAGTACGGGATATTAGATAACTCAAGCTTGAAATGTCGGGAATTGAGGTGTGAACGGTTGGAGAGTGTAAAATGATAGATAGACAGACACAGACTGAAGACTAGACAATTAAACAGAAAGGATGAGAGATATATAGATAGAAGGACTGAAGGTGGCGGATAAACACACAGACGGGCAAACGGACAGACAGACCGACTGACGGGCAAACGGACAGACAGACAGACAGAAGATAGATAGATAGATAGATAGATAGATAGATAGATAGATAGATAGATAGATAGATAGATAGATATGTGTATAGATAGATAGATAGACTTAGTATCTGAGATAGATTGACTTGGTGTCTGAGATAGATTGACTTGGTGTCTGAGATAGATTGACTTGGTATCTGAGATAGATTGACTTGGTATCTGAGATAGATTGACTTGGTGTCTGAGATAGATTGACTTGGTATCTGAGATAGATTGACTTGGTATCTGAGATAGATTAGACTTGGTGTCTGAGATAGATTGACTTGGTATCTGAGATGGATTGACTTGGTGTCTGGTTTAATTGTAAAACAGACTCAATACAATTTTTTGTCATTTTATTTCTACTTACATCTTGCAGTTTTATAGCAGACTATCATTGACTATATTAGGATGAACGTCCGATTGGCAGAGTGCTGAAAGCGCTAACCTCTTGCGGCAAAGGTGTCGGGTTCGAAACAATGTGGCGTCACGCTTCAGTATACCCAGCTGTAAATGGGTACTGGACTCTGCTCTTGAGTTAGGGAAGGACAAATGCAGCAAGGAAGGGAACTGGTCACCCCCACCTCTCGATGCTGGACCTAGTTTTTTGAAGTCTCTAACACTTCACTCCCCTACGGCAGTATTATGCTTTTTTTAAATATTAGGAAAGCCCGCTACTATACTCACTATAGCCTAACTTAATGAAGTCACTATAGCCTAACTTAATGAAGTCACTATAGCCTAACTTAATGAAGTCACTATAGCCTAACTTAATGAAGTCACTAGAGCCTAACTTAATGAAGTCACTATAGCCTAACTTAATGAAGTCACTAGAGCTTAACTTAATGTAGTCACTATAGCCTAACTTAATGAAGTCACTATAGCCTAACTTAATGAAGTCACTATAGCCTAACTTAATGAAGTCACTAGAGCCTAACTTAATGAAGTCACTATAGCCTAACTTAATGAAGTCCCTATAGCCTAACTTAATGAAGTCACTAGAGCCTAACTTAATGAAGTCACTATAGCCTAACTTAATGAAGTCACTATAGCCTAACTTAATGAAGTCACTAGAGCCTAACTTAATGAAGTCACTATAGCCTAACTTAATGAAGTCACTATAGTCTAACTTAATGAAGTCACTATAGCCTAACTTAATGAAGTCACTATAGCCTAACTTAATGAAGTCACTATAGCCCAACTTAATGAAGTCACTATAGCCTAACTTAATGAAGTCACTATAGCCTAACTTAATGAAGTCGCTATAGCCTAACTTAATGAAGTCACTAGAGCCTAACTTAATGAAGTCACTATAGCCTAACTTAATGAAGTCACTATAGCCTAACTTAATGAAGTCACTATAGCCTAACTTAATGAAGTCACTATAGCCTAACTTAATGAAGTCACTATAGCCTAACTTAATGAAGTCACTATAGCCTAACTTAATGAAGTCACTATAGCCTAACTTAATGAAGTCACTATAGCCTAACTTAATGAAGTCATTATAGCCTAACTTAATGAAGTCACTATAGCCTAACTTAATGAAGTCACTATAGTCTAACTTAATGAAGTCACTATAGCCTAACTTGATGAAGTCACTATAGCCCAACTTAATGAAGTCACTGTAGCCTAACCTGATGAAGTCACTATAGCCTAACTTAATGAAGTCACTGTAGCCTAACTTAATGAAGTCACTATAGCCTAACTTAATGAAGTCACTATAGCCTAACTTAATGAAGTCACTATAGCCTAACTTAATGAAGTCACTATAGCCTAACTTAATGAAGTCATTATAGCCTAACTTAATGAAGTCACTATAGCCTAACTTAATGAAGTCACTATAGCCTAACTTAATGAAGTCATTATAGCCTAACTTAATGTAGTCACTATAGCCTAACTTAATGAAGTCACTATAGCCGAACTTAATGAAGTCACTATAGCCTAACTTAATGAAGTCACTATACAGACAATATAGAAGCATGTCTACAAATGTAAAACTTGCCGAAATTCTCCTGTATCGGATGTACCTTTTGTACTGTTTAAGCATGGACGTAGCTGGTCTAGACTTCTGAAAACGTAGTGCTGGACCTTCTGAATACAGAAGGCCGTGACGCCGCTCAGTGGAAGACCTAATTAGTCCAGAAGGAAACGACAGGGAACGTGAATAAATTATAGAATCCCGATTAAACACAGACAAAGCTACAACCATTGCGAAAGAAAGAAAAGTGACGCCCCAAAAGGGGCATTATGGCGGTAGTCGAAAGGAAAGTAAGTTACACTTTGCTCACTCGTATTGCATCACAGTCTAGCCACTATATTCACTGGGAGCATTAATTTTCTGCCCAGTGGCTTCTTACGGTTGTAGCCACCATTTCGTCTGTCTCTGGCTTTTAAGAGACAACCAGGCATCAAGTCTTGAATAATTTGTGCAAGCAAATCCAGCGTCCCTGAAAGACGAGCATTCCGGTCGCTAGAGCCATACTGGTGTTGTATACTTAGTTCGCAATGGTGCAAAGCGGTTGTTGTGCTCTGTTCTTGAACGTGTAACTATTTGCAACCCCAGACGAAGTGGCTGCTGAAAACCTTGGCAAACCACTTAGATATTTTAAATACTCACTATCATCTCGGAGTTTTTTTTTCCCTTCCTAGTTTTTCTAAATTACAGACACGAAACAGCGCAACTAATTGGTTGTCGCGGTAAGGTTCATTTGAATACCAGGTTTTTGTTTTTCGTGGTGGTTTTCATGTAAAGGCAAAAAAAAAACGTAATTCGAGTGCCAGTGAAAAGTTCAAAGCTTTGTGGTTCCAATGAATTCCATTTTTAAACTGAAATAAGTAACTGTTATTGTGTTTTAATTTTCCCCGTCCATGTTACATGTTTTTACGGCACCGAGCTGTCCAATTATAAAAATTACGACATCTTGCGATTTCTCTCCTCAAATGTCTTGCATGAAGAAGGTCATTTTCCGGTTCACTTTCTCTCCTCACTCTCTATGTATTTTTTTATGTCCGCCTCTTCATGTCATCGTCATCATCATCAGCCTTCTGCTCGCCAAAGAATTCAACAAACTTATACCCACTGTCGTGAGACATTCTAAATCCACATATATAAATTAAATAGTAAATGTAAAGCCTAACGAATTAATTCAATAAAAGGAAAGAAGAATGGTGAAAGACCAGTGCTTTCTAAATGGCATAGCCAGCGTGTATACCGCCGTAATGGCTGAACAAGAAAAACCCCTTTTTATGCTCCGTCTGCATAATTGTAACGCTTTCACGTTTACTAGTAAAGCCTACTGCAGCATACACGCGTTTCAAAAAAATAAAACGTGTACTGTATTTCTTAGAAAACCTTGAGATACGCACACTGCTTAATGACCTAGATAATATTCCATTAATTTTATTTTATACACTGCGTAACTAAAAGACAGAAGGCCTTAGAGAGAGAGAGAGAGAGAGCTGTACAAAGGAACGCAGGCAATACTACCACAGTCTCGCGATTAATAGTAACGCCAATCCCACGCGTAAGGCATGAAGCACTAACTTTTTTTTTCTTCAAATAAACAGTGACAAAAAACACTACCAATACACGGTTAGGTTTTAAAAAACATGTTTAATGCTTATTAGGAAACATGACCCAATACTGTTTTACGTCTGAAATCCTGACTTTAGCCTGACAGTACAGAAGACACCCCATAGTATGGAAGTGAGGAGGTGGTAACAGCACGACTATCCTAGAAGAAAATACATATTTTGAACGCAGCCACTTAGCTCCATTAAAACTTATATATTTGGGTTCCTTAGGACTTGCTGACAAAGAATATGTTAAGTGTTATGCAAATAGTCTAGGAATTAACAAATTATAGCCAAAATAAAATATTGAGGTTGTCTGACAGCACCAGACCATATTTGCTCAGTGGCATGTTTTAAAACAACTATTTTACGGGAAATAGGCCAACAAGTTAAATCCGATTTGATTGGCTAGAAGAATATGTAAGCCTAAACATGATTAGTCGATTGCAAATACTATTTTTGGTTGTTACGGGAAACGGTAGGAAGGGTACTTTTTTCAAATACTTTTGTAAACATGGTCTTATTGGCTAGACCATTTAATATAGTCAATTAGGAGCGTCTGTTCAGTGCCACATTTTGAAATTAAACTTACTGAGAAGCAAGTGCGTTGAGATCCAGCTCATATTTTTCTAATGAAAGCCTGGGACAGAGGCAGATCGGAATTGTGCCATAATTCATCGCCAGTCAACGTATTTGTTTAATATTTCATGAATTGTGGTAAGCTTGACATATTTGATATCTTTTAGATGAAAAATTGAATGTGAATTGATAATTTATGTATGTATTGTGTGTGGTTCAGTAGCAAACATGAGGAAAGGCCTAGATATTGCTCCCCCCGGAACAAAACTTGTCGGAGAGGAGTATAACTGCATAGGCATATATGGGATTGCCAAATAGTACTATGACACCTAGCTTATTGAATAGAAGGAAATAATGCTGAAATTGCAGAGGCGTTGTAACCATTAGGGAGAGGAATACTGGTGAATGTGTTACATGAGAAGCTAACAGTTGGCCTACAGCGCTGAACTCAGTGTTTGTTATGTATTGTGCTTCAGTGTGGAAATAGATTATAAATTAGTTCTGAAGTAGGAGGTACAACCTTCTTGTTTCAGGGACCGTGGTACTAACGTATTAAAGCAGCCCTTGGTCTGAGTTTTGCTGAATCCAGAGGCTGGTAGCATACTCCTTGGTCAATATATCGACCAGTGTGGTTTCTCAAGAACACGGTGAAGCAAGCGAGCAGTGGAGACTGTTTCCTGCCGCTCACACAGAAGTTAAGAGTGTGTGGCCAGAGCAGCTCAATCTTGTGTATAACCCCCTCTAAAAGTGACTTTACCTTAATTCAAGAGGGACATTTATTTGTTTCAAATCAAAAAGAAACTGTGAACCTTACCAATATTATTTCCACCAGAAACAAACTCTTGAAGTCATGATGACAAACAACAACTTAGCTTGACAAGCCAGTATTACCTCATAGTACCACCGCACAACTTACACACATATTGCAATAATAAATATGTCAATACAAAGATCCTATCTATAAATTGTGTACATACAACTGGTGATTACATTTGATTGTGATTCCTGGTTCACTTTGTAGTTGAATCAGGATATCTATTATTGAAAGGAATTAATACATATTTTTAAAAGTTACCCTTGACTTATTAAGATAGTCTTATAGAGTGTTATATGTATGTGAGTGTCACAGTGTTGTAAAGTGTTGTGGATTAACTTAAATTGTTTATCTGTCTGTTGGTTGTTGTGAACATACAATTCATCATTATCATAACCCTAGACATTCAACGTAGTCATCACAATATTCCAGAATAAGTCTGACTGAGGTAATAATGTGGTAGCAAGTAAGGTTATCTGTAATACACCACACTTTGATGATGAAGAGAAGGGGACTCTACAATGTGATAACAGGTGAAATCGGCGATGCAAGACATCGATGAGGACAGCAGAAGGAGATAATGGGTGGTTTTAACGTACACGGTTCAATTGGTAGCGCTTTTGTAATGTTCAGTTCTCTGTCTCTAGTCTCATCTTTCTTTCATCTCGCCGCTCTGTCTCACATGTGCCATCGTCCTAATGTTGAGGGATGATAATTATTTGAATTTGTAGAATTGTATAGGGTGGTTATTTGAATTGGTTGATATTATTGTATGTATTTTTTAAATTGGGTTGATAGTTGGTCCGTTTATACATTGTGAAATAGATTATACTTCTGCTGCGAGAGGAAGCCCCACCCATCACCACATGATAACAATAATAAAATCAGACATTGAAGAACGTGTTCAACATAAACGGTAAATACATTAATTTGACTCATTTTTTGCCATAATAGACGAGTATATCACACAAATATAAGAATAGATTCCCTGAATCATTTTTGATAAAATTACCACCTTGGTTCCTCACCTCACACATTATGTTGGCAGTGACGCACGAAAAATTTTATATATTATCAGGTGTAAAAGACACACACCAAAGATTACCATCTTTTACATTGACACTCCAACATGACCACAACTGAGATCCTGTCCACCAGAAAACACACACCCCGTAGCCCAGCATTTGACACCCTTGCCCGCTCACAAACGTCCAACCTTCTCTCACTGACGTGCCCAAGCACCAACATGCGTTTCACTAATAGCACACTGAGGTAGAGGCCACATGACCACCACGAACACAAAAGTAATATGAGTTATTAAAGTGCGCAATAACAAGCACCCAGCATAAAAGGTATGCATATAAGGCGTCGTTTGGTGTGCTGGTAAATGGTTAAACGAACAGTTCCCCGAAACAAAACACAAACGTAATATACATCAGACAACTCTGGGGACGACAAGCACTCATACACCAGTATATAACTGGCACATACATAAAAACACTCTAAGAGGATATCTTAAAGGAGTCACTGATAACTTTTCAAATAACAATATGTATTCAGTGCTGTCATGAATGTATATGTGTCCTGATTCAAATACAAAGGGAACCAGGAATCACAATCAATTTTAATTACAAGTTATATGTACAGAATTTATTAATATGATTCTTATAGTGACATATATTATTAATGGTATCCTATGTGTGTCAGTTGTGTAGTGGTAATATGAGGTAATACTGGTTTTGTTTTGTTCAAGCTCTGTTGGTATTTGTCATCATGACTTCAATAGTTTGTTTATATTGGAACTAGTATTGGAGATGTTCTCAGTTCCTGGTATTAAAACAATTAAATTCCCCTCTTAATTTTAGTTTATAATGTCATTTTAAGATGGGGGTACATAATGTTGAGCTCCATGGCCACACTCTCTTATCTTGCGTGATGACTGCAGTAAAAGACTCCTCTGCTCGTTTACTTAAATGAGTTCTGGAGCCACCCCACTGGTTGCTATATGGACCAAGGAGTATGCTGTCCACCTCTGGCTTCAACAAAGCTCTGAACAGGTGCTGCTCAATAACTTTAAGACCACGGTCCCTGAAACAAGACGGTTGTACCTTCTACGTCAGAACTAATTTATACTCCATTTCTACACTGCGCACAATACATCACAAACATTGAGTTCAGAGCGTTAGGCCAACTGTCAGCTTCATCTGAAATACTTTATACCAGTATTTCCCTCCCTAATGGTTACTACGCCTCTGCAATTCCAGCATTATTTCTTTCTAGTTAATAATCTAGGTGTCAGTGTACTGTTTGGCCATTCCATGCAGTTTTACTTTCCTCCGACACCTTCTGTTCAGGCTGGAGCACTATAGGCTTTACATCATGTTCGCTACTGAACCACACATATATACAGACATAAATTATCAATTTACATTCAATTTTCATTAAAAGATATTGAATATTTCAAGCTTACCACAATTCATGGAAATAATAATAAACAGTTTCGTTGACTGGCAATGAATATAGCACAACTCCGATCTGCCGATGTCCCAGGCTTTATTTTATAAAAAAATATACACTGGTGCTCAACGCACTGCTTCTTAGTAGGTTTATTACAAGATGTGGCAATGAACAGACGCTCTGAATTGTGTATATTTGCAGCTCTACCCAATCACACCACGTCTACACATCTTTTCAAAAAAGTACCCCTTTCTCACGTTTCCCCTGACAACACAAGATAGTATTTATAGTCCGACCAATCGTGTTTAGTCTTTCATTTGTTGCGCTCCAATCACATAGGAGTTAACATGGTAGGCTATTTCCGTAACGTAATGTTTTTTCAAACACGTTATAAAAAAATTTTATGAGCAGAAATGATTTCATGCTGTCAGGCACCCCCACTATTTTATTTTGGCCATAACTTGGTAATTCCTAGACTATTTGCGTAACGTTTTACATATTCTTTGTCAGCAAACCCTAAGGAACCCAAATATACGAATTTAAGGGAGCTAGGTGGCTGCGTTCAAAATGTGCATTTTCTACCACCTCCGGTTCACTTCACTCCCCATGTGGTGTCTGGGTACTGTCATGTTTTCAAACGTAAACCGGTATAATGTCATAATTCCCAATAAGCGTTTTTCAGGATTTTAAAACCTAACTCTGGTATGGGTAGTGAATTTTATCACACACTGTCGATTTGAAATAAAGTTAGTGCATGTGGCCTTACACGCGTGATGGCAGCAATTGTGTATCGCGCGACGCGTGTTTCGTGTTGCAGGTGTCCCTGCTTTCTGCCTCTCCCTTCTCTCTATCCTTTAGTCCATCTGTCTTTTAGTTACGCCGTGTATAAAATGGAATGAATGAAATATTAAATTTAGGTCATTGATCAGCTTGCGTATCTCAAGGTTTTTCCAAGAAATACAGTACACGTTTCATTGAAGAAAGCGGGTAATAATACAGTAGGCTTTTACTATCAACGTGAAAGCGTTACAATTTGCCGACGAAGTAGAAAACAAGGGGGATTTCGAGTACAGTCATTGTGACAGCACTGTTCTTTACCATTCTTCTTTCCTTTTATTAAATTTATTTGTTAGGCTTTGCATTTACGTTTTAATTTATATATGGGGATTAGAATAATTCACGACAATAACGCAGGATAGCTTTTACCCGGTCAGATGTTGGACAAACATTTTGTTGATCGTCCCATTTTTATGTGTTTTAAATTTGAACGATTCACAACGGTGATCCAGTTCATTTCCCAGTTCGATGAACATATTACACTGCAATATACGTTGATTTTTTTTGCTGTTTTACACGATGTCAATTTGTAGAACCGTGTCTGATTGTTTAATACTCTGATAATGGCTAAGTGCATATATTTCTGAACTTTTCATGTATGGGTTCGGCGATGCATACATTTTTTGTCGTTTTGCAATGAAAACACCAAAGCATTGAGTGAAGGCTTTGTATTTTTGGCATCCAAAAATAAGAGGTACATAGTTAATATATTTTTGGGTTATTCGCGTGTAACGATAGCTTTTTTGTACTTAAGCAAGACGTTCTTCATGGTGTTGATTTTTGTTAAAAGTCGATAAATTTACATCTAAATAACGAAATTCGAAACAACGCGCGTTTACTTATAACGCGGTGCTAAAGTTGGAACACCCTTATCCGAGTTATTTTGGGTCTACAGTGTAATATTATAGTTTTTACCTCAAAGGACAACTTAGTTTACGTAATATAGACAGACAGCAAGAAGTCTTATATTTCTTAGTGTCACAATAGGCAGGTATGTTCATTAATTACTCTTCAGCTCTTGTTCCACTTGCACCTGTCTGGTTCATGTCATCGGTTATTCTTTCGTGACTCTTGTTCCAATGACACTTGTCTGGTTCTTGTCATCGGTTAAACTTTGGTGACTCTTGTTTCACTTGCGCCTGTCTGGTTCTTGTCATCGGTTACACTTTGATGACTCTTGTTCCCCTTGCACCTGTCTGGTTCATGTCATCGGTTATCTTTTGGTGACTCTTGTTCAAATGAGACTTGTCTGGTTCTTGTCATCGGTTACACTTTGGTGACACTTGTTCCACTTGTACCTTTTTGGTTAATGTCATCAGTTACACTTTAGTGACTCTTGTTCCAATGACACCTGTTTGGTTAATGTCATCAGTTACACTTTGGTGACACTTGTTCCACTTGCACCTGTTTGGTTAATGTCATCAGTTACACTTTGGTGACTCTTGTTCCACTTGAACCTGTCTGGTTCATGTCATCGGTTACACTTTAGTGACTCTTGTTCCAATGACACCTGTTTGGTTCTTGTCATCGGCTACACTTTGGTGACTCGTGTTCCACTTGTACCTGTCTGGTTCCTGTCATCGGCTACACTTTGGTGACTCTTGTTCCAATGACACCTGTCTGGTTCATGTCATCGGTTACACTTTGATGACTCTTGTTCCAATGACACCTGTCTGGTTCATGTCATCGGTTACACTTTGATGACCTTGTCATTTCAATCCTTCTATTCTATGCAAGCACCCATTTATTACAGTCTATAACTTCTTGGTTGATGTGTTTTGTTGTTTTCCATGTTTCAGAGCCATACAATAGGACTGATCTGACATCTGAGTTAACGATTTTGTGTGTTTGTGCTGGACTTTATTTCTTTAAATCTTTATATAATTCCCAGTGGAATGAAAGGTTCTTTTGCTTTTTTGTATTCTTCTTTTGACATCATATCAAGTAAATAATAAAATATGTTATTTCACACGGATTAGGAAATGTCGGGATTACAAAATGTCAGCATTCCTTTGAAGTAATTTATACATGATGTCAAGTTATATTTTCCCGAGTCATCTTGACCGCGCATTGAAAAATGCTCACCTCAGAATGGCATTAATTTAGGGGACACCAGCCGTTTGTACTTTAATTCAGTTGGTATTGATTTTCTGAGCAATTCTGCTATCCGTTCCGAACTCATTTCAGCAACATCTTTGCTTTTGTGAACCACTGGGGATAGAGTGTCTCGGACAATCAAACAAACTGCGTTAAACAGAATTTACAAGAACACGGTGAGAAATGACGCAATCAGTACTAAATTCACGCAACTGTGTTAGTGAAAAAAAACAATAGAAAATATTTTACAAAACAAAACAGAGAACAAACGTGGAGACATTGTTCAAGGATGCAAAGATGAGTAAAATTAGTTTAATCTACGAGCAAGTAACCCTGCCTAAAAATTAAGGCAATGAATAATTATGTCCTCTTTCTATTGCATGTTCTAATGGCCGCATTATTTATCCTTTGGTCATACTATTTCTTTCCATTGCATTTCAACTTCATTGAATCGTTGTAGTTAAACTTATCATGACTTAAAAGGTCAGTGGCCAATACACTATGAACAAATTTAAAGATATGTGTTATTTTAATGGGTATTCAATTCAGTTTTCACTGAAGAACAATGCGCCTTTTCCATTTTTTCCTGAAAAGCTGGTGGGAGTGTTTCACTGTTGGTTATAAACGTTTTATTAAGAAAACTTTATATAATGGGATCTTCTTGTGTGTGTGTGTGTGTATATATATATATATATGTCTTTTTTTTTTAAGTATGTAAACAGTTTGTCTGAAAAGATAATTTACTTGTCTACGTGTAGTCTATTGTATGGCTCTGAAACGTGGAGAACGAGGGGAAAAACCACAACCAAGGCGTTACAGAATATTGTTAATGGATGCTTGTGTAGAAAAAAAGGATTGAAATTGTACGACAAGATCATCAATGTGGAGCTGATGACAACACCCAGACAAATACCAGTGGCAGAAGAAGTGAGAAGAAGACGCTGGAGATGGAAACGGCACACACTGTGGAAACCTGTTGATTATCATCACCAGGCAGTCCTTGTTCTGGAAACAAGTCTTCTGAAGAAGACAAATGGAAATCTAAATAATGAAGAATGGGACAGACATTGAGCTGAGGGCATGCGACAGGAGGATTTGGCACGCGTTTGCTGAAGGTCTCCCTAGGGCAAGAGGAGAAAAGGTAGATCGAAAAGAAATAACGAACACGGAGAAGAGAACTGGAGACAGAAATGAAAATAATGAGGAAGAATTCGAGAGGTCTTGAGTTGATGGCACGTGACAGGAGGACTTGACACGTGACAGGAAGACTTGGCACGTGACAGGGGGGGGGGGGGGGGGGGGGAGGGGGGGGGGGGGGGGGGGGGGGTGGACGGGGGGGTGGCGGGCGGGGGTGGGGGGGGCGGGGTCAGGGGGGGAGGGTGAGGTGGGGGGGGGTGGGGGGGGGGGGGGGGGGGGGGGGGGGGTGGGGGGGGGGGGGTGGGCCGGCCGTGCTTGGCACGCGTTTGCTGAAGGCCTCCCTAAGTCTCCAACTATTTTATACTCATAAAAAATTTGTAAATTTATAAACTGAACATATTCAGAATCCTCATTCAATGTCCTTTTCAAATACAATATATGTAACATGACTACATTTGTTAAAAAATCTGAAAGAACTGACACTTACATGGTAATACTATATGAACAACCTCTTCTTCTTTCTTTCATCCTTAGCCGCCGACCTTCAAAGCAGTCAGTGGCCATCACGCCTAGTGGCGTTTTGTAGGGCAACAACAAATTGATTCCACTTTGCTCGGTCGGCGGCCATCCTTCGTACAGTGCCCCAACTCTGGTTCATTCTTTGCATCTCAGCCTCCACAGTCCTCCGCCAGGTTGTTTTCGGTCGGCTTCTCTTTCGTTTTCCTTCAGGGGTCCAAAGCATAGCTGTTCTTGTGATGGCATCGGGGTTTCTTCTGAGGACATGGCCAACCCAGCTCCAGCGTCTGCCAGCTATGATGGTGTGCATGTCCTCTTGCTTACTCCGACTAAGCAGATCTTGGTTGGTGATGGTATTCGGCCAAAAGATTCGGTGAATTTTTCTTGGGCATATTGTGTGAAAAGAGGACAATTATTTCCTTCTCTGTAACTCTCCAGAATTCCGCACCATAGAGAAGCACAGAAAGCACACAGCTCTGATATAATTTTAATTTTGTGCTTGTGCTGTATTGAGAGGACTTCCAGATGTTGTTTAGGCTAAAAAAGGCTGTTCTTGCCTTATTCATTCTGATGTTGATGTCTTTGCATGCCCCGCCGTCTGGTGTTACTGTGCATCCTAGGTATGTGAAGGTGTCTGTCTGTACTAGTTGCTGATTCCTTACTGATATGGGCTCAGGGTTGCTCACAATGAGCGTCATGACCTCTGACTTCTTTAAATTGATGTTCAAGCCCACCTGCTGGCTAAACTTATTAAGTCTATCCGTTTCTTCCTGGATGTGTTGATGTGAATGTGCTAGTAGTACAATGTCATCTGCATATTCCAGATCTTCCAATGTAGAAAATGTAGTCCATCTTATTCCTCTTGGGCTGCCCTCTGTTGTCTGGCGCATCACCCAATCTATGACTGTTAAAAATAGAGTGGTTGATAAGGGGCATCCCTGTCGTACTCCTGTCTTCACCTCAAAGGTTAGGTTGCTCTGCCCAACACTACACGTAAAGTTGGCATAGAGGCATTTTATGATTGACACTATGCAGCTTGGAATTCCATAAGCCTTCAGTATTTTCCACAGACTGTCCCTATGTCTGCTGTCAAAAGCCTTTTCAAAATCAACGAAATTAATGTACAACTGTCTTTGCCATTCTGAGCACTGCTCTATAATGTTCCTGAGAGTGAATATATGATCTACACATCTTCTGTTCTTTCTAAATCCTGCTTGTCCTTTCCTCAGTTTGCGGTCTACTGCTTTTGAAATTCTCTGTATAATTATCCTGCCTAGTATTTTGCTGGGAACTGAGAGAAGAGTGATTCCTCTCCAATTATTGCAGTCTGCAAGATCTCCCTTCTTGGGCAATTTGACAATTATTCCTTTGTTCCACTTTGATGGTGTTGTCCCCGTTTTCCAGACTTGTGCAAATAGTGGTTCTAATAGTTCTGCTGCTAGCTCAGGGTCTGTCTTCAATAGCTCTGCATTTAAGTTATCATGGCCAGGAGCTTTTCCGTTCTTTAACCCTTTGATTGCTGTGATGATTTCTTCTTTTCGTGCAATGTCTGAATTTACATATAGATCGTTTTCAGCCTCAGGAACATTCAATTGTGCCTCTGGTGGTTCCTTGTTCAGAGTTTCTCTGAAGTGCTCTGCCCATCTTGTTTCCTGTCCCTCTGCTGTCGTGATGAGATTTCCTTGCTTATCTCTTACTAATGTAATATTGTTTGCACCTCGTTTTTCCGCTGATGAATTTAGTTATTTTGTATACTGTGCTTTGTTCATTTCTCAGTGCTGCCTCTTCTGCCTGTCTTGCAAGATCGTCTAGGAAATTCCTTTTGTTGGCTCGGGTTTGGCGTTTAACTTCCTTGTCCAGCTGACTGTACTGTTCGCTATATAGTTGCTTTAACCTGGGGGACTTCGCTTCTGTTTTCTTTTTTTTTTATTTCCTTTCTCAGTGTTATGGTGTTTAATGTTTCTGGTGTTATCCAGTCTTGCTTCTTCCTTTCCTGGAATCCCAAGCATGATTTGCTGCTTTCCTTATATGAAGTAATGAACAACCTGAGTCGCAGAAAATTTGTGACAATGGAGTGTCTTTCCATTTCTTCATGCCAAATGAAAAGAAGTTAGAGTATAAACTTGGAACATATTTGTTTATTTCCAAAATGGATGTAGTTTACAAAAATTTTGTGTCTTGGATAACACAACTGATGGATTAGCTGTCTTCAGTGGGTAATTCTGATATATATATATATATTTTTTTTTTGGTCCAATTATTTTCTTCCTAGTCTCCAACTATTTTATACTCATTAAAAAATGTGTAAATGTATAAACTGAACATATTCACAATCCTCATTCAATTTCCTGTCCAAATATAATTAATATGACTGTATTTGTTAAAAACTTTGAAATAACTGACAATTACATGGTAACACTATATGAAAAACCTGAGTCGCAAAAAATTCCTTGCGTAAAACATGGGAAAACCCCTACGTTCTCAAAGAGTTAAGTATTTTTACGCTCCCCAACTTTAACTTATCTTATACTCTGTATTTTACTGTATTCTTCCTTTTTTTTTTTAATCTTCTCCATCTGGGACATAATTGATTTCTGTCGTTCCCTGAAACTGTGGTTATTATCCAAGTAATATTTTTAATGGTCCTGCCGCTTAGTTAATTCTTTCTCCTTTATATCTTTTTACTTTTGGTCCGAACAGGATGTAGGTACTGACTTTTTGCCAGGAAGTTCTTCCAAAAGAATTTAAAAAAAGAAAAAACCCGTAATACAGCAGCGGGGCAATTTTCCCGCAAATCGTCGAAAGTGCTTTTTGCGTTGAAAACGCCCAGACAAGTTCTCAAACGACAAGAAAGACTTCAAATTACAGTCGTTGCCCACGCAGCCGGAAGATGATCTGGTCAAGGAATAATGGCAGACACAAAAAGGGCGAGGAAGAGAAACTCTGCTCCCGGGAAGCAGAGCACTTAAAACATAATACAGACAGACGTGAGAGAAGACAAAAAATGAAAACAGAATACAAGCAGACGTGAGACAAGACAACGAAAATTAAAACATCTAAAGCGAAGAACTAAAAATACAAACATAAGGGGAGGCAAAGCATAATAAAGTAGAGGAATAAGGGGAGGCAAAGCTAAATAAAACATTAGTACAAAGGGAGGCAACATAAAATAGAGGTGAAGGGGAGACTAAGCATAATAGAGAACAAGTATTAGGTTAACAACGTCACACTTTTGAAATACGCTGAATAATTCTAACAGACGTTTCAGAAATTGGAAACTTCTGCTTCCAAATAGCTCGAAGTTTTTTTGTTTAAGTTTAGCCGCAGTTATTTAAACAAGCGTCAAGCCGTCAAAATTAGCAACTGAGAACTTTGTCAGCAACAATTTCTGAGCTTCCGTGTGATTTTGTTTTAGCATTTATTGAGGCGAATGATTTCAAATTATACACAAATGTCAGGAATCATATCAATGCAGACATTAGAGAGAGAGAGAGAGAGAGAGAGAGAGAGAGAGAGAGAGAGAGAGAGAGAGAGAGAGAGAGAGAGAGAGAGAGAGAGAGAGAGAGAGAGAGAGAGAGAGAAAACGACATTTTTATTAAAGAAAGAAATAACAGTGCACTTTCATAAGCCCTATGAATAGCCAACACACGCCAAACAGGCAGGCTACACAGATTCAAGCATTACATGTTAGCTCTTCTGTGCCAGTGAACAGAACAAGCCAAACTAAGATAATAGAAAATATATTCGTCTACGAATGGCATAATAATGATATAAATGAACAAGATGAACCAAAATGGAGGCACCATTTTCTCTTGTACTCCTGATGATGCACGGGGCCCCACTACAACCAGCTCCGTTGCAGGAAAAAAGCCCCATACTACAGTTGGGGAGTAAAGTGTTAGAGAATTGTCAATATTAGGTCTCAGCTTCCTGAGGTTGGGTAACCGTTACCTTCATTACTGCCTTCACCTTCGTTAACTCAAATGCCGAGTCAGGTACCAATTTACAGCCGGTTGAACTTCGGCATGATGCGACCTGATTTTAAACTCGGTAATTGTGCTTCGAGAAGCCAGAGCTCTAAGTCCTCTACCACACGTCTACTCATTGCAGGAAACCTGCCCCAAGCATTCACAAGCTCCTGCAGTGTTGGTTTATGTAACGATTCGTTTGACATAATGAGGTAGCCAGTTTGTTTTACATGATGAGGTAGCCAGCCACGAACGTAACATAATATTAGCCACTTTGTACGGCATACATGATGGAGCGGTGTTCTTTCTTTGTCTCATGAGAGATACCGGGTACTATACGGAGATATAGATATGGTTATACGAGAGGGGGTACTATACGGAGATATAGATGTGGTTATAGGAGAGGGGTACTATACAGAAATATAGATGTGGTTATAGGAGAGGGGGTACTATACAGAAATATAGATGTGGTTATAGGACAGGGAGTTAGATGTGGTTATAGGAGAGGGGGTACTATACAGAGATATAGATGTGGTTATAGGAGAGGGGGTACTATACAGAGATATAGATATGGTTATAGGAGAGGGGGTACTATACAGAGATATAGATGTGGTTATAGGAGAGGGGGCTAGATGTGGTTATAGGAGAGGGGGTACTATACAGAGATATAGATGTGGTTATTGGAGAGGGGGTACTATACAGAGATATAGATATGTTTATAGGAGAGGGGGTACTATACAGAGATATAGATGTGGTATAGGAGAGGGAGTACTATACAGAGATATAGATATGGTTGTAGGAGAGGGGGTACTATACAGAGATATAGATGTGGTATAGGAGAGGGAGTACTATACAGAGATATAGATATGGTTATAGGAGAGGAGGTACTATACGGAGATATAGATGTGGTTATAGGAGAGGGGGTAGTATACAGAGATATAGATGTGGTTATAGGAGGGGGTACAATACAGAGATATAGATGTGGTTATAGGGGTACTATACAGAGATATAGATGTGGTTATAGGAGAGGGGTACTATACGGAGATATAGATGTGGTTATAGGAGAGGAGGTACTATACAGAGATGTGGTAATAGGAGGGAGTACTATACGGAGATATAGATATGGTTATAGGAGAGGGGTACTATACAGAGATATAGATGTGATTATAGGAAAAGGGGTACTATACAGAGATATAGATGTGGTTACAGGAGAGGGGGTAGTATACGGAGATATAAATGTGGTTATAGGAGATGGGGTAATATACATAGATATTGATGTGGTTATTGGAGAGGGGGTACTATACAAAGATATTGATGTGGTTATAGGAGAGGGGTACTATACAAAGATATTGATGTGGTTATAGGAGAGGGAGTACTATACAAAGATATTGATGTGGTTATAGGAGAGGGGGTACTATACAGAGATATAGATGTGGTTATAGGAGAGGGGTACTATACAGAGATATTGATGTGGTTATAGGAGAGGGGGTACTATACAAAGATATTGATGTGGTTATAGGAGAGGGAGTACTATACAAAGATATTGATGTGGTTATAGGAGAGGGAGTACTATACAGAGATATAGATGTGGTTATAGGAGAGGGGGTACTATACAGAGATATTGATGTGGTTATAGGAGAGGGGGTACTATACAAAGATATTGATGTGGTTATAGGAGAGGGAGTACTATACAAAGATATTGATGTGGTTATAGGAGGGTGAGTACTATACAGAGATATAGATGTGGTTATAGGAGAGGGGGTACTATACAAAGATATAGATGTAGTTATAGGAGAGAGGGAGTACTATACAGAGATATAGATGTAGTTATAGGAGAGAGGGGGTACTATACAGAGATATAGATGTGGTTATAGGAGAGGGGGTACTATACAGAGATATAGATGTGGTTATAGGAGAGGGGGTACTATACGGAGATATAGATGTAGTTATAGGAGAGGGAGTACTATACGGAGATATAGATGCAGTTATAGGAGAGGGGTGAGAGAAGCCTGGCACAGACCATCAACTTTATGAAAGAAATACGCGTGGTTAAATGAGAGCGGTGTAAAAAGCCTCAACACATTCATGCCAAGTCCTCCTGTCACGTGACATCAGCTCAAAGTCTTTACCTGCATTCTTTAGGCCTTTCATTCTGTCTCCAGTTCTCGAGTCCAAATGTTTTTGTTCTTCATCCACCTCTCTGACCTTGGATACTCCAGAACAAGGACTGTCTTGTAATCCCATCAGCATGTTCTTTCAGTATGTTCCATCAACATGTTCCCTCAGTATGTTCCATCAACATGTTCCCTCAGTATGTTCCATCAACATGTTCCCTCAGTATGTTCCATCAACATGTTCCCTCAGTATGTTCCCTCAGTATGTCCCATCAACATGTTCCCTCAGTATGTTCCATCAACATGTTCCCTCAGTATGTTCCATCAACATGTTCCCTCAGTATGTCCCATCAACCTGTTCCCTCAGTATGTTCCATCAACAAGTTCCCTCAGTATGTTCCATCAACATGTTCCCTAAGTATGTATCATATCCATCGCCAGTGTCTTCTTCTCATCTCTTGTTCCACTGGCACTTATCTCTTACCAGTTCCACATTAGTGATTCTTGTCATATCATTTCAATCCTTCTATTCTACGCAAGCACCCATTTATAAAAGTCTCTAACACCTTAGTTGTTGCTTTTATAGTTCTCAATGCTTTGCAGCTATGCAATAGGACGGTCTTGATACTTGACTTACTTGGTCGTTCTCCTTGGTGTAGAGGTTTGGAAGAGAGTGCGCCAGACTATCCTATCGGCTGTCTTCCTCCTGGCTTGGTTCCATTCTAGTCCTCGGTCCTTCAAAGATTGTCTAATGTTGTTCTCCCAGCGGACTTTGGGTCGTTCTGGAGGTCTGGATTCCTGGCTCTTAGTTTCCCATGCTTGTCGTGGTAGCCGATCTTCTCCCATTCTGCAGACATGGCCAAACCATCTTAGTTGGGGCAGTTCTATTTGGGTCTGCAGGGGTTGGGTTTTTAGGCCTTGACGTATCGTCTGGTTGCGGACCATGTCTCTTCTTGTTACTTCAACCACCTTCCTCAGATACCTCATTTCTGAGGTTTGGATCTGACTTTTGTGGGTTGTAGTCATTGCCCATGACTCGCATCCATATGTCAAGACTGGGACATAGGTGGAGCGGTATACAGCCATCTTCGTTTTCTTACCAACTTCTCTCTTGCTGAGGAATCTTCGATTTATGGCCTGAAAAAGTCTCCCAGCTGCTGCTTTTCGAGTTGCCAACTCTTCTTTGATGCCTCCCTTTCGGTCTATAACACCTCCGAGGTATTTAAAGTGGTCGACCTGCTCCAGGACCTGTTCTCCCAGCTTAAACTGATGTCTTCTCTCCTCTCGTGATATCACCATGGTTTTTGTTTTAGAGCTGCTTATGACCATCCCTCTCTTCTCCAACTCTTCCATCCAGACTTGCAAGTTGGATTGGAGATGTGCCTTTGATTTAGCAATCATGGCAACATCATCAGCAAATGCCAGATCTGAAATACAGATCTGTCTCATCTTCCAGTACCCCACTGAATACTTTCTTGCTCTCTCCTTACATGCCTTGATGACATCGTCCATGAGGAGTATGAAAAGATAAGGTGACAGGATATCACCTTGTCTTACACCAGTGGTGGCCCTGAACTCTTCTGACTTATGGTTTGCTGTCCTCACATAATTTCTGCAAGACTTGTAGAAGCTCTGTATAGCACGAATCAGAGGTGCTGGAATGCTCTTCTTTGCCAAACAGTCCCAAAGTTTGCTCCAGAGGACCCTGTCAAACGCCTTTTCCAGATCTATGAAACAGAGATGGATCTCACTCTTATACTTAAGAGCCTTTTCACTCAGCTGTCTAAGTGTGAAGATTAGCTCTTGAGTACTTCGGTTTGCTCGGAATCCACACTGGACCTCATCCAATTTTAGCTCAGCTAGGCATCTGAGTCTATGCTCTAGGATTCTAGAGTAGATTTTACGAGGGACACTGAGAAGGGATATGCCTCTATGGTTTCCCCATTGTCGATTGTCACCCTTTTTGAAAATCGGTGTTATGAAGTCTCTAACACCTTAGTTGTTGCTTTTATTGTTCTCCATGCTTTACAGCTATGCAATAGGGACGGTCTTGATACTTGAGTTGAAGAAAATTCGGTTATCAAGAGCAGAACATATGTTTAATAAATTATTTAATTAGCTAAACTTTCACGTTTTTCGCATACCGAAATTTTCGTTGATTTCGTTCGTTCTTTATGACGCTTATTTTCACAGCATCTTAAGTGTTTCATTCTTGGATCCAAGCTAAGTGACTTTTTACTTGTTTTAATAGTGTTGTTCATTCCTGTCATCGTTTCGTTGATTATTTACTTTCTTGTTTAGATATGTCTTTCTGGTTTTACGATTTTCTTGCATTATTATTGTTCTCGTTTCGCACATCACCGTTGTTCCATCTGCGTGTATCGTTCATTTGGTGTGTTCGTCATCATCATGTATTTTTGTAGTATTGTACCTATATGTAATTCTTGTCCTTGTCACCTGTTTGTAACTGTGGCTGACGAAGGTTAAAACTTGAAACGTCCCGTGTTTCCTGTGTACCGTTAACTTGTAAAACTAATTTCATTCCATTTCTTTTTTAATTTATATATTTGATCTTTTCTTACTTCGCGGAGCTGTTGTAAACTGGATGAATGTGTCTGTTCTAAGGCGTGCACTTTTTCGGTTATTAACTGTTACCTAATATTTCTTTTTTTTCTCCTCGGCTCTGATAATGAACTTTACCTACGTGACTTCCAACACATCTTTTCTGCAAAATAGATGTTGGATGTCAGACAATCAAAAGATGTGTAGGAGACGAGAAGCCGGGGTGAAATTTCACAATATAAACTGGAAAAATAGAGTTACCGAGGTACAGTTGAGAGAGGAAAAGTACAACGGTATACTTGCAACAGATTAGACAAAAATACATCTTCATTTAATTAATCTCAGTTCATTGAGAATGTCTTATTTCTTCCCAGCTCACTAGCTTCCATTTATATCACATACTTGTGGATCTTCTTTGTCAAAACACTCTTGGTCGTGTATCTTTTTATGTTTAATCTACGCTTCGCCTCTTCCCCCCCCCTTTTTCGTTGTGTGTGTGTGTGTGTGTGCGTGCGTGCGTGCGTGTGTGTGTGTATACACATTTACAACTACAATAAAAACTTTCGAAATACCAACGTGAAAATTATTAATAAATGTTATACCCTATATATGATATATAGAAATAATAGTTTACAAACCTACTAACAATTATGTAAATAATAATAATAGTTGTAATGAACAAACACTGTTACAATATATATATATATATATATATATATATATATATATATATATATATATATATATATATATATATATATATATATATATATATATATATATATATATATATATATATATATATATATATATATATATATATATATATATATGTATACTGTATATGATGGATTTGTATCCATTGCCAGCGTCTTCTTCTCATCTCTACTGACACTTGTCTGGTTCTTGTCATCTCTTCTGACACTTGTCTGGTTCTTGTCATCTCTACTGACACTTGTCTGGTTCTTGTCATCTCTACTGACACTTGTCTGGTTCTTGTCATCTCTACTGACACTTGTCTGGTTCTCGTCATCTCTACTGACACTTGTCTGGTTCTTGTCATCTCTACTGACACTTGTCTGGTTCTTGTCATCTCTACTGACACTTGTCTGGTTCTTGTCATCTCTACTGACACTTGTCTGGTTCTTGTCATCTCTACTGACACCTGTCTGGTTCTCGTCATCTCTACTGACACTTGTCTGGTTCTTGTCATCTCTACTGACACTTGTCTGGTTCTCGTCATCAGTTCCACATTAGTGATCTTGTCATCAGTTCCACATTAGTGATCTTGTCATCAGTTCCACATTAGTGATCTTGTCATCAGTTCCACATTAGTGATCTCGTCATCAGTTCCACATTAGTGATCTTGTCATCAGTTCCACATTAGTGATCTCGTCATCAGTTCCACATTAGTGATCTTGTCATCAGTTCCACATTAGTGATCTCGTCATCAGTTCCACATTAGTGATCTTGTCATCAGTTCCACATTAGTGATCTCGTCATCAGTTCCACATTAGTGATCTTGTCATCAGTTCCACATTAGTGATCTCGTCATCAGTTCCACATTAGTGATCTTGTCATCAGTTCCACATTAGTGATCTTGTCATCAGTTCCACATTAGTGATCTCGTCATCAGTTCCACATTAGTGATCTCGTCATCAGTTCCACATTAGTGATCTTGTCATCAGTTCCACATTAGTGATCTTGTCATCAGTTCCACATTAGTGATCTTGTCATCAGTTCCACATTAGTGATCTTGTCATCAGTTCCACATTAGTGATCTTGTCATCAGTTCCACATTAGTGATCTTGTCATCAGTTCCACATTAGTGATCTTGTCATCAGTTCCACATTAGTGATCTTGTCGTAGAACTTCTGTTCTATCTATGCAGGCATCAAGTGGTGAAAGCCTGTAGCTTTTTGGTTGTTGTTTTTATTGTTCTCCATGTTTCGGAGCCATTCATTGAAACTGACCTGATATGTTAGTTGATGATTATGAATTTTTTTTTTACCACTGTCCTTCCCTCCAGTTTTATTTGTCTTAATTGAATATATGCTCATTTTCCTTTTTAAATTTCTTCGCTATTTTTCCCACGACTTCCTTGTTTATTATTCAATGATGATGTTGATGATGACGGTGGTGATGGTGACGATGGTGATGATGTGAGGGGTAATCAGAATTCAGCAGATTTGAATTAATTTTCTAGGGCATTGAACTTAAGGTGTAAACAAACGTAAATTAACACCGTAAGAACTGTCTGAGAGTCGTGGAGTGTTCACCTGATAACCCGAAGGGAAACATTACAAAAACATTACTCGGACCAGTTAGGACATTCTTGTGACACGGGTCTTTCCCCTGTTTGACCTACGAGTGTGAACTCAATATTCCCATCTGGACTTGTTTGAGCAGTACAGCGACAGAGTTCGCTCACATAAACTGGTGCATGAAATGAGTACTCCCAACTGGATATGTCTGGACGGTACAACGACGAAGTTATCTTGTTTGAACTACTGTACCTTTATGAGGCTATGAGTCCCACTGGATCGAGGCACTGACCATTGTTTGTTCTTAAGTACGCATCTTTCATCTAGTGCAACTGTAAAGTGTTAATCAGTAGTCAAATAAGATGTTACCAAGTGCGTATCTACTTACAGGACAATGGTCATTATGTATATACACTTGCCGGACAATTGTCATAAGGTACATCTACTTGTCGAGTTGTCATGACGTATATCGGACAATTGTCATAATGTATATCTACTTACCGCATACTTGTCACAATGCATATCTATTTGCCGGACAATTGTCATAATGAATATCTACTTGTCGGACGATTGCCATAATGTATATCTACTTGCCGAACAATTGTCATAATGTATACCTACTTGCCGGACAATTGTCAGAATGCATATCTACTTGCCGGACAATTGTCATTATGTGTATTTACTTGCCGGACAACTGTCATAATGTACTTCTACTTGTCGGACAATTGTCATTATGTGTATCTACTTGTCGTACAACTGTCATAATGTATTTCTACTTGTCGGACAATTGTCATAATGTATTTTTACTTGTCGGACAATTGTCATATTCTATATCTACTTGTCGGACAATTGTCATATTGTAAATCTACTTTCTGAGCAATTGTTAGTGTATGTTGTTTACTAGGCCTTCCTCCATTATACTTTTGTCAATTGCCGGTACCATTTCAATCCTATTCCATGCAAGCGCCCATCTATAAATGTATAAATGTATGTAACTTCTTGTTTTTGTTGCTTTCCATGTTTCAGAGCCATGCAATAGGACGAACTTGCTGCCAAGATATATGTATGATTCCACCTCTTGTAGTGTGTTTCTTTAAGTGCAGTATTCTTATCGTTTCCTGCATTTATTCTCATTATCTTTTGTCTTTTCCCGGTGTACTTCGAAATTCACTTGCTGGGATCTCTCATTAAGTATTTTCAGTTCGTCCAGCATCTGGTTACGAGTATGGGACAGATGAGCAAGGTCTTCAGAAAAGACTGGATCGCCATTTTAGTGAATTGTATCTACAATACTTTGACCAACAAACTGTCAGTGTATGACGTCCACCACACTTTGACATTACATGTCCATTGTTCGTGTTTGTTAGCTAATATAATGTGGCGTTAAGTTATCAGAGTATGTTACCAACTATAATTTGTCAATTGTCATTGTATCTCATTTACTATAGGTTAGCATGTCAATTGTCAAAGTATGTTATTTACTATAATTTAGCATGTCAATTGCTAATGTACGTTTTCCACTATGCTTTGGTCATTCCAAGTGTCACAGATGTTCGCTGGTATACTTTGGTTCCCTGTCCCACACACAACCTCATTTGTCGCCTCATGCGACATGCCTAAAGGTGTAGTAAACTTGTAATTTTTTGTCCCCTCAGAGACCCCCGGAATCTACACTGGACATTTGTCTACTCCATCATAGTTCTTGTTCTTTTACTCATGCAACCCCATATTTCTTTCTCTTAATTATATTTACTTTGCTGAAGGCTGTGACTCCGTTTCCTTTCCCACAATCCTTTCAAGTCAGTAACAAAGTTGATATCAGTTTGTTGGGGACACTCGGGTCCAAGTCTTGGTATAATTTAGGTCGAGAGATCTTTCAATTATTTTTGAGTGCGAGCTTTTACTCAGGGTCAGGATGGTTGTTAGACAGACAATGAACCACTTGACTTTCAAGCTTCGTGGAGAGTTCTGGTCAGTTCGCACTGTTAGCTACAGTGGGCGGTCATTTCACACTGGTAGCTACAGCGGGCAAGTAGTAAGCACTACCAAGTGAAAGGGGGTGTAACTAGGGTGGGTGCATAGGCGGCACGTGGGAAGAGTTATGTTAACAGAAGATGTACGATAACAAGTAGTTCGGTAATAGAAAATACGTAATAACACAAACAAGAACTGAGGCTCATTTGCGAGTCGATGAAACGCGTGAAAAATGAAGATAGTTGTAAATGCATCATAAATGAATGAGACGACACTATAACAATGACAAAGCAGCGACATAACAGATACTGCCATGAGGAAGTGAGGTGTTTAGAAATTTACTATTCTTAGTATCAGTTTTATGAGGTGGGTGACCAGTTAAAGGTTGCCTTTACCTTCCATAACTGAAGAACAGAGACAGGCCCCCATTTACAGCTTGGTACACTTTAGCATGACATGCAGAGTCCTTCATGAAGGACAACTTACAGAACCATTTAGTATTAGAACGGGAGTGAGACAGGGATGCCTCTTGTCTCCATTTATTTCCTTACTAGCAATACATAGGGTTATGAAAACATCGACTTGACGAAACGTCTGTACGTGTTCTTTTGGTGGCTCTCTCACTCCTTTAGCCACTACGGCAGTATCATTTCTTCTTCTTCATTTTCTCTCCGTTCGCTTTTTATTTGGCATATTTTTTGGCCTTTCATTCATTATTTTACTCTCTATGCTGAATCTAGTAGGGTGAAGTCTCTAACACTCCACACGCCTAGGGAAGTATCGGCCACGGGACTATCTATAATTTTCACATGTTTGCTTTGAGCCGATTCCAGACAGAACTGTAATAGCGCCATGTAATTTTATCGATCAGCGACTGATAAGTTTTCGCTTCATTCGTCTGGCCACATTTGATAGAAACGGTCATTTCTATTGATCCCTTTGAACGTGACGGTCCGTCACTTGACTCCAGGTGGCTAGCGACTATCCCTGTGTTTGCGCAAGACGGGATATAATGAGGTAATCGTTTCCGATGTACGTTCTGTATCGAGATTACAGGTAAATCTGTCTGGAAACTCAAGATTAGCAGACGATAGCACCGGGGCATTATCAGTGCACAACATTTGTTTGTGAAGATAGCACAAGATGCCGGCGGAAGTCTGACGCAACGATATGAAGAGGTCACGCGTGAATTTTAAGTTTAATATTTTGAAACACGTGAGGGTATTTTTTGAATATGAAACGCCCCTACCCACGTAGTGCTGAGGGAGATTCGATTGGATTGGCTGATTTGAGAGGCCGGAATATACAATGTAGCTCATTTGACAATTAGGCGGAAACACAGCTGGAGTTGGAGCTTGCAAACTGGAAATATAATGTAACAAAATCGGATTCACAGCACACACTGCTGTGCAATCGTCAGACTGGCGACTCCTAAAAGCCAGAAAGAAAAAGAGACATTGGACTTAGAAATTCCGCAAATATAAGTAATAGATCGAGTATTGGGCAACTTTGGAATTCACAAGTAAACCCGCATTTTCAATACAAGACTGGAAATTTAAGGGACCAGGACTTTACATAACAAGACTGGAAACCTATGAATTTGATCACAAGTCATACAGGAATGAAACAAAAGTTTTCCCAGACCAGTGATTTCGCAGAACATCCGCCGTCAGAGGAATTAACTCTAATTTCCCAGACCAAGTCATAGAGGAATTAAACAAAAGTTTTCCCAGGCCAGTGATTTCACAGAACACACGCCGTCAGATGAATTAACTCTAATTTCCAGATCTAAGTAATTCGAAGCATCTTATACAGAGCTGTGTCTAGTCTAAATCTGTGCAAGGAGATCGTGTATTCCCAAAAATTAAGTGTAAACAATTTATTTACTAATGTAAATTTTAGAGGTTTCTTGCTAAGTGGTTATATACGAGGCTGGCAACCTCAACATATGAAAATAGTGTATGCATGAACCACTACAGCAAGTGCTGGTGATTGTTTCCTGCTAGTCGTGCAGGAAAACCCGACAGCAGAGGTGACCCCAGACTCTGACTGGAGCAGTGATGAGTGATGACTACATCATATGTGCCTCGAGTGTAGCATACCATTTTGTGGGATTTATGTAACTTGTTAATGTTAATTCAGGCACAAATCATTATTCACGCTGTCCAGACACATTCCCCAGTTAATACCCAGAAGAATATTGGTGAATTTTAATCATATTCATTGAGCTTCGTTATGTGCTCAAGAATTTAATTCTTCTGAGAGATTAACATTGGTGGGTGGAAAACGGAAGAATGAGCCTGTCAGAGTGCTTCAAACAAATGTACTTAGCAGAGGCATATGTTTCCTATTTTATCCAATAGTTTGTGGAACGAAGCTATAAGACCGTTTGATGACGAAGCGGCAAGATTGACGTTTCTACGCCCTTAGTTGTGAGAGCAAGGGAATTAACACTGACCACCTACATAAGACGAGTTAGGCGAAGAAGTGCCCGCATCACCAGAAAAGTGACGATACAACGGCGGAAGGACTCACGTAGACAAGTTAAGTGCTTATTAACAGGCGAAAGCAACGGACATTGAAAAAACCCTCTATTTAATCTCTGTGAGGAGAAAATTTGATTCCACTATAAAATTTCACAAAATTTTCCATATTTATTTTAACCGTTAAAGACTAATTCCTTATTAAAATTGTTACATGTTGTTTTAAAACTAAACAATCATAGTCGCTTCAGTTTTATATGTATGAAAGCCAACGTATGAGACAGAATATTATAAATATAAATATATATAAATATAAATAAATATATATAAATATAAATAAATAAATAAATATATATATATATATATATATATATATATATATATATATATATATATATATATATATATAAATATATATATATATATATATATATATATATATATATATATATATATATATATATATATATACTATATATATATATATATATATATATATATAGACAGATATATATATATATATGTATGTATAGATATATATATATATATATATATATATATATATGTATATATATGTATATATATATATATATATATATATATATATATATATATATATATATATATATATATATATATATATATATATATATATATACACACATACCTAGACATATATTCACTTCTAAACAGAGCTATACCATTATAAGAGGAATTCGCTGAATTAACTCAGCTGGGGGCTTGAACGGGCTAAAAACCATTACTTAAATCCTTCACAAAAGGCGTCGGACAGATATAAGTTAACTATTGTTCAGCCCTATGCAACATTGTTCTTGACTTCTGAATTATCTTGTGAAATTTCCCTTAAGGTAGAAGTGTCATTAACCTTATATCTCCATCTCTGCCAAGAGTAATCTTGTGCGAAGGTAAACACCTTTGACTACCCAGTTTAGATACTCTTGAGTTTTGGCCACTGTTGGACCACTACTGCAAAGCAGGGGAGGCAATCCGTGACATCGACATCACACAACAGACATGGAATCCAGAGGAATCTAACTTAACAACTTGATGATCTAGATTTTGCAGATGACTTGGCTCTTCTGTCCCATAACCATAATAAGATACAAGACAAAATGAAAATTCTCAATGAGATGTCACAAGAGGTGGGCCTGAAAATACACAGGGAAAAGACAAAAATTATGAGAATTAATGCAAGAAATGATAACAAGGTTGAACTTGAAGAAATACCACTAAAAGATGTAGGAAACATATGGAGAACAAGAGAAATCAAGTCAAACACGAAAATAAGAATCTTCAACTCAAATGTGAAGTCAGTCCTATTGTATGGCTCTGAGACATGTAGAGCAGCAAAAACAACAACCAAAAAAAGCTACAAACTTTCATAAACGAGTGCTTGCGTAGAATAGAAGGACTGAAATGGTATGACAAAGTCATAAATGTGGAACTGATGACAAGAACCAGACTAGTGCCAGTGGAACAAGAGTTGAGAAGGAGACGCTGGCGATGGATAGGACCCACATTGAGGAAACCTGTTGATAGCATTACAAGGCAGTCCTTGTTCTTGAATCCACAGGGAAAGAGAGGCAGAGGTAGACCAAAAAACACATGGAGAAGAGAACTGGATACAGAAGTGAAAATGATGAGGAAAACATGGAAAGAACTTGAGCGAATGGCACGGGACGGGAAGACTTGGCATGTGTTTGTTGAAGGCATACGCTCCTCTGGGAGCTAGAAGGTATTCACTGATTGACACTTTAGCGTGACGCTACCAGACTTCGAACCCGGAACACGATAATTTCGTCACGAAAAGCAAACATTCTAACCACTCTGCCAATCGGATACTCAACGAATTTATTCCGACAAACGTGAAGCACGTGGCAGGTGTGAGATCGGTAAAGGTGAAGAATTAGTAGCGGAGAAAATTATTGCACGTGGGAGTTAGTGATAAGAGGAAGATGGAGGAAATGAGTAAGTGCAGGTGAAGTGTTAGATGAAAAGCTGTATCTGAAGAGTTAGAGAGGAAATGAGTTGGGGGGCAAAAAGTCAGTGCAGGTGAGGAGTTTGACAGATGAAGGGCTGCTGAGTGTAAGTGAACTGATGACTATGAGAAAGTACTTAACACGACGGTTTGGACAAATGACAAATTGAAGGAGACGACAGAGAGTTCTATGAAAGTAAAAATTTAGGCAGCTGAGATTGTGCACGTATGAGTTAGAAGTTGGAGCAAACGTTTTAGACAGGTGACGAGTCCTATATAAAATATTTTGTTGATTAAATTTAGGAAAAAAAATAAACCGAATATTATCTACTTTAATTAATCCATAAAATAATTTATGTTAATATAATCAGATATAACACCGTGTAGCTCCCCCGGGGCACCCCGAAGATAGAGGACAACAACTGCACCCTCAAGCATGTGGTATGAGGCGACTAATATGAGGTTGTGTATGAGGTTGGGAACCTCATCGTGTAAAACAAATTGCCACAACAACATGGTGCGACAGCAACAAACGCATCTCACTATAATAACACATACATTATTATTTTTTGTTACTTCCAATAAACTCATATTTATTTTCTGATCTAGTTGTGTTCTGTCTCCGGAATTGTTAAATGCCGTTTTAAGAAATATTGCAGAACGCAGTTTACTCAGACAATATTACTTTTCGTTCGTTTGATTAATATTTATCTGTAAATATTTCATTATCTTTAACATCAGCGCGACACCAGAATTAATATTAACGTCTTATGAGGGTTAACGACTTCTGTAAATGTTATATATTTCTGTAATCTGGTATTAACCCCCTTGTCCATTCTGCTCTAAAGCCTAGGCTACCGACCTGCCAATGCTGTTAGATAAATGGTTCCTGATTATGGGTTCTGAGACTATATCCTTATGTATGTGTCTATGTTAGACATCCCTGTTCATCGATCATCGATTTAATGTTACATTTGTCCAGAAATGCACGGATTTAAGAGAAAAAGCAGAAATTATGACAGGTGGAAGATTCTTGATTCTGAAAATTTTTTTGGAGTCATTAATGTGCTATTATTGTCCATAAAATTCAGTTACTTAGAAGATGATTTTTATTTCTAATCTGGTAAAATTCTGGGTCAAGAAACTCGATACATTTCTTAGTTTATGGACTAAAAATAAAAAAAGTCACGTTTTGAGAGAGAAAGCTGATATTTTAAAACGAGACTCGTAGCTAGCAAGTTTGCTGACGAAAATAACACAGATATTGAGGTCACTTTATTTTGTTTTTCTTCTCATTTTCTTCATCATCGATGCAGTTCTCTTCCTCATTCTTCTCCAGTTCTTCAACATCTCATTTCCCCTCCTCACGTGAACAACTATTTAATCTTCTACGTTTTCTTCATCATCTTCTTGTTCTCTCCCTTCTTCTTGCTCTCGTTCTTATCCATATTGTCTTTGTTAGTTTCCTTGTTCCCCTTCTCCACAGTAGAATTTATAGTTTTTACGTTAAAAAAAAGTCTTATGTAAGCAGTGAGCATCCCATGTCTAAGAATTTCGTTTTAACTTACCTGACTTACTTATGTTGGCCTACTTTTGCGTGAAGCGTTGTGCATTCTTGAGCCATGCCTGTGGCATTACCTGCTGTGAGCCCCTGTTCTTGTCTGAGTGTTGTAATGTTGTAGATGCGTCTACCTCCTTGTCTTCCCTTTACCCTGAAACCAGATCTTCTAATGTTGTGGACATCGATCATGCTCCATTCTCATGAGATGGACAACCCGTTATATTTTCTGTATCTCAATATCCATGATGCAGTATGTAGTTCCTACGATTTTTCTGATGTCATGTTTTCGCATTCTGCCTCTCTTGATAACGATATTGGCTTTTCATAAGCATTTAATTTCACAAGATGTGATTTTCCTCTCCTGTGCTTTGGTCAGGGACCATGTTTGTCACAGATATCAAAGAGTTGGTAAGAATATACAATTTATCAGCTGTGGTTTAGTTTCCATACTGTTATTCTAATGTTTGAGTAGCGGTGACAGTTGGTAAGAATATACAATTTATCAGCTGTGGTTTAGTTTCCATACTGTTATTCTAATGTTTGAGTAGCGGTGACAGTTGGTAAGAATATACAATTTATCAGCTGTGGTTTAGTTTCCATACTGTTATTCTAATGTTTGAGTAGCGGTGACAGTTGGTAAGAATATACAATTTATCAGCTGTGGTTTAGTTTCCATACTGTTATTCTAATGTTTGAGTAGCGGTGACAGTTGGTAAGAATATACAATTTATCAGCTGTGGTTTAGTTTCCATACTGTTATTCTAATGTTTGAGTAGCGGTGACAGTTGGTAAGAATATACAATTTATCAGCTGTGGTTTAGTTTCCATACTGTTATTCTAATGTTTGAGTAGTGGTGACAGTTGGTAAGAATATACAATTTATCAGCTGTGGTTTAGTTTCCATACTGTTATTCTAATGTTTGAGTAGTGGTGACAGTTGGTAAGAATATACAATTTATCAGCTGTGGTTTAGTTTCCATACTGTTATTCTAATGTTTGAGTAGCGGTGACAGTTGGTAAGAATATACAATTTATCAGCTGTGGTTTAGTTTCCATACTGTTATTCTAATGTTTGAGTAGCGGTGACAGTTGGTAAGAATATACAATTTATCAGCTGTGGTTTAGTTTCCATACTGTTATTCTAATGTTTGAGTAGCGGTGACAGTTGGTAAGAATATACAATTTATCAGCTGTGGTTTAGTTTCCATACTGTTATTCTAATGTTTGAGTAGCGGTGACAGTTGGTAAGAATATACAATTTATCAGCTGTGGTTTAGTTTCCATACTGTTATTCTAATGTTTGAGTAGCGGTGACAGTTGGTAAGAATATACAATTTATCAGCTGTGGTTTAGTTTCCATACTGTTATTCTAATGTTTGAGTAGCGGTGACAGTTGGTAAGAATATACAATTTATCAGCTGTGGTTTAGTTTCCATACTGTTATTCTAATGTTTGAGTAGTGGTGACAGTTGGTAAGAATATACAATTTATCAGCTGTGGTTTAGTTTCCATACTGTTATTCTAATGTTTGAGTAGCGGTGACAGTTGGTAAGAATATACAATTTATCAGCTGTGGTTTAGTTTCCATACTGTTATTCTAATGTTTGAGTAGCGGTGACAGTTGGTAAGAATATACAATTTATCAGCTGTGGTTTAGTTTCCATACTGTTATTCTAATGTTTGAGTAGCAGTGACAGTTGGTAAGAATATACAATTTATCAGCTGTGGTTTAGTTTCCATACTGTTATTCTAATGTTTGAGTAGCAGTGACAGTTGGTAAGAATATACAATTTATCAGCTGTGGTTTAGTTTCCATACTGTTATTCTAATGTTTGAGTAGCAGTGACAGTTGGTAAAAATATACAATTTATCAGCTGTGGTTTAGTTTCCATACTGTTATTCTAATGTTTGAGTAGCGGTGACAGTTGGTAAGAATATACAATTTATCAGCTGTGGTTTAGTTTCCATACTGTTATTCTAATGTTTGAGTAGCGGTGACAGTTGGTAAGAATATACAATTTATCAGCTGTGGTTTAGTTTCCATACTGTTATTCTAATGTTTGAGTAGCGGTGACAGTTGGTAAGAATATACAATTTATCAGCTGTGGTTTAGTTTCCATACTGTTATTCTAATGTTTGAGTAGCAGTGACAGTTGGTAAAAATATACAATTTATCAGCTGTGGTTTAGTTTCCATACTGTTATTCTAATGTTTGAGTAGCGGTGACAGTTGGTAAGAATATACAATTTATCAGCTGTGGTTTAGTTTCCCATACTGTTATTCTAATGTTTGAGTAGCGGTGACAGTTGGTAAGAATATACAATTTATCAGCTGTGGTTTAGTTTCCATACTGTTATTCTAATGTTTGAGTAGCGGTGACAGTTGGTAAGAATATACAATTTATCAGCTGTGGTTTAGTTTCCATACTGTTATTCTAATGTTTGAGTAGCGGTGACAGTTGGTAAGAATATACAATTTATCAGCTGTGGTTTAGTTTCCATACTGTTATTCTAATGTTTGAGTAGCGGTGACAGTTGGTAAGAATATACAATTTATCAGCTGTGGTTTAGTTTCCATACTGTTATTCTAATGTTTGAGTAGCGGTGACAGTTGGTAAGAATATACAATTTATCAGCTGTGGTTTAGTTTCCATACTGTTATTCTAATGTTTGAGTAGCGGTGACAGTTGGTAAGAATATACAATTTATCAGCTGTGGTTTAGTTTCCATACTGTTATTCTAATGTTTGAGTAGCGGTGACAGTTGGTAAGAATATACAATTTATCAGCTGTGGTTTAGTTTCCATACTGTTATTCTAATGTTTGAGTAGCAGTGACAGTTGGTAAGAATATACAATTTATCAGCTGTGGTTTAGTTTCCATACTGTTATTCTAATGTTTGAGTAGCAGTGACAGTTGGTAAAATATACAATTTATCAGCTGTGGTTTAGTTTCCATACTGTTATTCTAATGTTTGAGTAGCGGTGACAGTTGGTAAAGAATATACAATTTATCAGCTGTGGTTTAGTTTCCATACTGTTATTCTAATGTTTGAGTAGCGGTGACAGTTGGTAAGAATATACAATTTATCAGCTGTGGTTTAGTTTCCATACTGTTATTCTAATGTTTGAGTAGCGGTGACAGTTGGTAAGAATATACAATTTATCAGCTGTGGTTTAGTTTCCATACTGTTATTCTAATGTTTGAGTAGCAGTGACAGTTGGTAAAAATATACAATTTAATCAGCTGTGGTTTAGTTTCCATACTGTTATTCTAATGTTTGAGTAGCGGTGACAGTTGGTAAGAATATACAATTTGATCAGCTGTGGTTTAGTTTCCATACTGTTATTCTAATGTTTTTGAGTAGCAGTGACAGTTGGTAAGAATATACAATTTATCAGCTGTGGTTTAGTTTTCCATACTGTTATTCTAATGTTTGAGTAGCGGTGACAGTTGGTAAGAATATACAATTTATCAGCTGTGGTTTAGTTTCCATACTGTTATTCTAATGTTTGAGTAGCGGTGACAGTTGGTAAGAATATACAATTTATCAGCTGTGGTTTAGTTTCCTTACTGTTATTCTTTGTTTGAGTAGCGGTGACAGTTGGTAAGAATATACAATTTATCAGCTGTGGTTTAGTTTCCATACTGTTATTCTAATGTTTGAGTAGCGGTGACAGTTGGTAAGAATATACAATTTATCAGCTGTGGTTTAGTTTCCATACTGTTATTCTAATGTTTGAGTAGCGGTGACAGTTGGTAAGAATATACAATTTATCAGCTGTGGTTTAGTTTCCATACTGTTATTCTAATGTTTGAGTAGCAGTGACAGTTGGTAAGAATATACAATTTATCAGCTGTGGTTTAGTTTCCATACTGTTATTCTAATGTTTGAGTAGCGGTGACAGTTGGTAAGAATATACAATTTATCAGCTGTGGTTTAGTTTCCATACTGTTATTCTAATGTTTGAGTAGCGGTGACAGTTGATAAGTCACTGCACTGGCTTTTTGACATCTTGTTTCAATTTCTCTGTCAAGTATTCAATGGTTTTTTGTTTGTTTTTGTTTTTTTTTTGTGAAAATGCTTCCTAGGTATTTGAACTCTGGAACCTGTCTAAGCATGATGTTGTTGACATGCATGGTAAATGGGCTTGGTTATCTTCAAAGTTGCTGTCTTTGTTGTGCTGATCTTCATATTGTATCTTCCGCAATTTTGAATTCAAATGTTTTAACAGTGGTCAGAAATATAAACAGAAATATTGAACGATGGTCAACGGAAGCTGTTCTGTTAAAAAAAAATAATTATTATGCAGGGTCATTTGCAGGCATTTGCTATGACAAAACTGAGATGGTGGGGGATATACCTGGAGGAGTAAGGAAACATGGCAGCGAGTCCAGGTGCGTGGAAGCGTGTTAACAAACTTACAGGTGCAAATAGTAAGGTGAGGAGGAGCTGAGGTAAAACTGAAAGATCCATTTAAAATATTTTAAAAAATGACAAATAAGAGCAGAGTCAGTTTTGTGATAGAACAAAGACACTAAAAACATGGGACGTTTCAGGTTTAACCTTGAACGTGGCTGACCTAGTGTAAACCCCACAGACTTGCCTTGGTGTTGTTGTATATCATTCATTTATTGTCCTTTAGTGTGGTTAACCAAGTGTAAATCCAGCAAAGTTGCCTTGGTGTTGTTGTATATCATTCATGTATTGCCCTTTAGTGTGGCTAGCCAAGTGTAAACCCAGCAAAGTTGCCTTGGTGTTGTTGTATATCATTCATGTATTGCCCTTTAGTGTGGCTAGCCAAGTGTAAACCCAGCAAAGTTGCCTTGGTGTTGTTGTATATCATTCATGTATTGCCCTTTAGTGTGGCTAGCCAAGTGTAAACCCAGCAAAGTTGCCTTGTGTTGTTGTATATCATTCATTTATTGCCCTTTAGTGTGGCTAGCCAAGTGTAAACCCAGCAAAGTTGCCTTGGTGTTGTTGTATTTCATTCATTTATTGCCCTTTAGTGTGGCTAACCAAGTGTAAACCCTGCAAAGTTGCCTTGGTGTTGTTGTATATCATTCATTTATTGCCCTTAAGTGTGGCTAGCCAAGTGTAAACCCAGCAAAGTTGCCTTGGTGTTGTTGTATTTCATTCATTTATTGCCCTTTAACTCCCAAAGGAGTATAGACCTTCAAGAAACTTATGGCAAGTCTTCCTGTCACGTGCCATCAGCTCAAGGTCTTTCCATGCTTTCTTCAGCTTCTTCATGTCTGTCTCCAGTTCTCTTCTCCATGTGTTCTTTGGTCTTCCCTTGCTTCTCTTACCTTGTCTGTGGTTACACGCATGTACGCTTTTACCTGGGCCATCGTATATATCTGGATCTAATTCACACCAATTCAAGCAAGTGCCGCATCATCACAATGGACAGAAGGCATCCCCTGCATGGGAACATAGCTGACATCAACGGAGCGAGAATAAAGAGGGGGATGTCATGGATGGTGCAAGCGGAGGAGGCTATTAGACAGGTGACCCCAATTAAAAATATATTCAAGGGAGAAGAGTGGAGTAAGTCAGATGAGAGCTGGATGAACTACCAGCAAGTCATCATCAGCCGTGGTAGAGAATGCAGAACTTGAGCCAATGGGAGAGAAGACCTGGAAATTGATCAGCTTATAAATGATGATGCCATTGTGTACTGATGGGTCTGTAAGATGTGGTAATAAATCAGGGTGGGGCTTCTCTGCTAGAGTAAAGGGCAGAACCGTCGCTGAACATAGCGGGGCTTACATGATAACAACCCCCAGCATGAGAATGGAGGTAGAGGCAGTTACTGCTGCCTTAAGATGGCTGTCTGAGACTTTATTAACAAACTCAGTTATTGTATCAGACTCACAATCCATGCTTCGAAAGGTCTAAAATGGATGGCTTCGACAAGAATCAAAAACCTCCATAGAAGCATCGAATCTTCAAGAACTGATATGGATCTACTGTCCTGGTCATGCCGGGATACGTGGCAATGAAAGAGCTGACAGACTAGCTTCAAGAGCACCCATAAAAGGTGCATTGGCCATGGATAAGGAAGAAATACTGAGGGCGATTCTTGTTCGTCTATTAGAGAATGACACTGCAATCGATGAATCATCAAGGCAAAGATTGCTGGAATTTGGCATCAAACGTAAGACCAGCAGGGATGGACGTATGAGAGGACGCATCCGCCGCGTATACAACCAGTGCGCAACAGGAACAATTAGCATTCATACCCTTCAACATTTGCTGAGGGAGACTGAGCACCTATGGGTTTTCCCGGAGTGCAATGACCCCGATTCTGATTAACATTCTCTTACTTTGGGGATTCCCGAACAAGTAAAGCCCTGTAATAATATCAGTTTGTTTCCTTGATGTGTATCCTGTCCATAACTATCGTCTTATTCTCTTCTCGTGCTCCACTAGCACATGTGTGGTTCTCGTCATCATTTCTATATTGGTGATCTTCTCATATTGTTTCAGTCATTTTCTTCTACGCAAGCATTTATGAAAGCTTGTAGCACCGGAATGTTACAGAGGCCCGAAAGCAACGAATAGTAGCACTGTAATGTAACCTACGACACGTGTCCTAAAAAGCGACTAAGGAGGGTTGGTCATGGGAGAGACTACGCCATCCCGTAGAATATATAAGATACACAAACTTAAACTTCTGGTGTATCATTCTAGTGTGAAATTTACGCATCACCAATTTTTCCCTTCTGCTTTTAAAATACAGTCCCTTGAGGAAACCTGCTCACAGTATTACAAGGCAGTCCTTATTCGTGAATCCCCAGGGTAATAGAGGGGGATGGAGACGGCCATGAAGTGGGTGATGAACACATGGAGACGGCCATGAAGTGGGTGATGAAGACATGGAGACGGACATGAAGTGGGTGATGAACACATGGAGAGATCTAGAGGTGATGGCACGTGACATGTAGACATGACATAAGTTTGTTGCTAGTTGAAGAGGAATGGTGAAAATGATGACGACAGCATTATTTGTGTTCACGGAAGCCGTCAAGGTCATCAACAGCCTGGCTGACTGATCGTAGTGATAATAAAATCACTTTACGCTGTCGGTGTAATGTATATTCTTAGCTATTTTTATGCTTTGTTTTTAAAAAGCTCGGCACAGCTTTTCAACAATCGTTTCTTATTGATTCTTTTAAAAGTTTCCGTCAATAAACAAATAAACCTGGACATGTGTATACTCCCTTTCCTGTGGACATTCTGATAAATCTGCTATTTGAAGTAAATAAACATCACGTGCTGATGAATGCGAACCTTTGCTTTGTAACTCATATTTATGAGCATCTACAATCGTTGGGTAAACAAACAAATAAACACATATCTGGCCATGAAACTTAGAAAGAGGGTCTTGTAGCGGTGAGAAGATATAATACTCTTGTACAGACGTGAATCACGGATAGCAAACAAGCAAACAAACAAAATCAGTTGCTGTGTCAGATGTTGATTGAAATGGAAACAGAGTCATGATGGTATGATCAGAAGGCTGGAAAAACAGTGAGTAAATGAAATTCTGGATAAGAAAATAGCGGTGCAAACAGTGTATCCGATGTATTCATTAACAGGTTGTCTGAAAAAAGGCGAGAAGACAACAAGTTCTAAATAACAAGATGACTAGGAAAACGGTGTACCTGGTGTGTTCATTAACAAGTTGGCTGGAAAACAGGTGAGTAGACAACAAGTTATAGATCACATGATGGCCAGGAAAACGGTGCAAATCTCAAGTGTTGGATGACAATATGGCAATGAACTCATTACGTATATGAAATTCTGGAAAACAAGATGGCAGGGACAAATGTACGTATCTGAAGTGTTTGGTGACAAGATAGCTTGGAAAACAATCAGTATATGAGTTGTTGGGTAACAACATGGCTGGAGAAACTGTATATATCTTAAGTGTTGGATAGCAAGATGGGTGGAAATACAGCGAGTGTCTGAAGCGTTGGATAACAAGATGAGTGGGGATACAGCGAGTGTCTGAAGTGTTGGATAACAAGATGAGTGGGGATACAGTGACTGTCTGAATTGTTGGATAACGAGATGAGTGAGGATACAGTGAATGTCTGAAGTATTGGATAACAAAATGCGTATGGATACAGTGAGTGTCTGAAGTGTTGGATAACAAGATGCGTGGGGAAACAGTAAGTGTCTGAAGTATTGGATAACAAGACGAGTGGGGATACAGTAAGTCTGAAGTGTTGGATAACAAGATGAATGGGGGGGGAGATACAGCGAGTGTCTGCAATGTTGAATAACAAGATGAGTGGGGATACAGTGAGTGTCGCAATTATTGGATAATAAGATGAGTGGGGATACAGCGAGTGTCTGCAATGTTGGATAACAAGATGAGTGTGGATACAGCGAGTGTCTGCTATGTTGGGTAACATGATGAAAGGGGATACAGTAGCTGTCTTAAGTATTGAATAACAAGATGAGTGAGGATACAGCGAGTATCTGCAATTTTGGGTAACAAGATGAGTGGGGATATAGAGAGTTCTGCAATGATGTGTAACAAGATGAGTGGTGATACAGTGAGTGTCTGAAGTATTGGATAACAAGATTATTGGGGATACAGCGAGTGTCTGAAGTGTTGGATAACAAGGTTAGTGAGGATACAGCGAGTGTCTGAAGTATTAGATAACGAGATTAATGGGAATATAGTGAGTGTCTGAAGTGTTGGATAACAAGATTATTGCGGATACAGCGAGTGTCTGAAGTGTTGGATAACAAGATTAGTGGGGATACAGCGAGTATTTGAAGGGCTGGAAACCTCTAAAGACAGATTAGCAGAGCACATTGATCCGTTCCTCAGCGCTTGTAGACATTACAAGGTTACGGTGGTTGTCAAGCGTGTCTATAGACACCAGATTAACGCTACTATCAAGACCACATAGACTGGATTCTGACATTGATCACTGTGTGTCCACGGTCTTGTCCCTCACTTTTGTCATGGCTATTCTAATGCCTGTATGTCCCTCTGGCTGTCCAAGTGGCACCTCATTAAAAAATATGCTGATGATGATACGAAACTCTATAGTGTACTTTACAACAGGAGGCAATCTAATTATCAGAAGCGGCCCCCCCCCCCCCCCCCCCCCCCCCCCCCCCCCCCCCCCCCCCCCCCCCCCCCCCCCCCCCCCCCCCCCCCCCCCCCCCCCCCCCCCACCCCCACCCCCCCCCCCCCCCCCCCCCCCCCCCTGTTGGACAAGTATGTCGCCCCTTTTACTTCCTTTACACTCTAAGAATGGTGGATATTTGTGTCATGACCTCCCAAGTATCAGACTACTGTTGTCTTTTCCCCACCTGCTCTGGGCATTGAACCCACTACACCTTGGTTGCGACTGCCATCATCAATGCAGGTTTTATCCATGCTGTCAGCTTGAGACAGTTGTAAAAGTAACTAATATGTCGTATATAAATTACTATCATGAATTCCATAGCCCACAGCGGTTACACCACAGGCATCCTGATGCCCTATCAACAGCTTAGTAAAGCCTCCTTAAGTGCCCTTATTCGTGATAGTTCTTTCACGCCTAATGTGATATCTATTTGTCTGTCTTGTTCTATATGCATAACGTTATTTCACAAATGACCTTAGCATCCGTCAGAAATGGCAGCGAATATCTTAGCCTCTTAATGCAGGATTTCGGTTGTAGTAAAAAATTATTGTCGCAATGGATTAGAAAAGACAGCCAGATGCCATTGCTAGTTTTCGTTGTCTGTTAGAATCTGTTCATGATCTGGTCGTTGTTTTTTTTTTTTGCTTTATTGTTTGTTGCTGAGTTAATAAATAAATCAAAAGGCAAAGATAGTGCCATGGCAGATATTGCCTAGGGGAGCGAAGTGTTAGAGATGTCACTATGCTAGGTCCAGCTTTGAGAGGTGGCGTTGACCAGGTCTCTTCCTTTCTGCAATTCACTGTCCCTTACTCGAGAGGAGAGTCATGTACTCATTTACAGCTGGGTGGACTGGGGCATGGCTTTATCAGTTCGAATCCAGTAAATCTGCCTCTCGAAGCAAGGTCTCTAGCCACTCGACCCTCGCATGTCTTTCTAGTACGTCTTAAACAATATAGACGGAGCTCACATAAGCGGGGAGACACGACATTGGAAAGACTTGACAGAAGCGAACACGAGTGACTTATACACCATCATCATCTTGTGCCTCGTCGAACATCACTGAGAATCAATTCTTTCCTTATCTACCTGTCGTTTGAGTATTCGTAAACATCAGATACTAGTCGTTTTTGTCACGCCTTTGAAGATTCTTTCTCGCTGTCTACCTATCGCATTTTTTTCCCCAATTTTTCAGGCTGTGACTAAGTCTTACCGTAAGCATGTTTTATATTAACATCATCATACGTTTTGTTTTCGCCCCTTGTGGAGCATGGAGGTACGACTGCAGGTAGTCTACTTACAGGAAGCCTGCATCAAGCATTCACATGCTCTTAGAGCAGTGGTTTCTGTAGCAATTAGTTTGACCCCATGAGATTGTCAGTCTCATGCACAACCTCACATTAGTAGCCTTGTACGACATGCCTGAAGGAGGAGTAGGCATATTCTTTCTTTGTCTCATCAGAGACCCCCCGGGCACTGCACGGGGCTTCTTTAAAGAATATGGGCAATTAATTTTATTTCACCGACTGTCTTGTTATGTTATCAACTGGCTTCCTCAGTGTGCGTCCTATCTACCTTCTTCTCACCTCTTGTTCTGCTGGCACTTGTAGGCGGGGTGAAAAAACAGCAGAATGTTGTAAGAAAAAAAAATATTCTGTATTTGTTATTTTAGTTGGAACATTGGCTTTCTTGCCTGCAGCACAATTTATCGGAGGTCGAAACTAAAGAGCATTGTTACCTGTTGCGCACTCCTGAATGACTTCCAGAGCATTACATCGTTCCAGACTGGCAGCGAAATACACCTGTTCTGTTCTATTACCTTCGTGACATTTCATGTCGAGAAAGTCTTACTATAAATACGTAGGTATTCCGTCTGTTGTTCAGATGTCAAAGTTCATTTAGGAGGCAAGTTCGTCATAGACACAATAATAATGTTTTTACCTATCTCGCACCCATTAGAGCAAGGATGCACAATAATGTTTTTTCACATCTCCCTCCCATTAGAGCAAGGATACACAATAATATGTTTCACTTCTCGCTCCCTTCAGAGTAAGCATACACAATTATATTTTTTATATCTCGCTTCCGTTAGAGTAATGATACACAATAAAGTTTTTCATATCTCGCTTCCGTTAGAGCAAGGATACACAATAATGTTTTTTCACATCTCGCTCCCGTTAGAGCAAGGATACACAATAATATGTTTCACATCTCGCTCCCTTCAGAGTAAGCATACACAATTATATTTTTCATATCTCGCTTCCGTTAGAGTAAGGATACACAATAATGTTTTTCATATCTCGCTTCCGTTAGAGCAAGGATACACAATAATTTTTTCACATCTCGCTTCCGTTAGAGTAAGGATACACAATCATGTTTTTCACATCTCGCTCCCGTTAGAGCAGGGATACACAATCATGTTTTTCACATCTCGCTACCGTTAGAGCAAGGATACACAATAATGTTTTTCACATCTCGCTCCCGTTAGAGCAAGGATACACAATCATGTTTATCACATCTCGCTCCCGTTAGAGCAAGGATACACAATAATGCTTTTCACATCTCGCTCCCGTTAGAGTAAGGATACACAATCATGTTTTTCACACCTTGCCCCCGTTAGAGTAAGGATACACAATCATGTTTTTCACACCTTGCACCCGTTAGAGCAAGGATACACAATAATGTTTTTCATATCTCGCTTCCGTAAAAGCAAGGATACACAGTCATGTTTTTCACATCTCGCTCCCGTTAGAGCAAGGATACACAATAATGCTTTTCACATCTCGCTCCCGTTAGAGTAAGGATACACAATCATGTTTTTCACACCTCGCTCCCGTTAGAGTAAGGATACACAATAATGTTGTTCACATCTCGCTCCCGTTAGAGTAAGGATACACAATAATGTTTTTCACATCTCGCTCCCGTTAGAGTAAGGATACACAATAATGTTGTTCACATCTCGCTCCCGTTAGAGTAAGGATACATAATCATGTTTTTCACACCTTGCTCCCGTTAGAGTAAGGATACACAATCATGTTTTTCACACCTTGCTCCCGTTAGAGCAAGGATGCACAATAATGTTTTTCACATCTCGCTCCCGTTAGAGCAAGGATACACAATAATGTTTTTCACATCTCGCTCCCGTTAGAGTAAGGATACACAATCATGTTTTTCACACCTTGCTCCCGTTAGAGTAAGGAGATGCAGATGGCTCCATTGCAGGAAGCCTGCACCAAAGCATGTATGTAAACATACACTGATGGTCTATGTGACAGTTTGTTTCACATGATGCGTTTGCCAGCCGCCATACTTTTAAAATTTAAATCCTGCAACTATTTATAAAAATAATGGCACAAATTAGCAGCTCTTGCCATAGGTAGACATACAGGAAGGATCTTAATGAGTGGAGGTTAACAAGGTGAAGGTACTCTCACAGCAGACACTGACTTAAGGAAGTGAAATGTTAAAGACTTCACAACGCCAGGTACATCTTTTAAATGTGGTGTGACCAGTTCCCTTGCTTGCTGCCTTTGCCTTCATTAAATCTATAGCAGAGCCAGGGACCCATATATAGTTTTGGTTGACTGGAGCATGGCTGTACTTAGTTTCGAACCAGTAACTCGATAACTTTACCGAGTTAAGCAAGCGTTCTAACCGTTCTGCACATCGGACGTGCTTTCATGACTGAAGGCCTTTCATTAATTTGTATTAAGAATCGCCTGCTCTTAAATCAGCAGTACTTGTATGTGTATGTTAATATATATATATAATAGGAAATATACGTTAAGAAATATATATATATGATATACAGAGCCATACAACAGGAGGACCAACGGGCTGATCACCCGTTTGCCAGACACTTCGATTACGGAAACAACGGCAAATGGGTTGATTTGCCATTGCCCTAAAGACGCCACTAGGCGTGATGGGAAACAATGGCAAAGAAAACCTATCTGCTGTTGCCCTAAGACGCCACTAGGCGTAATGGCCACTGACTGCTTTGACGGTCGGTGGCTAAGGACGGAAGAAGAAGAAGAAGAAGACTAGGACGTGATGCTACCATGATTCTATTCTGGAACCCGGTAGTTTTGCCGCGAGAAATAACCCCTCTCTTCACTTTGCTAGTCGGGCGGTCTCTACATAAAGATGTCAAGAAACAATCCCTCCCTTCACTTTGCTAGTCGGGCGGTCTCTACATAAAGATGTCAAGAAACAATCAAGAAAAGTATGCACCTAAATACAGAAGTTGTTCCTATAAAAGAAAGTATCATTATAACAGAAATACTTTTTATACTTGTAGACTTCCATAGCTTTGAGCGACAAAAATACTTAGAAAATAGGTCAAACAGATACGAAGATTTTAAACCGCAGCTCTAAACCAGCAAATCGGTTGTTTGAAGTCCAGGAAATACCAGTTATAGCGTCTAAGGATCATTTCAGATCAAGTGCCACTTCGGCTTCGAAAGTTAGGTGTTAATGGACCTCCAGCAATGACTGTCTTTTACCGTACAGTCCATAAACTCAAGAATGATATCCGGGAATTTCCGCCGGTGACGCCTGATAACTGAGTCTCGCTGAAGTTTTTTTTTCGCAAGATAAATTTGATACGCAAAACAAAATCATAAATTACTCAAACCGTAAGGTTTATTTTAAATATTTGGACATGCGCCCTAAAATAAACGACGTACACTGTGTCTAGGTTGAACTGATCGCGCCTCGCTAAAATGAGGCACTATTTTATTTAAACTAAAAAAAAATTCACTGCAATGAACGATTTGTATTACCAAATGATTTTAACAATGGATAAAGTTACTCCCTTAACTCTTTAACTCCGGAACAACGCTCAGAGCGTTGGTCAGGTTTGAAACCCGTGCCAAAACAACTCTCTGAGCGTTGTTTTTTGGGAGTACAGTATCATGAATTAAAATTACGGCACATGGTGGAAAATAATTGTGGAGTCAAAGAGTTAACAGATGCTGCCGTAGGGATGTAAAGTGTTAGAGACTTCACTATACTCGATCCAACATTGAGAGTTGGGGGTGACCAGTTCTCTTCCACTGTTGCTTTCTTCTTCCCTAACTCAAGAGCAGAGTTAGGTACCCATTTACAGCTGGATAGACTGGAGTGTGATAATAATGTGTTTCGAACCCAGCACCTTAGCCACGATACTCCAGCGCTCTAACCACACTGCCAAACGGACGTAGTTAATGTTAATATTAGTGTATTATTACTATAAAATATATAAGTATATTATAATATAGAAATATTATATTATATTGTATATTATATATATATTATAGCGATATATAATATATATAATATTAATATATATATTATATATAATATATATATATATATAATATATATATATATATATATATATATATATACAGTACTTTGCAAAAAAAATGGCAGTCATATTTTCGCAACGCAGCACACTCATAGAAGCAAATAATAATAAAAACTGTATGTCCAAAGGAAGATTGGTATCAGATCTATTAACAGTGGTTTCAGAAATATAATGTTGCCTTCTCCTCCAGCAAGGCTGTCTTTGGATGCGGCGAGTCATACTTCCCTCCCACAAGAATGTAGGTCCGGGTCAGACTTCCGCAGTATTTTTCAGCTACTTCTTAACTGAGTTGTTCAACGCTGAAGTTTCTTTTTTTCGCAAGATAAATCTTGATAGTGCGCAAAACTGTTACTGGGCCATCATAACTTCACATCAAACCTTGCAGCCATATTTGGACATATGAGCTAAAATAAACGACGTACACTGGGTCATTGTGATCGCGCCTCGCTGAAATGTGCACCCATCGGGGTACATGACTGGCAGAAGGTGTCCCTTAGTATGTCGATGTACCTTTCTTTCGTGAAATTATGTGAAATGGACACACATGGGGTGGCACCTCTTTTAACTGACACCCCTCCCCAAAGATGAATTTTCCGGAATGTTTCGGTCGCTGGTACACAGTTGCGTTACAGGTTTTCGTCCAAATAACCCGTTTGAGCAGGATAAGACAAAGAGAACATTCATCTAAAATCGTCCCATGACAAATTTTGTTCGTGTACCAGTATCAAGCGAATATCTGTTTACGTGAGTCAGCAATGGTGACGAAATTACCCGCTTTTTTGTGTAATTCATCCTGTGTAGCTCCCGGTTGACAATAGCATTAGATACCTCTGGGCTTCCCAACTCGATCATGCGCTGCCGTATGTTTTCTACACTCTTCATTGGCCCAGCCCGAACGATTTGGGCGAGACACCGATGGTCCTTTGTGACCAAAATTCTTGGCCTCCCACTACCTTCTTTTCGCTCGATTAAATTACCTGCTTTTAATTTACTCACAACTCTGTAGACAGTCCGCTCAGGAATGTTCAAGGTTTTAGAAATGTTGGACCATGTTTGATTTCCTTCATTCCAAAGCTGTGAAATTAACATACACTTTGACTTTGTATCCATTTTCTGCCACTAGCAAGAAATTGTCGTCAGCTCTTAGTTCAGGTTACCCATTTACAGCTGGATAGACTGGAGTGTGAGTGCAAATAATGTGTTTCGAACCCATGCACCTTAGCCACGATACTCCAGCGCTTTAACCACACTGCCAAACGGACGTAGGTAATGTTAATATTAGTGTATTATTACAATATATATATATATATATATATATATATATATATATATATATATATATATATATATATATATATATATATATATATATATATATATATATATATATATATATATATATATATATATATACAGTAGAACTCCATTTATCCGAACCCCATGGGACCGAGCATCGTTCGGATAATCAAATGTTCGGATAATTGGATTACATAATGTATTAGATCACTGTATCACCAAAATCTTTCATTACACTGCAGTGCATGTACTACTGGTATTAATTATTTTTTTTAACAAAGAGAAATGTTTTCAAAATAACATTACAAATGATTCAAAACCAGGCACAACTTACGTATACATGTACTTGTACAGATGTAACCCACTATTTAAAATAATGAGGAATCCTCTTTTGCACCAAACTGGATAATCTCCTTTTGGCTGCTAAGTCCCGCATTCTCTTCAACAGCAGAAGCTGTGTAGCACAGCTGTCATCTTCTCGCTCGTACCAAGCCATCGCTGTTTCTAGTGCTATAAAGGCATCTTCAGGACTTGGTCGACGTTTTGGGTTTTCTTCATAATCTACAAGTACATCATGTACTTCTGAGGTGTCTTCATCATCGGTCACTACATATATTTGGTTTTCTTCTTGCACAAAAGACAAAATTTCTTCGTCATTCAAAAACTGAAAACCAGAATCATTATCATCTTCTAGCCACATGTGTGCATCATCTTTGTCACAGGCCGAAAATCCGGGCATTGCTTGAGACAGTTCCACAACTTCATTTATACAATCATCATTTGTGTCCACTACAGTAGTTTCATTTCCTCCTTTTTTCCCAAGCAATCTATTCCAAGCCTTGTTGAGATTATCTTGTGACAGGGTGGTCCAAGCATCAGCTAACATATAGCAGCAGTCTTTTTGGAAAACGCCACCACACTTTCTTCATCTTCAGCCAACAATAAACGACGCAGGACTTCCTTCTTGTACATCTTTTTAAGCTTTGCTATAACACCCTGATCCATTGGTTGAATCAGTGCTGTTACATTGGGAGGCAGAAAAATTACTTTAAAATGTGCATCAACTGCATTCAATGTATCCGTCTCTGGTTGAGATGGTGCATTGTCCAGTAGAAGAATTACTTTTCCAGTTTTCTTTTCTTGTTCTCTCAACCTCTTCACATTTGGGATGAACTGATTGTATACCAATCAAGAAGTATTTTACTATTCATCCAAGCACTCTTCTGTGCTTTGTAGCACAATGGGAGACAAGTCACATTCTTTAAACAACGTGGTTTTTTGGCTTTACCGATCATTAGCACCGGTAAACGATGACTTCCACTGGCATTCGCGGCACCACAATTGTTACTCTCTCTTTGCACTTTTTAAACACAGGGGAAGCTGCTTCGCGCTGAGATGCAAGTGATTTTTGAGGCAATGATTTCCAGTATAAGCCAGTCTCATCGGCATTATACACATCATCGAGTGAATAACCTTCTTCTTCCAAAAAAAGCCAAGAATGTTTCTTTAAAATTTTCAGCGGCAGTTGCATCGCTAGATAAAGATTCCCCTTGAATCTCCATTTCTCGTATGCCATGACGAGATTTAAAGTTTCTTAACCATCATCCCTGGCTAGCCTTAAAGTCAGGAGGACAGTCAAGTTGATTGTTGAACTAAAGTGCCTTTTCACACAATAGAGAGCCAGAGATAGTTTCCTCTTTGCTTCTTCTTTGCACAAACCATATATACAAAACCTCTTCCAATTTCAAATCTTTCGCATTTCTCATGGTTTACGTTTCTTCGACCCATTTTCACTATCCAATTTCGATGCAAAACTCATAATTTTATCCTTGTTACTTTTGATGTCAGAGACGGTAGCTTTCCCAACATTGAAAATCCTCGCAAGTGAAGACACAGTTTCACCTTTTCCTAGTCTCTTGATAATTTCTGTTTTCGTTTCAATTGACAAAACATTGCGGTTCCTTTTATATGTTTTAGGCCTTCTGGAAGATGCCATATCGCACAGAGAAATACTTGCACACCAAAATTATTCTGCTGTAGTAGCAGACACAATTATTTTAAGTTGAACTGTCTGTTTAGCCAGTGTACTGCCTAGAACGCACACGTACACTAGATTGGTAAACCAGATATTAACTGACTTATGATCTAACTGACTTCCTGTACGTAAGCGACCGACCATTAGCCCATTCCATCCTCTACAAATTGTTCGCACACATTTGAAGCTTGCAGCATCAAAAGATTCAAAAATATAGTCTAACATGACTGGTGGCACCTGATTTTTTTTTTCTCGAAAAAGTGTTCGGATAATTGGATGTTCGGATAATTGGGGTTCGGATAAATGGAGTTCTACTGTATATATATATATATATATATATATATATATATATATATATATATATATATATATATATATATAGATATATATATATATATATATATATATATATTTATATATATATATATATATATATATATATATATATCATCATCGTTATCGTCATCGTTGTAGTCATCATCATCACCATCATCATCTTATTATTATCATCATCATCATCACCACCATTATCATCATCATCATCATCATCAGCATCATCATCATCACCATCTTATCATCACCATCTTATCATCACCATCATCATCACCATCTTATCATCATCATCGCCATCTTATCATCACAATCATCATCACCATCATCATCACCATCTTATCATCACCATCATATCATCATCACCATCTTATCACATCATCACTATCTTATCATCACCATCATCATCACCATCATCATCACCATCTTATCATCATCATCATCATCTTCTTAATTATCATGTTATCATCATCACCATCTTGTTATCATCACCATCATCATTTCATTATCGTCGTCGTAGTCGTCATCGTCGTCGTCATGGTCATGGTCATCGTCATCATCATCATCATCATCACCACATCTCCTCATTATCATCGTCATCATCCTCGTCTACATCATTATCAACATTAGGTTTTCCTTTGCGCTCGTTCGGAGCATGGAGCCACCACGGCAGTTGGTCCTCTACCAGACAGCCAGCACTAAGAATTAACACGCTCCTGCAGCGGTACTTTTTGTAACAATTTGTTTTACATGATGAGGTCGCCAGCCCCATGCACAACCTCACATTAATCGCCTTGTACGACACGCTTGATGGTGCAGAAATCTTAATCTTGCTTTGTGGCTTCACAGACCCCCAGGACCTACACGAACCGTGAAATCGTAACACGTTTTTAGAAGGTCCAAGACGCGAGATAACAGTTTCCTGATGTGACCATGCCACGTTGCTAATGGTGACCAGTTAAGTCAGCTGTGTCTTGAAGTTGCTGGGTTTGGGTGTTATTTTTACCCCGTGTAATCCCCCCTCCCCTTTCCCCCCCGGGGGGGGGGCGGCTCTGATAAAACAAAGAAAGAATGACACTAATACTAACTCAGAAATGTCATTCAAGGCGACTTTTCTGATGCTGGTAACCTCATGGCCTAAAACACATTGCTACAGTAACTATCACTGAATACTTTGTACAAGGGGTCAGCTGTAGTGGCGACTTCGTGCTCCATAACTAGCAACAAGATCAAAGAAAGGAAAAATGATGATGTTGCTGGTAAAGGATATAATGTGTGTTAACTTTCATTCGGAGTTTTCATTTTCACGTGTGACGTCAGTATTAACAAACATTTTTAAAAAAAAATTAGGAGTTTTGCTTCGTTTTGGCGAGGCGCGCTCCGTTCAACAACCTAGACTCAAGGTCTAGCGGTCATATTAAAGTGTATGTCCAAATACAGAAGACATTGTGGTCTGGTTTAATGAGTGTGACGTTCATTGCTATCAAACATTGTTAGAGCCTGCTGCCTATATTAATTGATAGTCAAGAAATTACTGTTTCGAGTAGTTCCAAAGAGCGGTCTCTGTTGAGGTAAAGGCAGAATAACACTACTGATACTTCATGCAAATTGTAATAGGCAATTACTATGGAGCTGTGCGTGGAGTTGACAACGTCATCACAGTAAAACAAGTCGCTATAGAACACGCCGCTGCAAGAACACGTGACAATGCAGGCTTCCTGAACGCGACAAGCTGCAGTAGTGGCGACACGCTCTTTAAGAAGCAGAAAGAGAAAAATTAAAACAAATGATTATTTTAGAGTAATAATTTCACAGATCGATATTTCCAAATCAGTTTCTTTGTTTCTAACGATGTTTTTTTTGGTCGCAATTTTCTGCCGATAAGCGATTATTCTCATGTAAGATTTACATCACCTGTCTCTTACTTCCTTATTCCACGTGACAGCCGTCATCAGTCAATTTTAAATCCTTTTATATTCTTTTCAAACATTGATCTTTTTATTACCATACATTATTTTCTCTTTCGCGTTGGAGATTTGGTACAATTTAACGACTTGCGTTAAATCCAAGATAGAAGCATTGTCTTTTGTTACACTGAATGAAGAAAAAAACGTTAAATTAGAACATAGGATAATAAAATCCGCGAGTCTTTCGCAGACAATACACAGAAGGTAAAAGATATTTTGAGACTTTGAGACTATGGAAATAAACAGATGGCAAAAATTTCTTCTTTGAATCTTCAACGCTAATGTCATCTCATTCCTATTGTACGGGGTTGAAACACGGAAAATAGCAACAACAAAAAACAACAACAACAACTAAAAAGCTCTAGAATCTCCGAAAATGGGTAAGGAAAACCAGAGGAACACGAGATCGAAGAGGGAGAAAACCTCTTGACGAAGAAGACGCATGGGGAAGGGGTCGAGGGAGAAAAAGAACGCTGGAGAGCTGGAGACAGATACTGAAGAATGAGGAATACATGGAAAGAGCTTGAGATGATGGCACGTGACTTAAAGACTTGGCATAAGTGTGCCCATGGGGAACTGATGGCACGTGACTTCAAGACTTGGCATAAGTGTGCTGATGTCCTGTGCTCCTTGGGAAGCTGAAGAGTGTGAGAGAGAAATAAAAAAATGTATAACGATGAAGACAATATTTTTCGTGAATTACTTTTAAAAACATGTAAAAGCCCGCACACAGAATGCACACACACACACACACACACACACACACACACACACACACACACACACCCACACACACACACACACACACACACACACACACACACACACACACACACACACACACACACTGGGGCAAAGAGTAATGACACAAATGTGTATTCCTATTACTTTCTCTCCCCACCCTCCCACAGTTACCATATATTTTAATACAGTTCTGTTTATGCCTCTTTTATGGAGAAGGCCCGACACTAAAAATCATTACCAGTGACGCAAATAAAGAAGTCCATCTGTGAAAAAATTGTCGTTGTGTCTAGCGTATTTTCTATTTAAATTAGTAAATTAGTATTTAATGTACATGTGAAAATGAATGGATATAGTATAACAGATGAAGAAAGGAAGGGACTTATGCATTATCACTTCATCAGCTGCCATCTCCGCAACGAAGGTTGGCTGCCATGAATCCTGACCATTTTCTGTCTCTTGTCTTGATGGGGCAACTCTAATGGACTTTTTCCTGTCCATCTCTTGATGTTATCTTCCCACTTATAGCGATGTCTTCCGCTTGCACGTCTGCCTTCAACTCTTCCTTCTGTAATGGCCTTCTGCAAGGTGTTATTTCTTTTTATACGGCCAAATATATTTTAGCTGTCTAATTTTGATCTCCTTCATGAATTCTCTTTTCATATCTAGGTTTTCTGGGACCTCTTTATTCTCTTTCCATGAGATGCGTTCCGTTCTTCTATATATCCACATCTCGAGAGCCTCAGTTCTTTCTTCCAATTGCATGTTCATTGTCCATGTATCTACACCATACAATAATAAAGAATATATATAACACTTAATGATTCTCAGTTTTAATTTATGGGTTAATTGTTTCGTTTAGATGGCAAGTTTTTTTTTTAAATGCAAGGGCGCACTTAAAGTATTTTGACCCAGGGCAGATCCTTCCTTTATAACTCCCTTTCCCCAATAAAACACACTGAAAAATAGATTACACTTACAGTTAGATATTTAATCAGTACATTATTATCAGTATTGTTCTGAATTTGATCGCCCATTGCGATTGTTCCACAGCTAGCTCGTTCCGTTGTCCGCAATTTCTCCGTGTCCTTTAAATCGTCTTGTTCTGGATTGGCCTTTCAGGTCCCATTGGTTCAGTAAAATACTGATGTGGCCACTGGTATTTGTCACGTAGGTCTTTATATCATTAAATTACCTACATCTTCTTCCTATTCTCTCACCCGAATCCTTTTATTTTATTATCTTTCCGTACTTGTTTTTCCTGTATTTTTCGCATCACTCGGGTGCGGAAAATATTTTCTTCTGTATTCTCAAACTCTACCTGTTTCTTTTCTCAAAACTGAGAATCGCACGAGTAACTTGATTACGTAGATGTCAGCTCTGCCGGTCGAACCATAGCTGTGAATATACAGTTCGCGCCAGACATACGTCTGCAGTTTCCCCGGTCAGAGCGCTGACTGACCAGTGTCCCCGGGCGGGGGGTGTGAGAATTCGCTCCATCGGGGCATGGCAGACAGACAGCTGTCTACAGTTTGCAGAAACGCATGAGGTTTTTCGTTAGAAAAACCCGGCGTAGTGTGAAAAATCGCTCCGCACTGGAGACAGGCTGTCTGGGATTTGCAACTCACTCGTACTCTCGGTCACTGATGGCTGTTACGACATGCGGGAAGCTGACGCAGGGTGTTGGAGAAGGGGAGATAATTTCGCTTGGCGAAAGAGTTGGGGCCCTTTGTCTAATTTTAAGATATTGGCCCGAGTTTGTAACTCACTTCACTCATTCTACATTTTACAGTAGACGTGGGCACTTCGTTCCAGAACACTTAAATTTATAAGTGATATCTCTTAGTTTCGTTGTGACATCGTAGTGCTGTGCTTGAGGTATATTAATATTATATATCTAGTATTGTGTGTAGGGTTTAAAGTGTTTAAAGCGTTAAATCGCTCATTTCATTTTAACTAGTTTCTTTTGAACTGAGTGCATAATTTATAAGTCTGTATTATTTTCTAGTGACGCATACAGTGGAAATACATAATAAATTATATCTTTAAGCTTAACAAACTAGTAGCTATAAGGAATTTAATTTAACGGCTAATATTCAGTCGAGAATATTTTTTAACTCAAACTTATAAAAATGCTAGATACGACATCAGTGAATGTTGACGAATACGCACTTATGTATTTTCTAATTCATGATGATTGATTTTTTAATATAACTTATTTTACGGGAAAATTTAAATATAAGTTAAGCGGTAGGCTTGCTGTTTTAAATGTAAGTTATATTGAGTGCATATATGTAAATGATTTATATGTGCTTTTCTTTTTATACAGTGAATTACTTGGGGTGACCCGAACTTTACTAGCATTTAATAATAGTTCATAATTGTGAAGAAATAGACAGTCCTTATTTTGAACCACGTGGGTTTCCCAAGTAACACTGATCTGACGGTGCAAGTTATACAGAAATACTAATATCCCACTAACGGGTGTTTTCATAGACTGTGGTGAAGTGGGATGTTATAGATATTTATAAGGGACTTAGTGTACTGACTGAGATCAGCTGTGAAGGTATATATATATCTAATAAGAGTAGTATATTATATATATAACCTTACTTGCTGCCACATATCTATATATCTCAGTCAGAATTATTCTGGAATAGTGTGGTGACTACGTTTTGTGTCTAGGGTATGTGTATGGTGAAGTGTAAGTCACAACAACAGACAGATAAACAATTTAATTTAATCCACTACTCTTAACAACACTGTGACACTCACATACATATAACACTCTATGAGAATAGCTTAAAGAAGTCACTCGTAACGGTTCAAATAACAATATGTATTCATTACTGGCATGAAGGAATATGTGTCCTGATTCAACTACAAGGGAACCAGGAATCACAATCAATTTAAATTACAAGTTATGTACAGAATGTATTTAATATGAATATTGTAGTGACATATATTAGTACAAATGTTCTATGTGTGTCAGTTGTGTAGTAGTAAAATGAGGTAATACTGGTTTTGTTTTGTTCAAGCTCTGTTGGTATTGGTCATCATGACTTCAATAGTTTGTCTTTAGGGGACTATTATTGGAGATGTTCACAGTTCCTGATTTTAAGACAAGTAAATTCCCCTCTGAATAGTATTTTTATAAAGTTATTTCAAGATGAGGGGACATAATGTTGAGCTCAGCTGGCCAATTCGCTTATCTGGCGTGATGGCGGCAGGAAAGGACTCCTCTGCTCGAATTCTCCTCTGGGCTCAGGAGACACCTCACTGATAGCTAAAAAGACCAAGGAGTATGCTGTCCGACTCTGGATTCAGCAAATCTCTGATCAGATGCTGCTCACTACCATCAAGACCACTGTCCCTGAAATCAAGAAGGATGTACCTTCTACTTCATAACTAATTTATATTCTCTTTTACACTGATCACAATACAGCACAAACATTGCGTTCAGAGCGTTAGGCCAACAGTCAGCTTCATTTGAAATACTTTATTCCAGTATTACCCTTCTTAATGGTTACTACGCCTCTGCACTTCCAGCATTATTTCTTTCTAGTCCATCATCCAGGTGTCAGTGTACTATTTGGCCATTCCATGCCGTTTTACTTCTCTCCGACACCCTCTGTTCAGGCTGGAGCATTATAGGCTTTACCTCACGTTTGCCACTGAACTACACATATATATACAGGCATAAATCAACAATTCACATTCAATTTTTCATTAAAAGATACTGAATGGTTCAAGCTTACCACAATTTCATGGAAATAAACACAGATACGTTGATTAGCAATGAATTCTGGCACAAACTGGCACAAATTCCGTTCTGCCTATGTTCCAGGCTTTTATTTTAGCAAAAATGTGAGCTAGCTTCAACGTACTGTCGCTTTATCAAGCTTATTTGAATTAGTGGTCTCGAACTAACGCTCCCAAGTGTGTATATCAGCGAGACTGGCCAATGAGCCACGTTTCGACAAGTGTTTGAAAAAATGTTATCTTTTCCCGTCTCCCCCAACAACCAAGATAGTATTTATAGCCCGACCAATCGTGGTTAGGCTTTCATTTGTTGCGCTCCAATCAATTTGGAGTTTACATGGTAGGCTATTTATGTAACGTAAGGTTTTTTCAAACACGTTATAAAAAAAATTTTATGAGCAGAAATGATTTTATGCTGTCAGGCACCCCCAATATTTTATTTTGGGTATAATTTATTAATTCCTGGACTATTTGCGTAACGTTTTACATATTATTTGTCAGCAAACCCTAAGGAACCCAAAAATACTAATTTAAAGGAGCTACGTGGCTGCGTTCAAAATATGCAATTTCTTCTATCTCCTGTTTAGAAGATGTGCTGTCTGGGTACTGTTATGTGTTCAAACGTAAACCCATATAATGTTGTCTTTTCTAATAAGAGTCTGTTATGATTTATAAACCTAACTCTGGGAAAGGGTAGTGTATTTTATCACTGTCCGTCTGAAAAAAAAATTAGTGCATGTAGACTTACACGCGTGATGGTGGTAATTGTGTATCGCGCGAAGCGGGTTTAGTGTTCGGCTTTCTGCCTCTCCCTTCTCTTTTTATCCCTTTAGTCCATCTGTTCGTTCGTTTTGGTAACGCAGTATAATTAATGTTAGGGTTAATTTAGGTCATTACGCAGTACGTCTCAATGTTTTTCCAAGAATTACAGCACACGTTTCATTGAAGAAGGCGGGTAATAATACAGTAAGCTTTACTATCAACGTGAAAGCGTTACAATTTGCAGACGAAGCAGAAAACAAGGGGGATTTCGAGTACATTCTTTGTGACAGCACTGTCATTTTCCCATTGCTCTTCTCTTTATTAATTTTATTTGTTAGGCTTTATATTTACCTAATAATTTATATATGTGGATTAGAATATTTCATGACACTTCCCCTCTTAAAACAGACATTATATGTCAGTCCTTTATTCTATATACACATAGAGAAATTTATTATTATTTCTGGGGTTTACGGTGATTCTCATCACACGGATGGCGGCTTAAAAAATCCGCTCCCAGATTTGTTTTTCCAGATATATATTCAATGCTAAAATTATATGGAGCCAGAAGCAAAGACCATCGGAGTAACCTAGAGTTCTCATGCTTAGCCTGTGCTAAAAACGATAAAGGTTTGTGGTCAGTTTGCAACTTAAATGCCTTCCCATATAGATAAATATTGAATTTCTTTATTGCCCATATTACTGCAAGACATTCTTTTTCGCTAGTTGAGTAGTTGATTTCAGCTTTATTCAACTTTCTGCTAGCATATGCCACTGGGCTTAATTCCCCATCCAATGCATCTGATTTCTGTAGTAAAGTTGCACCTAGCCCAATATTACTTGCATCCGTCCTTACTATGAATTCTTGACTTAAGTCAGGTAATTTCAAAATGGGTTTACTTGTGAGCTTTTCCTTCAATTCTTGGTAAGTCATTTCACATTGTGGTGTCCATGTAATGCGATCTGGAAGTCCTTTACGTGTCAATTCCGTTAAAGGTGCACATATGGAATTAAAGTTTTTGATATACTTCTGGTAGAAACCACATAATGAGACAAAGGATCTCACGTCCTTCTTGGTTTGTGGTCTCGGGGCTTTCTGTAGTTTCTCTAAATTCTTTGGGTCAGGGGTCATGTTTCCCTGATAAACTGTGTGTCCCAAAAATTCCAATTCTTTACATCCAACGCAACATTTGGTTGGTCGGGCTGTTAAATTTGCCTCCCTAAGTCGATCAAACAGCATGTTCAGAGAGTCAATGTGTTCCTCAAATGTTTCTGTTGCTATAAGGATATCATCCATAAAATTTGTTATACAGGGATTATTCAGAGGATCCAATAATTTTCTCATCATTCTAGAGAAGACACTAGGCGCATTCTTCAATCCAAATGGCAATCTATTAAACTCATAGTGTCCTTCTGAGGTACTAAAAGCTAGGTATGGTCTAACCTCAGGCTTTACTGGAATCTGATAGTATCCTTTACTCAGATCCACTTTTGAGAAATATTTAGCTTTATTTAGTCTGGCAAACAGCTGATTTGTATCCGGCAATGGATCCACCTGTCCTTCTGTAATAGCATTCAGTCTCCTGTAATCTATACAGAGTCTATGTTCTCCAGAGGGCTTCCTTAAGAGTACAACACCGGAGCTATACGAAGACTCACTGTGCGAAATAATTCCTTCCTTCAATAGATAGTCTATCTCTTCCTTCAAAGCTTTTTCCTTAGCAAACGGAATCGAATATGGTTTCATACAGACAGGTGTGGAGTCTATGAGTTTCATATCATATTCCAATAGGTTTGTATGTCCTGGTCGGTCTGTTAACACCTCTGCATGATTATTTAGAACCTGTTGCACTCTCTCTTTCTGAGTTTTCGTTAAATGTGTACTGATTTTCACCTGTGCTGCTGTCTCACAGGGGTGTAATGGATATTCAAATGATGAAAGTGGTTCCTTTTTCATCTCCATGGCGATGGACAAGGTCAACAAGTGTGTCTCTTCCTGATGTTCTCTTTCCAAATATTTCTTCAGGAGATTCACATGATAGATTTTTTCTTTCCCCTTCTTATCTATCTTATAATTTGTTCTAGACACCTTCTCTAGAACTGTATATGGACCCTGCCATCCAATTTGTAACTTATTCTGACTCCCGGGCAAAAGAAGCAGTACCTTCTCTCCCACAGCCAAATTTCTGTCTTTCGCCTTCCTGTTATAATAGGCAGCATGTTTCTTCCTGGCTTGTTTCAAATTTTCATTGGCAAGTTTCCAGCCAGTTTTTAACCGAGTGGTCAGCTCATTCACATATTGGTATGAAGATGTAATGTTTTCCTCTGCCTTTTCATCAGTCCACGTTCTTAACAAAGCTACATATGGACCTTTAATTGTGTGGACCTATTTGTCCATGCACCGGTATGGTCTCTTCCACTTGAAGCTTTATAGTGATGATTTTTCCTCCCAGAATTATCATTCACAAAACGACCGCTACCAATTTTTCTTTTGGGGCTTTCTCCCCTCTTAAAATTCTTGATGAGAGATTTCCTCTCTACATCTTCTTCCTCCAGTTTGTTTAAGTCCGATTGAGGGATTGTCGGCTTATCCTGGGGTAAGACATCCTTTTGCACTCTCCGCATAGTGGCCATTGTAAAACAGTTAAGTGAAGCTTGTCCGTGAAAAGGGGCTTCCCATTCCATTTGGTCCACTTTATCAAATTTATTTTTTCCTTTTATTGTCAGGCCTGATTTTGCCCCATGGCGTGTCCAGGTCCTGATCCATGTTCCCACTTGTGGGTGTTCCCTCATGTGCTATGCTACACCTTTCTACAAAATTCTCAATGTCCCATCTTGCTTTGGGCCAATAATAATTGTGAGCCACCTTTTGAATGATGGTACCTATCTTCTCATGGTCCCCATCTGGTTTCACATGTAGGCTCCTTATTAATTCTGTCCTGTATCTTTTTGGAAGAACCAGCTGTCCGTGACCATGGGATCTAGTTCCAGTCTTCCTATACATCAACTTGTTTTTCATGTAAAAATCTCCCTTGCCTGGAGTTGTATGACAAGTTGACAATTTTCTGAAACAAGGCTTGAGTGTTTTATCCCCAGCCTGTGCCTTCCTCATCTCTTCTGGAGTGGTATCTAACATAATATCCTCCTCCTGTCTTGAGGTCGACCTGACCTGAAGGGTTGCCATATACACAGGTTTCCTTCTGCAACGGTCAGTGTCATGATTGTCCATCTGACAATTCTTACACCACCTTTTTCCTTGGTTGAAAGATTTTCTTTCATCATATTTCCTTTCATCGAATTGTGGGAATTTATTTTTATTGTCATACCGTGGCCTATCAAATTGGTGCTTACCTTTATTTTGATCCCTAGGATCAAATTTATTAAAGTTCTGTGGTGCCCTAAAGTTGTCCACCTGTTTCTTTTTATTACCTGTTACCTCTGCTTGAGCTGCTTGATACCTTTCAGCAACATTTAGCAACTCACCCAGCCTCTCTGCACCTTGTTCCATGAGAAACTTTCTCAGGTCTGGAGCCATGGACTCTCTTAGTTGCTCTATAAGGACCATTTCCTTAAGATCTTGGGTTTTCCCCAGAGAAGTCCATTTCTCCAAGTATGTCTCTATTCGTGCAGAGAACTGGTGATAGGTTTCACCTGACAGTAGTTTAGCATTCCTAAATTTTTTCCTGTAAAACTCTGCATTCTTTTCATACCTTAACAAAAGAGCCTGCTTTAGCATGTCATAATTTTCCTGATCACCTCTGCTCATTTTTGCAAAAACTTCATAAGCTGCCCCACGAAGTCCCTGAGATAACTTTAAGCTCCACCTTTCTCTCTCCAACCCATACGTGGTAGCTAATAGTTCGTACCTATTTATATAGCTCTCAATATCATCGTCTTTCTCAACAAAATGATCTAAATGAAAATTCATAGCTGAGATTGAGGCTCCTTGAGTAACCGTAGCATCAGAGGCAAAGGGACTGGCACCATTTTCAGGAGCATGGCCTTGAAACTCAAACTCCCTTAGTCGTAATTCATGTTCCCTTTGTAATCTTTTCTCCTCCTTTTCTGCTTCCCTCTCTGCAGTCAATCTTCTTTCTTCTGCAGCTTGTCTTCTTTCCTCGGCTTCCCTTTCTGCAGCTAATTTCTTAGCCTCAGCCTCAATCTGCAACCTCTTAGTCTCAGCCTCAGCTTCAAATTGTAACTTCTTAATTTCCCTTTCAGCCTCTAACCTTCTTTCGGCTTCAAACCTTCTTTCTTCGCGTTCAATAAATTTGTCACATTCCGTAGTAACATAGGCAACCATAACTTGCCCATCTAATCCTAACTCTTTTGCAGTCTGAACCGCAGCAGATCGAAATTTGGCCAGGTCCGCCATTGTCTATCAGGTAACTTAATACAATGTCTAACCAACAATTCAATCTCTAATGGACAAAACAGGCACCGTGAGCTCAACCTTATTTAATTCCACCCAAGGATACCTTTTAATTCTTATATTCCCTGAAGTGAATTACCCCCAATATTTTTAATAGTTAAAGATTCAAAATCCCAAGAGCGAGACCCCAATATATGTGGTGAAGTGGGATGTTATAGATATTTATAAGGGACTTAGTGTACTGACTGAGATCAGCTGTGAAGGTATATATATATCTAATAAGAGTAGTATATTATATATATAACCTTACTTGCTGCCACATATCTATATATCTCAGTCAGAATTATTCTGGAATAGTGTGGTGACTACGTTTTGTGTCTAGGGTATGTGTATGGTGAAGTGTAAGTCACAACAACAGACAGATAAACAATTTAATTTAATCCACTACTCTTAACAACACTGTGACACTCACATACATATAACACTCTATGAGAATAGCTTAAAGAAGTCACTCGTAACGGTTCAAATAACAATATGTATTCATTACTGGCATGAAGGAATATGTGTCCTGATTCAACTACAAGGGAACCAGGAATCACAATCAATTTAAATTACAAGTTATGTACAGAATGTATTTAATATGAATATTGTAGTGACATATATTAGTACAAATGTTCTATGTGTGTCAGTTGTGTAGTAGTAAAATGAGGTAATACTGGTTTTGTTTTGTTCAAGCTCTGTTGGTATTGGTCATCATGACTTCAATAGTTTGTCTTTAGGGACTATTATTGGAGATGTTCACAGTTCCTGATTTTAAGACAAGTAAATTCCCCTCTGAATAGTATTTTTATAAAGTTATTTCAAGATGAGGGGACATAATGTTGAGCTCAGCTGGCCAATTCGCTTATCTGGCGTGATGGCGGCAGGAAAGGACTCCTCTGCTCGAATTCTCCTCTGGGCTCAGGAGACACCTCACTGATAGCTAAAAAGACCAAGGAGTATGCTGTCCGACTCTGGATTCAGCAAATCTCTGATCAGATGCTGCTCACTACCATCAAGACCACTGTCCCTGAAATCAAGAAGGATGTACCTTCTACTTCATAACTAATTTATATTCTCTTTTACACTGATCACAATACAGCACAAACATTGCGTTCAGAGCGTTAGGCCAACAGTCAGCTTCATTTGAAATACTTTATTCCAGTATTACCCTTCTTAATGGTTACTACGCCTCTGCACTTCCAGCATTATTTCTTTCTAGTCCATCATCCAGGTGTCAGTGTACTATTTGGCCATTCCATGCCGTTTTACTTCTCTCCGACACCCTCTGTTCAGGCTGGAGCATTATAGGCTTTACCTCACGTTTGCCACTGAACTACACATATATATACAGGCATAAATCAACAATTCACATTCAATTTTTCATTAAAAGATACTGAATGGTTCAAGCTTACCACAATTTCATGGAAATAAACACAGATACGTTGATTAGCAATGAATTCTGGCACAAACTGGCACAAATTCCGTTCTGCCTATGTTCCAGGCTTTTATTTTAGCAAAAATGTGAGCTAGCTTCAACGTACTGTCGCTTTATCAAGCTTATTTGAATTAGTGGTCTCGAACTAACGCTCCCAAGTGTGTATATCAGCGAGACTGGCCAATGAGCCACGTTTCGACAAGTGTTTGAAAAAATGTTATCTTTTCCCGTCTCCCCCAACAACCAAGATAGTATTTATAGCCCGACCAATCGTGGTTAGGCTTTCATTTGTTGCGCTCCAATCAATTTGGAGTTTACATGGTAGGCTATTTATGTAACGTAAGGTTTTTTCAAACACGTTATAAAAAAAATTTTATGAGCAGAAATGATTTTATGCTGTCAGGCACCCCCAATATTTTATTTTGGGTATAATTTATTAATTCCTGGACTATTTGCGTAACGTTTTACATATTATTTGTCAGCAAACCCTAAGGAACCCAAAAATACTAATTTAAAGGAGCTACGTGGCTGCGTTCAAAATATGCAATTTCTTCTATCTCCTGTTTAGAAGATGTGCTGTCTGGGTACTGTTATGTGTTCAAACGTAAACCCATATAATGTTGTCTTTTCTAATAAGAGTCTGTTATGATTTATAAACCTAACTCTGGGAAAGGGTAGTGTATTTTATCACTGTCCGTCTGAAAAAAAAATTAGTGCATGTAGACTTACACGCGTGATGGTGGTAATTGTGTATCGCGCGAAGCGGGTTTAGTGTTCGGCTTTCTGCCTCTCCCTTCTCTTTTTATCCCTTTAGTCCATCTGTTCGTTCGTTTTGGTAACGCAGTATAATTAATGTTAGGGTTAATTTAGGTCATTACGCAGTACGTCTCAATGTTTTTCCAAGAATTACAGCACACGTTTCATTGAAGAAGGCGGGTAATAATACAGTAAGCTTTACTATCAACGTGAAAGCGTTACAATTTGCAGACGAAGCAGAAAACAAGGGGGGATTTCGAGTACATTCTTTGTGACAGCACTGTCAGTATTCTTCTTAAATTTTCATGACATCCTATTTTTCTTAAATTTATAGTTTTTTCCTTGATGTAATTTTTGGTGTTGTGAGAAGATTTTTTTTTGATGATAATAATAAAAATCTCTCTTGAACTAAATCAGCTCGTTCAAATAATATATATATATATATATTCGTGGTTATAGATTTCCCACGTCTGTGTGTTTAGACTGTCTGACGCCTTTAAAAGCGGTCGTAGAAGATAGGTGAGAGAGAGAAGATTATCTCGATTCTCAAAGACAGCCTCTATATCACATTCTATCATCTCACGTGTGGAAATTCTATTGCTTTTCACCAGTTCTCACTGGATCTATCACTAATTGCAACCTATTCAGAAGGGACCAACCCAAGTCTTAATACTCCTATCGAAAAATCTACGACAAATGGGTTCTCGTCCGTAGGATTTTTGAACTTAGAATAGGAAGACGAGTACGACAAATGGGTTCTCGTCCGACGGATTTTTGAACTTAGAATAGGAAGACGAGTACGACAAATGGTTGCTCGTTTCCGGTTTTTGAACTTAGAATAGGAAGACGAGTACGACAAATGTTGACTTGTCTATCTGGATTTTGAACTTAAGATTCTTTATTCTGAAATAGAGTAAGAGTGTGATGTCTTGTGAGTTGTTATATCTTTAAATAATTTATCCCCTAGACTAACGATCTGTTTACGGGCGTGCTGACCACACAAACTGATAAGTTTTTTCCACTGCATTAAGAAAAAAATATACATTTCAGTTACAGGTTGTTTGTCGGAATACATGTTAATTAATGATTTTGTAATACTAAACGCTGGTAAAGTTTTGTGAGTGTATAACATTCACAAGGGTTCTGAAGCAGGAAGGTGTTTGAACTAAAGTTAAGGAGTGCGTTTCGGACTATTTGTCCAGATTAATTGCCTCCCTTACCCTATCTGACTTCAGGGGCGAACTTAGAGTGGATTTTATAATTAAGGGATTATTTTTCTCTTTAATTTTTGCAATAATTATTTTGCTTTTCCACTGTAGCAACTTATTTTTCAGAAGTAATCTTAACTACCATTTAGTTGGCGTAGTCGTGTTTTGCATTAAGTGCTTTATTGCCGATAATAGCAGCGACAGTTAGATTTTACTTTGGAGGATGGTATCCCAGGGTTAAGGATATCATCTTTTGAATTTTTGGTACATTTTTTTCTCGTAAGTGGTAGGAACCAGGGTATCCTTTTTCCCATTTTCTTTCTCCACTAGTCTCAGTTACTGACATAATATGGCCGAGAGGGCAAAGCTTAGACAACTCCTCAGGGACGAAGCGAGAGAGAGGAGGGACTGGAAGGTGAAGAAGCGAAAGCTTTTGTCAGAGACGAACTTGAGAGATACGATGCGGAGAGGAAAGCAGCTGAAGCTAAAGAGGAAAAAGAAGAACTAAGGAGGAAAGAAGAAGCAGCGGAGAGGAAAGAAGCGGAAGACCGGCTATTACAGCAGAAGAGGATTGAGGAGGAAATGGAAATCCGCAGGGCGAACGAAAGAGAGAAGGAGAGACGGCATGAAGAACGAGAGAAGGAGAGACAGCATGAGAAGGAGAGGGAGGAGAGACAGCATGAGGAAAGAGAAAATGAGCAACGACGACAGCATGAGTTGGCTCTTAAAACTCTAGAATTCCAAAGTCGTGGTGCTGCCTCTACCTCCAGCAATGGAGAGTCTTCTCCTCATTCTTCCTTAACTGATCCTGCTAGCACTCAATCTACTCATCTCACTGCTATGTCTTTTCCGCTAGAATCTTTCCCTTGTCCAAATGAGAAGATTGACACTTGGCTAGAAAAATTTGAGAAAATTGCAACTCTGTACGGTTTAGAGAGGTCGCGTTGGAACATGAAGCTTTCCCAGGCTTTGAAAAGTTCTGCGTATGATGTTTACGCCAAACTGGAAAGCAGCCAACAAGACAACTATGATCTGTTGAAGAAAGCGTTACTGGAGCGCTTTGAAATGAACGCTCGCAAATTTTTGCAACTGTTTCGCAACAGCCGGAAAGAGAATTCTGAAACTTTTCAGCAGTTCTCGTCTCGTTTGAAGGGTTATCTGACAAAGTGCCTAGAGCTCTCACAGCTCCCCTCTACCTATGAAGGTCTTGAGGAATTTGTTTTAACAGAACAAATAAAGAACACATTGTCTGCAGATACCCGGAGATTTCTAGCTGAGCAGGGTGCAGAAAAGCTCGAAGACATCCTAGAGAAGTCTGAGCGTTACCATAATGCGCTGGCTGAACTACCGGCCACAAAGCGGAAACCGACAGAGGAGCATTTTCGAAAACATAACCTAGAGCAATCTTCTCAGGCTTCTAACCAAAATAACCACAGAGAAACTGGACCTCAAAACCCCCCTCCTGAAAAATCCAAGTTCTACAAAAAACAAGTACCCCAACCACCCCAAACAGTCTGATCAACCCGACCGCCCTGCATGGCAGCGCAGCCAGAAAGGACAAGGTGGCAAAGGGAGAACCCCTGAGCACGGGACATATGATCAGACCGAGCACACCGAGCCGAAACGCATCGGATGCTTATTGACAGTCTCGCAAGGCGGAATTATTGACAGTGATTCCCAACCTGTTGGGGATACACCCTCAACGCGAGGTTCTTTTATTTTGAACGGTTCTCAAACTTCTTGCTTATTTGACACGGGGCTTTCTTACGATTGCATTGTTGCCAGAAACCTGGTCAAACCCGGTCAAGAGACAGCAGAGACCGTCCAACTTTGTGGAGTTCGTAAGAGTGATGCACCTACAGCGCTTCCCATCGCATTGGTGGAGATACACTCTGACTTTGTCAGAGGCGTGATCAAAGCGGCTGTTATGGATGATCCCATCTACCCAGTCATACTTGGCGGTAGATACGTGTGTATTGGGAAACCGGAAGAGCCGATTGTGGCAGCAGTAACTACAAGAGGGCAAACCAAGAAGGAACGGGAGCCTGCGCCTAATTTGTTACCCATGGAACTTAAAGAAGCGCAATACAAGGACCCTACTTTGGCACCCTGCTTTAGGAAACTGCCCATGGCTAAGGAACCCAGACAGCACGGGGACATTTTTTCTAAGGATGGCGTACTGTATCGCAGAACGGGCAAGCCTGACCAAGGTTACAACCAGCTCCTAGTACCGAAACAGTACAGAAGCCAAATCCTAGAAATGGGGCACTCTCTTCCCTTCAGCGGACATATGGGACAGAACGCCACAAACCAACGTATAACCACTCATTATTGGTGGCCAGGAGTAAATACTGATATTATCAGATATGCAAAATCCTGTGCCCAGTGCCAACGTGTGCCACCCAAGCAACGGACACCCCCAGTCCACATGGGTGAAATGCCAATAGTGGGAACACCATTCGAACGGGTTGTGATCGACATTTTAGGGCCTTTCGAAAGGACTAAAAGAAGGAACAGATTTATCCTGACCTTAGTCGATACATGCACTTTATGGGCAGAAGCTATCCCGCTAACATGCGCAGATGCCAAGCATGTCGCAGAAGCCCTCGTGCAGATTTTCACTCGGTTGGGATTCCCTCAGCAAGTGTTGACGGATAACGGATCTCCATACCGAAACCTGTTGATGGATGAGATCGTTAAGATCTTGAGGACCCAACACATCCACACTAAGCCATATACTCCGGCCGGAAATGGGCTCGTGGAACGTGCAAATGGGAACCTCAACATGATGCTAAGTAAACTGGCACAAGTGAAACCTGAAGATTGGGATCTTTGTATTCCTGGAGCTTTATTTGGCTACAGAGAATCTCCTCATACTTCCACAGGATTTCCGCCAGCTACACTCTTATTCGGCAGACCCATTAAGGGCCCGCTTGAAGCCTTACTTCAGTCTCTGACAGACGAGAAGGCGGATGAGACAGTCGTCTCAGCAAGTAAATATGTGTCGGTTTTAAAGGAAAGGTTGAAACTAGGGTGGGACCTAGCAACGACTAACTTTAAGCGAGCTCGCACCAAGCATGCTAACCGATACAGGAAAGTCGCGAAAGAGAGAGAACTGGAAGCAGGAGAGAAAGTTTTGGTGTTACTCCCTACCGAGAACAACCAACTGAAGATCGGATGGCAAGGGCCGTTTACCGTCCTGAAAAAGATTTCTAAGGCTAACTACCAGATCTCTATTCAAGGAAAGGAGAAGGTTTTCCATTTAAATCTCTTAAAGAGATACTTGGAAAGACCAGTGCCGACCTCCGACCATCTCCTGACGATCGCCAGAACTGACGAAGATGATGATAGTGGCAGGGATATTCCACCGCTATCACAGGAAATCTTTCAAAAATGTCAGAAGCGGCGACGCTCTTTCAAGCGCGCATGGGAGACATTCCAGAGGAAGGAAACTTTGGGGAGCAGACTTCATGAGTAGGACTTGCACAGAGATGGAGGGGGGGAGATGAGAGGGAAGAAGACAGACACCCCGAAGCTACGGTTATAGGAAATTTAATTCCATAACGTAGACATGGAGTGCTTCCATATCTTAAGGGGGGACGTCCTGTCACGTAGGTCTTTATATAATTAAATTACCTACATCTTCTTCCTATTCTCTCACCCGAATCCTTTTATTTTATTATCTTTCCGTACTTGTTTTTCCTGTATTTTTCGCATCACTCGGGTGCGGAAAATATTTTCTTCTGTATTCTCAAACTCTACCTGTTTCTTTTCTCAAAACTGAGAATCGCACGAGTAACTTGATTACGTAGATGTCAGCTCTGCCGGTCGAACCATAGCTGTGAATATACAGTTCTCGCCAGACATACGTCTGCAGTTTCCCCGGTCAGAGCGCTGACTGACCAGTGTCCCCGGGCGGGGGGTGTGAGAATTCGCTCCATCGGGGCATGGCAGACAGACAGCTGTCTACAGTTTGCAGAAACGCATGAGGTTTTTCGTTAGAAAAATCCGGCGTAGTGTGAAAAATCGCTCCGCACTGGAGACAGGCTGTCTGGGATTTGCAACTCACTCGTACTCTCGGTCACTGATGGCTGTTACGACATGAGGGAAGCTGACGCAGGGTGTTGGAGAAGGGGAGATAATTTCGCTTGGCGAAAGAGTTGGGGCCCTTTGTCTAATTTTAAGATATTGGCCCGAGTTTGTAACTCATTTCACTCATTCTACATTTTACAGTAGACGTGGGCACTTCGTTCTAGAACACTTTAATTTATAAGTGATATCGCTTAGTTTCGTTGTGACATCGTAGTGCTGTGCTTGATGTATATTAATATTATATATCTAGTATTGTGTGTAGGGTTTAAAGTGTTTAAAGCGTTAAATCGCTCATTTCATTTTAACTAGTTTCTTTTGAACTGAGTGCATAATTTATAAGTCTGTATTATTTTCTAGTGACGCATACAGTGGAAATACATAATAAATTATATCTTTAGCTTACTAAAACTAGTAGCTATAAGGAATTTAATTTAACGGCTAATACTCAGTCGAGAATATTTTATATCAAACTTATAAAATGCTAGATGCGACATCAGTGAATAGTGACGGAATACGCACCATATTCCTAATTCCTGATGATCGATTTTATATAACTTATTTCACCGGAAGTTTAAATAATAAGTTAAGCTGTAGGCTTGCTGTTTTAAATGTAAGTTATATTGAGTACATATATGTAAATTATTTGATATGTGTTCTTTCTTTTATATAGTGAAACGGTGGTACCCAACTTGCCAGCGTTTAGTAGCCTGAGAGACATATTTGTGAGAAGCATAGACATTTCCTATCTTTAACCACGTGGGTTTTTTGTTTCAAGTAACACGGGTCTGACAGTGCATAAGCCATCAGAGAGAGACAGTAATAGCAATCCCACTAACGGTTTCTAAAGACTAGAAATATATATTGGGCTTCTGAGCCAGTTCATATTGCTCCACAAATTTAAATGTACATGCTGCCTGGCGGCGAGAATATTACAAGATTAACATTCCGACAGAGATCGTGACTAGTATTGTGGTGACCAAAGATAGTACCTGCCTGAAAGAAGACACCGATCTGACATTCCTTAAATCCTAGAATCCAAAGCTAATGACATTGTGCTCTGCTAACTTTCGTGCCTGGACAAATTTTATGTGACTGAATCAGACATTCGAAAAATTAGAACACCCAAGGAAATCGTTCCCGGAGACAGAGATTTCAGTACGTCTTTTGGAACTGGGGATTTCTTGGTCGACGACTGCATTTTCGGGTCTGTGTGAAGGTCCTAGAATTATTATGTTCCCAGAGGCAGCGAGCAAAGTTGTGAGTATATATGTGTGAGAAAGGCCATGGCTGAATGAATGAGGGTACACAGGTCTGAGTGTTATTTTACCGGGGTATTATTGTCACCCATTTGCTGTCTTAACTTTTTTTAAATCTGCAGAATTTGTTACAAATGCTAGAGTTTCTTTTTTTCTTAGGCTAAATCAGATTTATCCAACTCTGTTCATACATTTACGAGAAAGAAAGAAACCTCTTAGACTCGACCTTACGTATCTATAACTCTTTGGGCCATCATCTGTTCTCTTAACGGGGCTGTGGGCTAAACCTAGAGTAAGATTCTAATGGGCTATCATCCTTGTAGCATTTTCTTAAATTTATGACTATTTGTATATGTTTTTCCTTGATGTAATTTTTGGTGTTGTGAGAAGATTTTTTTTTGATGATAATAATAAAAATCTCTCTTGAACTAAATCAGTGCGTTGGTCAGCTCGTTCAAATAATATATATATTCGTGGTTATAGATTTCCCACGTCTGTGTGTTTAGACTGTCTGACGCCTTTAAAAGCGGTCGTAGAAGATAGGTGAGAGAGAGAAGATTATCTCGATTCTCAAAGACAGCCTCTATATCACATTCTATCATCTCACGTGTGGAAATTCTATTGCTTTTCACCAGTTCTCACTGGATCTATCACTAATTCCAACCTATTCAGAAGGGACCAACCCAAGTCTTAATACTCCTATCGAAAAATCTACGACAGTATTGGAGGTTTTAAGTTGTGCGAGGCTCCGGACAAGTGTGAACTTGCGAGGTCCCTTTAAATAAATTCCAGTTGTATCGACAAGCATATGTGTGTGCGCGAGGCCCCTAAAAGCGCAAGGCCCCAGATCTAAAACAGCCACTGGTCACTAGACTTCTTGTGCCTACTTCTACAGCTTTGACTAGTGATATGAACCCATCACATGACAGTTCTATAACCACATGATTTTATTGAGCTATTTTTAAAGTGCCCCGTGTAGTTCTCAGACTGGGGTCTTTGACCAGACAAAGAAATAATAGGTCTTTTGTACCCTCAGGCATGTCGTAGAAGTCGACTAATATGAGGTTGGCAACCTCATCATGTAAACAAATAATCCCAGAAACAACCGCTGCATGATCATGCGATTGTTGGTGTTAAGAGCAAATTTTTTTTTTTTAATGTTAATGAAGAAAAATATCCCGTTCAACCTCTGATGGGTTATAATTAGGATATATATTGTTTTCTATTCCAAATAATATGAACAACTGCCAATATGAAAAAGTGGCAAAACATTTGTTAAATCATTGTAAATAGGGACAATCACAATTGTGCTTATACGTTAAATACAGAAAATAAGTAAATAATAATATTTTAAAAAAAAACAAACAAACAAACAAAATCAAGAAGAAACTCTGAACAAGAATAATATTAAAGTGGAGGGGTGTAAAGGCCTGGTGGTTCCAGTTATATAACTGACTTTAACATATATTTAATTGACTTTCATCTGTTAAAAGTCATATGCAATGTAAGAACAGCATCAGACCTTCACATTCCCAGCCACTATATATTAACATGTGTTCGTGTTAAATATTGTTTGACTATATTATGCAGTTCCCTAGGTCTGTCTATATTAACACCTCTTCTATATTTATAGGTAAGTTGGATGCTTGCAAATAATCTAATATTGGTATTCTCATTTGTTCATACCTCTTACATTTTAACAAGAAATGTTCTATATTATTGTCTTGAAGACATCCTGCACAGTAAGTTTCTTCTATTCTGAAATAGCCTTTTCCCAGCTGTAGTCTGAGAAGTTTCTTATTACTGGGAATTTTCAATTCCCTAGATATCTGACATTTTCTTGTTGGAGCCTTGAACATCTTATATGCATGTCTTCCCTTCAGATTTTTATCCCACTCTGCTTTCCATTCATCTGTTATTAAATCTTTAATTAAGCTCTTAATCTCTGATTTACTCGTCCCTACATTTATTCCTTTTTAGGATAGTCAGGATCCTATTTGGTTCTCCTCTCTTTATCTAGCTCATGTATGGCTCCACGAATACCGCTTGTGTACGGCGGTGGCCACATCCCGAGCAACAGTCTTGGATGACTGGCTAAACTACATGAGTGGAGTAGGAGTAATCTTAGTCAAGGGAATGTCCATCCCTAGTACACAAAGACTGAGACGGTGAGTGAGGCGGAGGAATCTGAGAAGATCAACGGCTCGCAAAGTGGAACAGCAAACTACTGTACAAATTAACAGGGAAGAGGCAACTCCTCTAATGAGTAAGAAAGTACATAATGACGAGTGTTCCTTAAATTCTGTTGAAAGGGAGCATTCTGAGAAAGACCACCTAAAAACTAGTAGGAGGAGCCTAAAAATAGGAACATGGAACGTTAGAACTCTAAACGGAGAAGAAAAGCTTGACAATCTTATATTAGAGGCAACAGACATGAAACTCGATATACTGGGAGTTGCAGAGGCAAGACTATTGGATACAGGCTACATAAAAAGAGACCAGTACACACTTATACACTCAGGAGGAGAAAAATATGAAAGAGGGGTAGGAATGTTGACAAAGAAGGAGTTAGAAAAATTCGTATGTGGATACTGGACACACAATGACAGAATGATGTTACTAAAGATGAGAGCAAAGCCATTCGACATATCATTCTTACAAACTTATGCACCAACTAAAGATCACAGCGAGGAAGAAATAGAAGAATACTATAAAGAGCTACAACACACACTTAAACCAGTAAAATCTACAGATGTGTTGATAGTAATGGGTGATATGAATGCAAAAGTAGGAAAAGGAAAATACAAGAAAATAGTAGGACAGGATGGATTAGGGACAAGAAATGATAGAGGAGACAGACTTATCCAGTTCTGTGAAGAAAACCAGCTGGTCATATGTAACACCTTTTTTGAACACCACCCAAGGAAATTATACACATTGAAAAGTCCAGGAGATGTAACAAGAAATCAAATTGACTATATCATGATAAAACATAGATTTAAGAACAGTGTCACAAGTGCAAAGACACATCCTGGCGCCGACATAAATTCAGATCACAATCCAGTCGTCATCAAAGTAAATATAAAGCTGAAAAGAGCAGGAAACAGAAGACAGGAGGAACCGCAGATAGAAATATCAGCATAGAAACAACCAGATATAAAACATAAATATTTAATCGACGTCAAAAATAAATATCAACAGTTATTGACAGAAAGCGTGGAGCAGTATAGAAGAGAAAACCCAGAAGAAAAAGTAACAGCAAAATTGGAATGCTTAAAAAAAGGATTACAATCAGCAAATGCAAATTTACCTAAAAAGAAGTCTAAGAAAAATCAAATTTGGATGACAGATGACATCTTGAATAAAATGGCAGAAAGAAAAAAAGCAAAAAACACTCCAGAATATAAAACAATAGACAATGGCATACGTACTATGTGTAGACAAGCAAAAGAACGGTGGATAGAAACAAAATGCAAGGAAATAGAAGACTTGGAAGCAAAGCACATGACATGAGATATGCATGAAGAAATAAAGAAATTATCAAATAGGTCGCGGTTTGCACACGGAGGAAGCTGTATCATGAACAAAAATGGTGTAATATTATTTGATGAGAAAGACATATGTGGTGGATTTGATGTTAAGAAATGTTGTTGTTATGTACTCTTAGTGTACTGAATGAGGTCAGCTGTGAAGGTCCCTGAATATAATAAATATTATGGTAAGTTACAGGGTACCTTTCTGCTACCACCTTTATGATCTCACTCAGACTTATTCTTTGACTAGAATGTATGATGATGATGATGACTACGTTTGGTGTCTAGGGTTATGTATAAGTAGTGTAATGATGCATTAACCAACTAAACATATACACAAGTATTTTATTATCCAACACAACACAACAGTACTACAACAATCACATACACACTACACTTTAAAAGACTATCTTAAGTAAGTCAGTGGTTGAATTTGGTGTAACGTTAATAATTTTTTTAATTTATTATCCTAACTCTATTTTGTTTGAATCAGGATTGACAATCAAACGTGAAATCAATGGAATTATTTACAATATTCAATTTATACAATGGATCTTCTGTCCATAATACAAGTACTGTATTAATATAATTAAAGTGTGTAGGTGTAGTTTTCTAAATAGGATAATACTGGTATATGTAAAATGGTAGGTTGTTGGTTATCATCACTCCCTATCGTTCATTTTCTTTTCATGTATCACAGGTGGAATTCTTTTATTTGAAATGTCAATTTTTATGTCTAATAACTACGGTTCATAGAGGTTGAGACTCTCGGTGCCGAACGGGCACTTAACTTCGAAGGAGAACCCTGGTAAGTCTTGTCCTAGGCTCGATAGACCATCTGGTTCACTTCATAAAAGGCAATGGCCTCCAGTACTTGTCCGAATTATGCAACAAAGTCAGGAATCAATCAGTTCCCACGAGCCTGGTTTTATGTGACTGTCAGGGCCACAAAACCCCTGAAATAAGAAGGTTATGCATCCTTCTTTATAATAAGTATACAATAATATTCCACAGTTAATTACAAGTACAGTACAAACAAACGCATAGGGTCAGCTCTTTATGACAACCTATTGTACCATTATATTTTGAAGTGACAATGTATACCAGTATTCCTCTCCCCTAATGGTTACAACGCCTCTGCAATTCCAACAGTAATCTTTTTCTATACAATAGGATAGGTGTTATGCTCCTTGATGACAATCATATATAATTTTGTAGTTCTACACCTCTCTGATAGGCTATCATATGATGGATCAATCTCTAGGCTTTGCCTAAGTCTGCCATCGACTCACTTACTTACAGTCGTATGTTAGTATCTCACATTCAAACGTTATTTTAAATAAAATGGTTAATAAATTCAATCTTACCACAATTTCAATGAATATTACACACAAACAACGATGACGGGCAGATCTGGCCCAAGTTATCACTGCCCTGTCCAGAAGTTTATAATATTGGTATTTAGAATTACACTTCTGCTCTCATCGTCTCGTGGCAAGATTTTTTAAAGAAATGGCGTCCTAGCCTAACAATTTTTCCTCAATATCAACTAAGCTGGCCAATAGAAGCAGACGACTATGAATTTTAAATCGAACTTTAAAAAAACAATTCCCAAAATACTACGTTTACTACTACAAGTATATTTTTAGTGTTAGGTTAACCAATCCCCTCTCGCCTTCCTTTAAACTACAGCCAATCAAAATCTTGGTACCTTTTAGTCCTATTTACTCCAAGCTTTTTTTCAAAATATGTCATGAAAAAAATTAAGCAGGCGTGATCTTTTTTCTCGTCAGTCCGTCTTATCATACATAATATTATTGCCATTATTTTGGTTATTTTTTGTACTAGTGGGTAACTGACACCATATTATTGCTCAGGACATCATAAGGCATCCGAATATATAATTTTTACGAGAATCTTCCGTAGTACGTTAGAATTACGTCATTACTTATAAGAGCTAAGGTTGTTTACATGACCAATTGACGAACATTTTTTTAGTTTTGTATCGTAATTTGAAAAGTGCCCAAGGCTATGTTGCTCGAGTTGGCTTTTGTGAAATCAACGCGAGAAGGCGTTCTCTAGGTTCTGTCTTTCCATCCCTCCCCTCTTTTATTTTTTCACTCTCGTCTTGGCAATTCGACTTGACCTTGCAAAAGTGTTACATTTAATCTCAAGGATGAATTTTTCGAAAAGACAGTATCTTTCATTGGGCTATTAGGTTTATCAGAATCGACATGCGGGCTGGCGTAGGAGAATACTTCGCTGGACTCAATTTTTATTTTCTGTCCTATTTTTGACTTTATGCACTAGAATATTATCTAATTTTGCTATTGTATTGAGAATATCGTCACAACATATCAAACAGATGGGCAGAATACGTAAAAGAACTATTTGAAGACAACAGAGGTAAAAAACCATCACCAGATTCTAATGAAGGCCCAAACATTCTCAGATCAGAAGTAGAGAATGCCATACATATGATACAAAAAGGAAAATCAGCAGGCATGGATAACATAAAAATTGAAATGATAGAAGCTCTGGAGATCTTTGGTATAGATACAATCACAGATCTATGCAACGATATATACAATACAGGATATATACCACACGTGAAGACATCAGTTTTTATAACATTGCCCAAAAAAAAACAAATGCAACAGAATGTTCAGACTTCAGAACAATCAGCCTGATGAGTCATGCAATTAAGATACTGCTCAAAATCATACAGGAAAGAATAAAAAGTAAGGTAGACAGCGAAATCCAAGAAGAACAGTTAGGTTTTAGACGGAACAGTGGGACAAGAGAGGCAATATTTTGCCTAAGAATATTAGCAGAAAAATATACAGAGGTCCAAAAAAGTATGTGCATGTGCTTCATTGACTATAAGAAGGCTTTTGACAGAGTCCATCATGAGAAAATAATTGAATGCCTCAAAGACATAGGTATTTATGGAAAAGATATCAGAATACTCAGTAACCTTCATTGGGAGCAAACTGCCACAGTAAGATCTGGAAGGAATTATTCATCATACATAGACATAAAAAGAGGTGTCAGACAAGGTTGTGTGCTGTCCCTCTGCCTATTTAATTTATACACCGAAAAATTTTTCAAACAGATACAGGAAATACCAGGACTGAACATCAGTGGAAGGTCAATAAACAACCTTAGATATGCAGATGATACCGTGTTGTTAGCTGAAAGCGAACAGGAGTTACAAGAACTAGTGAAGCAAGTGAACAGTATAAGTCATGAATATGGACTCGACATTAATATTGAGAAAACAAAAACTATGATAATTAGCAAAACAGACGATAAACCCACATTAAAGATAAGCGTAAATGGGAAAATCCTGGAACAAGTCAAGAGCTACTGTAGTGAAATTGACAGAGATACAACGGTAAAATATCTCCAAAGATAACATTTAAGGATAAAAACATAATGCGTAGGCTGCGAATAGTACATGATCGCCTAGACCGCGGGTCATCATCCTCCATAATAATTGACTCGCTAGACAGGAGGGGAACGGCGGATCAAAAAGGAAAAAAATATGACTGGAAAGGCTAGGAGACGCAATTGGGGGGGGATGGAGGAAAGAAAAAAATCACGTCCCCCAAATTGACACGAGGTACGGAATTGGACGTTTTGCGATAACAAGCCCTTGATTTGAATTCAGCGGCTAAACGCAGATGTTAGGAATATTACAAAAATTAAAAAGTAACTTTTCTTTAATATTAATGTTAGGAATATAAAAATTAGCTGGCCGGATGGCCTATTCTGAGCAGTGAACTAATATGGTCTTAATTTTACAGACGGATAGATAATATTGAAGATAATGACAAAAGACAGTGTAGTTCACATCATCGCTAGACTGTATTGAATCTAAAAGTGTCGCAATTTGCACACAAAACCACGACCTTGGACGCAGGTGTTCAAATTTACTTAGTATGGGGGAGAGGGTTTTTGAGCGGTAGCTGTGTCTAAATATAACTTTTATCGACAAAATTTTGGAGGGGAAAGAAAGGTTGCTTCAAAAATCAAGCACAATTATGTAGAAACACAAGTAGAGACGGACAGACTAACAGATAACCATCCATACTTGACTGAAGCATGACTGAAATGACTTTAGTGTAGGAATTTGAATTTAAAGTAAAACTAGGCAGTGATTGGCCACAGACAATCATATTATTAGCGCTCAGAGCGTATTTGGGGCCATTCTTCAACAGTTGTTCAGTGATAGACACAGATTTTAAAGTGTGGTGATTTCCATATGAAAGAAAGTGAAAGAAAGTTAGGGACGCCATACTATAGCCAGCAGCTCAGCTGAGTTTTGCTAGCAATTCTGTGTTATTTATTCATAATCTGGTAAGATTGAAATTATTTCCTTATATATATTTTGAATATTGTTTCATGTTCGAGTGATTTGATACTGCCATATCAAAATCTAGCCTTACAAACTAGTAGGGATTTGCTCTGGACCCCCCGCCCAAGTCAGGGTCTAGGGACCAACAATGTACATTGAGAATAATGGAACATATTACCTATCCTCTTTTAGGGTAGACAACTAATAAATATTTTTCAGAACCTATAGTCTGGGAGGATCTAGCTGATGTAAAACCACCATGGTAAATGTGCTGTTTGGTCAGAGAGATCTGACCTGTCTGTATGATGTGGTTGTTGTGTCAGTGTTGTGTCCAGACGTGGGTAGAGAATAGATTTTGACACATGGCCCATACTTTGATTGCAGAGCTGCGAGTTTCTGTTGTCAACAAAGCAGTGACTATTCAGTTGGTGACTTTACTCGAGTGTATCTGTGCAGTACTTGTGACAGAGACCACCATTATTGCCCGCCAGCACGGAGAGGTGGGACCATCAGTTTCAGCACCAGAGATAAAAATCTCAGACGAGTGAGCCTCTGGTCTGCTGGACATTCACCAACGCTTTGTAGTTACTAATACCCCATAAAAATTCCCACCATTTTCTGGACACTGTGTAGTCAATATAGACAGGTGTGATGAGGCCACCCCAACAGCACAAACAGTACATATCCTCCCAAGTAGATGACTACTAGAACATTTTAATAAAACTAACTAGTATAGTACATATATATGTACACTATTGCATTTATGATATAATATTCCATGCATTTCTTTCATAATCTCTAAATCTTTTAAAGTTCTGGTCAACCTAAAAAATTGATCCAGAACAAAATAAATGTAATATAATTTTATCAAAAAATTTTACACACTTGAGTTAGTTCAGTGTATTTTAACATTTGTTAATATTATTAGTCTTCTTAATTATTTGTGGGTGTATTTAGAAACTATCACACCACACTACACATCATTACCCTAGACACTTTACGTAGCCACATTCCTTAAAAAAAAATTAAGTGTGAGGTCGTAGTGGTAGCAAGAAAGGCCTTCTGACAATTCACAACTACATTTTATCTCAGGAGCCTTCACAGCTGGCCTCATACAATTACATTTAGTAATATCACCATCATACAATACCATCAAACACCACTACAGCTACGTATATCTTGGTCATATAATAACAGAAGATGGCAGATGTGAAACAGAAATCAAGAAGAGAATAGGAATGGCCAAAGCTACATTCAACAACATGAAACATATACTGACATCTAAACAGTTATCTCACAAATTAAAACTGAGAATCATAAAGTGTTATATATATTCTGCATTTCTGTATGGTGCGGAAACATGGACGATGAATAAGAATTTGGAAGAAAGAATTGAGGCTCTTGAATTGTGGATATGTAGAAGAATGGGGCGTATCTCATGGAAAGAGATGAAAACAAATAAGGAGGTCCTAGAAAATCTAGGTATGAAAAGAGAACTAATGAGGGAGATCAAAGTTCGGCAGCTAAAATACTTTGGCCACATAAAAAGACATAACACCTTGCAGAAGACCATAACAGAAGGGAGAGTTGAAGGCAAACGTGCAAGGGGAAGACAGCGCTATAAGTGGGAAGATAACATCAAGAGATGGACAGGAAAGAGTCTATCAGAGTGCACCACCGAGACAAGAGACAGAAAACGTTGGAGATCTTTTTATCAGATCTACCTTTCTTGGCTTCTTTATCTGCCTTTTCATTTCCTTCTATGCCAACATGTGAAGGTATCCAAGCAATTAAGACTGAACATCCTCTGGAATATAAGTATGTAGTAGCCAGAATTATCTCCTCTGTTGTTAAGAGCTAATGCTTTTTACTTGAAGGCTACACTTTGTGTGTGTGTGTGTGTGTGTTTGTTTGATTGATGCACGATGTGGCTCTAGATGGTCTAGACATCAGATATCATATTTAGCTCTTCCCGAGTTCATATTTTCATTAGTGCAAATGTCTCAAGTGCGATTATGGTTTATAGGTGGTTATACCTTTTTATGTCACTCACTTAATCAGACACCGACAACTGAGTTAGAAACACAAGGTAACCAGTGCACTCACTCCAACTCGAAGAAACTGTCTGTAACTCTTGTCAACGGTTCTGCACATTTAATACAACGATACGATGAATATACATGTCAGTAAATAGATGCACAAATCAGATATAGGGCACACAACTTCTATTCAGGCTTCATTTCTAAGACGATCAAAACCGGCCCATTTTCAACATTGGCCTTTAAACATGTACAGTCGGGTTACTACCGACTTAAACCGACTAGTTATTCCTCTAGTCACGAATGCATAACTTTGCCACAGCGGCAAACACAGAGAACTTTCAGTTCTCTCACGATGTACATCATACTTTGCCTACCAAGGCTTGCACATTTTGATAACAGTTTCCCAATTGAAACACATACACCAGCCACTCTGGTTAATCGAAACAGGACACTCTTGCACCCTCTCTTTTTCCCACCTTTTTATACACCTCTCTCTTTCCCGCCATTTTTCACGTCTCTCTTTCCCGCCATTTTCACACGTCTCTCTTTCCCGCCATTTTCACACGTTTCTCTTTCCCGCCATTATTCACATGTCTCTCTTTCCCGCCACAACAATGGAAAACACCCAAGGATCATACCTCTCACGTCACACTCCCCACGCATAGCACACATTCATTATTACTTTATTATTTTATGGGAGCGTTCTGCGGTGTCAAGCCACAACCATGATTACTAAACATAATCTGCCCTGCACCGCACCGCCGCTCCCAACAGTTGAGTGCGGGCTTCCTGCAAGAGGACGTTACACTGACGGCTCCATGCTCCTTAAGGAGCGCATTTGGAAAATGAAGATCACAATGATGATGTTTTTTGAAAGCGTGATGCTCCATCTGGCGTCAAATGGCACGGACTTGTGACATAGCAGCCTCACAGACAAACATACATAAAGCTCGATAAAGGATCGACCAAACTACAATATTTATTTTATTATATCTTTTTCCTTAAAGAACCAAAATATCGTCGCTTTTACTGACTCCCTGGACACTCAAATACACCTGTTTTACTGACTCCCTGGGCACTCAGATACACCTGGTTATGACAGAGCAGACAAATTATAAAACAAGGGAACAAGACAAGAACAACCACTCACAGCAACAACTCTCCAAACAGCCAAACAACTCATGCAAACAACAAACAAAGAAACTTGGCTGAACAGATGGGCCATGGGAAATACGGAGAGAGAGGTTTACAGACACATGACCGGTCCTGATCAGTCATTTTACAAGGAGGGATCAAAGCACCAATTTTCGGCTCCGAACACGACATAAACCACTCAACGATCACTTGAACATAATCCAACCACAACACACTCCAGAGAGCCAGCTATGTACCTACCCCTATGAAACTGCTGACTACCACCTCTTGGAGTGCCTAGCGCCCTATGAAACTGCTGACTACCACCTCTTGGAGTGCCTAGCGCCGCTGTATCAATAACAACAGCAACAATAACAACATCATATTAAAGAAACATATATTATTGACTTCATAAATTTCTAGCATCGATAACTGAATCCCGTAAACTATAAATACAGCGTCCTATTGTCAACGCGGTTCGAGTCCCTTTCTCTCGCTACACATTTACCAGGTTCCGGGATCAAAACCCGGTACCTTCACGCTCCATTCTACCCAGCTTTTTATGGGTACCAGACTCGGGTCACGAATCAGAGAAAGCAATGGCAGTGAGGAAGGGAATTGGTCACTGTTACGTGTCTTTTACATTGTTACAGTTAATATGTAGTGACAGGATGGTTCCTGTGGCCAAGTTCACTTCTAGGGTAGTAGACGTATCAGACACCGAAACAAGCCAACATCACTCATAATTATTTGAGCCACAACGGACGAAGTGGACGGTATACATTTTTATTAAGACTGCAACGCTGCTCCACATTCAATACAGTTCAGGCCAATATACAAATGGCATATAATATGCAGTCATCGATGTAGCTCTAGGCAGTCCGTTCATGTCTGGAACGCTGTCCTTTTCATTCTCAACATTTTTTATATATATTCACACTCGACACTGAGCAACTATACTGCCTGTCAATGCAGATAACTAGATACACCTCACAGAAGATCTTGATGTATTAGTGATGGAATAACTCAGGGATATACACTGAAAGTCCAGAGCTCAAACACATGCGTCCATGATACACAATGGTAGAAGACTCCAGCAGACGATCCCTTAACTTCTGCTTTTTTAGTTTCACGTCTGCCAAACAACCATATCGGCATGACGTCACTTCCTGTATTAATAAGTGACTCCGTATAAAATAAACAAATAAGAAGCCCCGTTGAGCTACCTATTATACCGACACAAACGTTATGAATTTAATCATAACATTCACCCACATCTCATAAAGTTATACCTAGTATGGTGAAGTTTCTAACACGGCACTCCCCAACGACAGTTTCTGCAATGGGACTGCCTTTACCTTTAAACTTAAAAAAAAAAAACAACAACAATTACTTGAAAGTAAAATCAAATTATAATTGATGGACAAAGAGTAATGGAAGCATGCTTTTCAAAACAGTATTACCTAACACATGCACATTTATGCCCGTTTCAACAAACATGGACAAGTCAATTACCTAACACATACACATTTATGCCCGTTTCAACTAAAACAAAAAAAAACATGCTAATGGTATAACTTAAACAGAAGTCCCTTGTTGACGATAACAAACATTTGGCTAATAACACACGGCTATAGTTATCGCATTATCTCGTCTTCGTGACATGCCACTGTGACATCATCATGTCCAAATCAATCACTGACGCTGTCATTCATTAAGTTGTTTTCGTTTGGTCTGTCAATCTAGACGGCACATCACATTATGACATTTGGAAACTTAACAATATTAATTGACAGTTAATGGAAAGTTAACTCGTTAATTGCTTGATGGGGTTCGGTGTCGATGAGGCATCGATGAGTGCTCAATCGATTATGTAATAGGAAATAAGAGACATATGAAGATAGAAAGTAAATAACAGATGTAAAGACGGTTGAAAGGGGGTGGGGTGGGTGGGGGAGGGGGGATGCAACCATTGGCAAGACAGAAATGTCCACTCCATGGGAGGAGCAAGGTGGTAGCGTTGCCTACTCCAACCCAGTTGAGGGAGTGTGGTAAAATGGGATGTTATAAATATTTATAGGGGACTTAGTGTACTGACTGAGATCAGCTGTGAAGGTATCTGTATCTAATAAGTGTGGTGTATTACAGATGACCTTACTTGCTACCACATTTATACCTCAGTCAGAATTATTTTGGAATATTGTAATGACTACGTTAAATGTCTAGGGTTATGAAAATGATGAAGTGTAAGTCACAACAACAACAGACAGATAAACAATTTAATTTATTCCACAACACTTACAACACTGTGACACTCACACACATATAACACTCTATAAGACTATCTTAAATGAGTCAAGTGTTTAAGTTTAAAAATATATGTATTAGTTCTTGTCAATAATGGATATCCTGATTCAACTACACAGTGAACCAGGAATCACAATCAAATGTAATTACAAGTATTATTTACACAGTTTATATATATGAACTTTGTATTGACATAGTTTATTATTATTATTCTATGTGTGTAATTTGTGCAGTAGTAATATGAGGTAATACTGGTTTTGTTCAAGCTTGGTTGTTGTTTTTCATCATGACTTCAAGTGTTTGATTATCGGGGAAATAGTATTGGGAAACTTTCACAGTTCCTGTCATTTGAACCAATTAAGTGTCCCTCTGTGGTTAACAAAATGTCAATTTTTGAGGGGGCACATAATGTTGAGCTACTCTGGCCACAGAAGCTTATCTTTCGTGATGGTGGCAGGAAAAGACTCCTCTGCTCGATTGCTTCCTGCGTTCTGGAGACACCTCACTGGTCGCTATCTGAACCAAGGAGTATGCTGTCAGCCTCTGGATTCAGCAAAACTCAGACCAGGTGCTGCTTCAGTAACTTAGGACCACAGTCCCAGAAACAAGAAGGTTGTACCTCCTACTTCATAACTAATTTATAATCTATTTCCACACTGAACACAATACATAACAAACACTGAGTTCAGAGCGATAGGCCAACTGCTAGCTTCATCTGAAACAATTTACACCAGTATACTCCTCCCTAATGGTTACTACGCCCTGCAATTCCAGCATTAGTTCCTTCTAGTCAATAAGATAGGTGTCAGTGTACTGTTTGGCAATTCCATGCAGTTTTACTTTTCTCCTACACCTCCTGTTCAGGTTGGAGCAATATTTAGGCCTTGCCTCATGTTGGCTACTGAACCACACACATATACAGACATAAATTATCAATTTACATTCAATTTTCATTAAAAAGATATCAAATATTTCAAGCTTACCACAATTCATGGAAATAATACACAGATTCGTTGACTGGCGATGAATAATGGCACAAAATCCGATCTGCCGCTGTCCCAGACTTTTATTTAGCAAAATATGATCTGGCTCTCAACGCACTGTTTCTTAGTAAGTTTATTTTAAAATGTGGCACTGACCTGACGCTCCTAATTGACTATATTGGCGGGTCTAACCAATCGGGCCATGTTTACACAGCTTTTCAAAACAAGTACCCTTACTACCGTTTCCCCTAACAACAAAGAATAGTATTTATAGTCCGACTAATCGTGTTTAGCCTTACATTTACTTCTATCCAATCAAATAGGATTTTACATGGTGGCCCATTTCCCGTAAAATGGTGGTTTCAAAACCTGCCACTGCGCAATTCTGATTTTGGTGTTGTCTGACAGCACCACCATTTTATTTTGGCTATAATTTGTTAATTCCTAGACTATTTGCGTAACGTTTAACATATTCTTTGTCAGCCAGTCCTAAGGAACCCAGTTATATAAATTTAAGGGAGCTAGGTGGCTGCGTTCAAAATGTGCATTTTCTTCTACATGTACCTCCTGTTCACTTCGATACGATGTTGTGTCTGGGTACTGTCAGGATTTCAAACGTAAACCAGTATAATGTCATGTTTCCCAATAAGCATTTTTCAGGTTTTTAAATTTAACTCTCGTATGGGTAGTGTTTTTTATCACTGTCCATCTGAAAAAAAGTATTGCTTCTGGCCTTTCGCTTGGGGAGGGTGGCATTAATTGTATATCGCGAGACGCGTGTTCGTGTTGCATGCGTTCCTGCTTTCAGCCCTCCCTCTCTTTCTATCCTAAGTCCATCTGTCTTTTCATCACGCCGTGTATAAAATGAAATTAATGGAAGTATTAATTTAGGTCATTACGCAGGGTGCCTAGCTCAAGGTTTTCTTAGAAATACAGTACACGTTTTATTGTAGAAAGCGTGTAGTGATGCAGTAGGCTTTACTATCAACGTGAAAGCGTGAGAATATGCAGACGAAGCATAAAACAGGGGTTTTTATTGTTCAACTAGCATGACGTTCTATTAACACAGGCGTACGCTATTGGAAAGCACGGGTCTTTAACCATTTCTCTTTCCTTTTATTGAATTTATGTGTTAGGCTTTACATTTAACTTTTAATTTATATATGTGGATTTAGAATGTTTCACGACAAATTCTCCCCTCTTAAAACAGACGTTATATGTCAGTCTATAATTCTATATACACATAGAGAAATTTATTATTAGTTCTGGGGCTTACGGTGATTATCATCACACGGATGGCGGCTTAAAAAATCCGCTCCCAGATTTGTTTTTCCAGATATATACTCTATGCTAAACTCATATGGCTGCATAAGTAATGACCAACGGAGTAATGTAGAATTTTCATGTCTAACCTGCGCTAGAAACGACAAGGGTTTGTGATCCGTTTGCAACTTAAATGCCTTCCCATACAGATAAATATTGAATTTCTTTATCGCCCATACTACTGCAAGACATTCTTTTTCGCTAGTTGAGTAGTTGGTTTCAGCTTTATTCAACTTTCTGCTAGCATATGCCACTGGGCTTAATTCCCCATCCAATGCATCTGATTTCTGTAGCAGTGTTGCACCTAGCCCGATATTACTGGCATCCGTCCTTACAATAAATTCTTGACTTAAGTCAGGTAGTTTCAAAATAGGTTTGCTTGTAAGCTTTTCCTTCAATTCCTGGTAAGCTAATTCACATTGTGGTGTCCATGTAATTCGATCTGGATTTCCTTTACGTGTCAAATCAGTTAACGGTGCACATATGGAATTAAAGTTTTTTGATATACTTTTGGTAGAAACCACATAATGAGACAAAGGATCTCACGTCTTTCTTGGTTTGTGGTCTCGGGGCTTTCTTTAGTTTCTCTAAATTCTTGGGGTCAGGGGTCATGTTTCCCTGATAAACTGTGTGTCCCAAGAATTCTAATTCTTTACATCCAACGCAACATTTGGTTGGTCGGGCTGTTAAATTCGCTTCTCTAAGTCGATTAAACAGCATGTTCAGAGAGTCAATGTGTTCCTCAAATGTTTCTGTTGCTATAAGGATATCATCCATGAAATTTGTAATGCATGGATTATTCAGAGGGTCCAATAATTTTCTCATCATTCTAGAGAAGACACTAGGCGCATTCTTCAATCCAAATGGCAATCTGTTAAACTCATAGTGTCCCTCTGAGGTACTAAAAGCTAGGTATGGTCTAACCTCAGGCTTTACTGGAATCTGATAGTATCCTTTACTCAGATCCACTTTTGAGAAATATTTAGCTTTATTTAGCCTGGCAAACAACTGATTTGTATCCGGCAATGGATCCACCTGTCCTTCTGTAATAGCATTCAGTCTCCTGTAATCTATACAGAGTCTATGTTCTCCAGAGGGTTTCCTTAAGAGCACAACACTGGAACTATACGAAGATTCACTGTGTGAAATAATTCCTTCCTTCAACAAATAGTCTATCTCTTCCTTCAAAGCTTTCTCCTTAGCAAAAGGAATCGAATAGGGTTTCATACAGACAGGTGTGGGGTCTAACAGTTTCATATCATATTCCAATAAGTTTGTATGCCCCGGTCGGTCCGTTAACACCTCTGTATGATTATCTAGAACCTATTGTACTCTCTCTTTCTGATTTTTCGTTAAATGTGTACTGATTTTCACCTGTGCCGCTGTCTCACAGGGGTGTAATGAATATTCAAATGATGAAAGTGGTTCCTTTTTCATCTCCATGGCAATGGACAAGGTCAACAAGTGTGTCTCTTCCTGATGTTCTCTTTCCAAATATTTCTTCAGGAGATTCACATGATAGATTTTTTCTTTCCCCTTCTTATCTATCTTATAATTGGTTCTAGACACCTTCTCTAGAACTGTATATGGACCTTGCCATCCAATTTGTAACTTATTTTGACTACCGGGTAGAAGAAGCAGTACCTTCTCTCCCACAGCCAAATCTCTGTCTTTAGCCTTCCTGTTAAAATAGGCAGCATGTTTCTTCCTGGCTTGTCTCAAATTTCATTGGCAAGTTTCCAGCCAGTTTTTAAACGAGTGGTCAGCTCATTCACATATTGGTATGAGGATGTAATATTTTCCTCTGCCTTTTCATCAGTCCACGTTCTTAACAGCGTTACATATGGACCTTTAATTTTGTGGACCTATTTGTCCATGCACCGGTATGGTATCTTCCACTCGAAGCGCTATAGTGATGATTTTTCTTCCCAGAATTATCATGCACAAAACGACCGCTACCAATTCTTTTCTTGGGGCTTTCTCCCCACTTAGAATTCTGGATGAGAGATTTCCTCTCTACATCCTCTTCCTCCAGTTTGTTTAAGTCCGATTGAGGGATTTTCGGCTTATCCTGGGGTAAGACATCTTTTTGCACTCTCTGCATAGTGGCCATTGTAAAACAGTTAATTGAAGCTTGTCCGTGAAAAGGGGCTTCCCATTCCGTTTGGTCCACTTTATTTAATTTATTTTTCTTTCCAGTGTCAGTCCTGCGTTTGCCCCGTGGCGTGTCCAGGTCCTGATCAATGTTCCCACTTGTGGGTGTTCCCTCATGTGCTATGCTACACCTTTCTACAAAATTCTCAATGTCCCACCTTGCCTTGGGCCAATAATAATTGTGAGCCACCTTTTGGATGATGGTACCTATCTTCTCATGGTCCCCATCTTGTTTCACATGTAGGCTCCTTATTAATTCTGCCCTATATCTCTTTGGAAGAACCAACTGTCCGTGACCATTGGATCTAGTTCCGGCCTTCCTGTAAATCAACTTGTTTTTCATGTAAAAATCTCCCTTGCCTGGAGTTGTATGACAAGTTGACAATTTCCTGAAACAAGGCTTGAGGGTCTTATCCCCAGCCTGTGCCTTCCTCATCTCTTCTGGAGTGGTATCTATCAGAATATCCTCCTCCTGTCTTGAGGTCGACCTGACCTGAAGGGTTGCCATATACACAGGTTTCCTTCTGCAACGGTCAGTGTCATGATTGTCCATCTGACAATTTTTACACCACCTTTTTCCTTGGTTGAAAGATTTTCTTTCATCCTATTTCCTTTCATCGAATTGTGGGGTTTTATTTTTATTTTCATACCGTGGCCTATCAAACTGGTGCTTACCTTTGTTTTGATCTCTAGGATCAAATTTATTAAAGTTCTGTGGTGCCCTAAAATTATCTACCTGTTTCTTTTTATTACCTGATACCTCTGCCTGAGCTGCTTGATACCTTTCAGCAACATTTAGCAACTCACCCAGCCTCTCTGCACCTTGTTCCATGAGAAACTTTCTCAGGTCTGGAGCCATGGACTCTCTTAATTGTTCTATAAGGACCATTTCCTTAAGATCTTGGGTTTTCCCCAGAGAAGTCCATTTCTCCAAGTATGTCTCTAACCGTGCAGAGAACTGGTGATAGGTTTCACCTGACAGTAGTTTAGCATTCCTAAATTTTTTTCCTATAAAATTCTGCGTTCTTTTCATATCTTAACAAAAGAGCCTGCTTTAGCATGTCATAATTTTCTTGATCACCTCTGCTCATTTTGGCAAAAACTTCATAAGCTGCCCCACGAAGCCCTTGAGATAACTTTAAGCTCCACCTTTCTCTCTCTAACCCACACGTGGTAGCTAATAGTTCATATCTATTTAGATAGCTCTCAATATCATCTTCTTTCTCAACAAAATGATCTAAATGAAAGTTCATAGCTGAGGTTGAGGCTCCCTGACTAGCAGTAGCATCGGAGGTAAAGGGACTGGCACCATTTTCAGGAGCATGGCCTTGAAACTCAAACTCCCTTAGTCGTAACTCATGTTCCCTTTGTAATCTTTTATCTTCTGCTTCCCTTTCTGCAGCTAATCGCTTGTCTTCCCTTTCTTCCGGCTGTCTTCTTTCCTCTGCTTCCAATGCTTTAGCCTCTTTGTCAGCCTCAATCTGCAACCTTTTAGCCTCAGCCTCAATCTGCAACCTCTTAGTCTCAGCCTCAGCCTCAATTTGTAACTTCTTAATTTCTTTTTCAGCCTCTAACCTCTTATCTTCGGTAAACCTTTCTGATTCTAATTTTCTTTCGGCCTCTTTTTCTAATCTTCTTTCTTCCCGTTCAATATATTTGTCACATTCAGCAGTGAAATAAGCAATCATAATTTGCCCGTCCATTTCTAACTCTTTTGCAGTCTGCACAGCAGCCGATCGAAATTTGGCCAGGTCCGCCATTTTCTAACAGGTAAATGTATATACTGTCTAACTAAACAATACAATTGTAATTAACTTAATATCCAAGGACAACCACAGGCACTGAGAGCTCAACCTTATTTAATTCCACCCAAGGATACCTTTTTAATTTTTATTATTCCCTGAAGTGAATTACCCCCAATATTTATAATAGGGAAAGATTCAAAATCCCGGACGAGACCCCAATATATGTGGTAAAGTGGGATGTTATAAATATTTATAGGGGACTTAGTGTACTGACTGAGATCAGCTGTGAAGGTATCTGTATCTAATAAGTGTGGTGTATTACAGATGACCTTACTTGCTACCACATTTATACCTCAGTCAGAATTATTCTGGAATATTGTGATGACTACGTTAAATGTCTAGGGTTATGAAAATGATGAAGTGTAAGTCACAACAACAACAGACAGATAAACAATTTAATTTATTCTACAACACTTTACAACACTGTGACACTCACACACATATAACACTCTATAAGACTATCTTAAATGAGTCAAGTGATTACGTTTAAAAATATCTGTATTAATTCTTGTCAATAATGGATATCCTGATTCAACTACACAGTGAACCAGGAATCACAATCAAATGTAATTACAAGTATTATTTACACATTTTATATATATGAACTTTGTATTGACATAGTTTATTATTATTATTCTATGTGTGTAATTTGTGCAGTAGTAATATGAGGTAATACTGGTTTTGTTCAAGCTTGGTTGTTGTTTTTTCATCATGACTTCAAGTGTTTGATTATCGGGGAAATAGTATTGGGAAACTTTCACAGTTCCTGTCATTTGAACCAATTAAGTGTCCCTCTGTGGTTAACAAAATGTCAATTTTTGAGGGGGCACATAATGTTGAGCTACTCTGGCCACAAAAGCTTATCTTTCGTGATGGTGGCAGGAAAAGACTCCTCTGCTCGATTGCTTCCTGTGTTCTGGAGACACCTCACTGGTCGCTATCTGGACCAAGGAGTATGCTGTCAGCCTCTGGATTCAGCAAAACTCAGACCAGGTGCTGCTTCAGTAACTTAGGACCACAGTCCCTGAAACAAGAAGGTTGTACCTCCTACTTCATAACTAATTTATAATCTATTTCCACACTGAACACAATACATAACAAACACTGAGTTCAGAGCGATAGGCCAACTGCTGGCTTCATCTGAAACAATTTACACCAGTATTCTCCTCCTAAATGGTTACTACGCCTCTGCAATTCCAGCATTAGTTCTTTCTAGTCAATAAGATAGGTGTCAGTGTACTGTTTGGCAATTCCATGCAGTTTTACTTTTCACCGACACGTCCTGTTCAGGTTGGAGCAATATTTAGGCTTTGCCTCATGTTGGCTACTGAACCACACACATATACAGACATAATTATCAATTTACATTCAATTTTCATTAAAAAGATATCAAATATTTCAAGCTTACCACAATTCATGGAAATAATACACAGATACGTTGACTGGCGATGAATAATGGCACAAAATCCGATCTGCCGCTGTCCCAGACTTTTATTTAGCAAAATATGATCTGGCTCTCAACGCACTGTTTCTTAGTAAGTTTATTTTAAAATGTAGCACTGACCTGACGCTCCTAATTGACTATATTGGCGGGTCTAACCAATCGGGCCATGTTTACACAGCTTTTCAAAACAAGTACCCTTACTACCGTTTCCCCTAACAACAAAGAATAGTATTTATAGTCCGACTAATCGTGTTTAGCCTTACATTTACTTCTATCCAATCAAATAGGATTTTACATGGTGGCCCATTTCCCGTAAAATGGTGGTTTCAAAACCTGCCACTGCGCAATTCTGATTTTGGTGTTGTCTGACAGCACCACCATTTTATTTTGGCTATAATTTGTTAATTCCTAGACTATTTGCGTAACGTTTAACATATTCTTTGTCAGCAAGTCCTAAGGAACCCAATTATATAAATTTAACGAAGCTAGGTGGCTGCGTTCAAAATGTGCATTTTCTTCTACCTCCTGTTCACTTCGATACGATGTTGTGTCTGGGTACTGTCAGGATTTCAAACGTAAACCAGTATAATGTCATGTTTCCCAATAAGCATTTTTCAGGTTTTTAACCCTAACTCTCGTATGGGTAGTGTTTTTTATCACTGTCCATCTGAAAAAAAGTATTGCTTCTGGCCTTTCGCTTGGGGAGGGTGGCATTAATTGTATATCGCGAGACGCGTGTTCGTGTGGCATGCGTTCCTGCTTTCAGCCCTCCCTCTCTTTCTATCCTAAGTCCATCTGTCTTTTCATCACGCCGTGTATAAAATGAAATTAATGGAAGTATTAATTTAGGTCATTACGCAGGGTGCCTAGCTCAAGGTTTTCTTAGAAATACAGTACACGTTTTATTGTAGAAAGCGTGTAGTGATGCAGTAGGCTTTACTATCAACGTGAAAGCGTGAGAATATGCAGACGAAGCATAAAACAGGGGTTTTTGTTGTTCAACTAGCATGACGTTCTATTAACACAGGCGTACGCTATTGGAAAGCACGGGTCTTTAACCATTTCTCTTTCCTTTTATTGAATTTATGTGTTAGGCTTTACATGTACCTTTTAATTTATATATGTGGATTTAGAATGTTTCACGACAGGGAGAAACTTTAAGGTGACGACAGAAGTGGTTATTTGAGAGCGAACAACGAAGAAGAAGATTCCATCGCTGAATGATACACTGACACACATACAAACAAAGTGACAAACAAACAAAACAGATAAACGAGACAATATTCTGACTTGTAGATGAATATACATTTATGGTGGCCGTATTTTGTTGAGACGACATTGGGTTCAATGGTTCATATCAAGTCCAACTCAGAAACAAGAATCTTCAACTCAAATGTCAAGTCAGTCTTATTATATGGTTCTGACGCAACAAATACAGCAACAAAAAAGTTAGTAAAGTAAGTAAGTAAAGTAAAGTAAGAAAGTAAGTAAATAAAGTAAGTAAGTAAGTAAGTAAGTAAGTAAAGTAAGTAAAGTAAGTAAGTAAGTAAGTAAAGTAAGAAAGTAAGTAAGTAAAGTAAGCAAGTAAAGTAAGAAAGTAAATAAGTAAAGTAAGAAAGTAAGCAAGCAAAGTAAGCAAGTAAAGTAAGACAGTAATTAAGTAAAATAAGCAAGTGAAGTAAGAAAGTTAGTAAGTAAAGTAAGCAAGTAAAGTAAGAAAGTTAGTAAGAAAAAAAAGAAAGTAAAGTAAGAAAGTAAGTAAAAAAGTAAAGTAAGTTAGTAAAGTTAGAAAGTAAGTATGTAAGTAAAGTAAGAAGGTAAGTAAGTAAAGTAAGTAAATTAAGTAAGTAAAGTAAGTAAGTAAAGTAAGAAAGTAAGTAAGTAAATAAGTAAGTAAATTAAGAAAGTAAGTAAGTAAAGTAAGTAAGTAAGTATAGTAAGTAAGTAAAGTAAGAAAGTAAGTAAAATATATAAAGTAAAGTAATTAAAGTAAGCAAGTAAAGTAAGACAGTAAGTAAGTAAAGTAAGCAAGTAAAGTAAGCAAGTAAAGTAAGAAAGAAAGAAAGTAAGTAAAGAAAGACATTGAGTAAGAAAGTAAGTAAGAAAGTAAAGTAAGTAAGTAAAGTAACAAAGTAAGTAAGTAATTAAGTAAAGTAAGAAAGTAAAAACGTAAAGTAAGTAAAGTAAAGTAAGTAAGTAAAGTAAGAAAGTAAATAGGAAAGTAAAGTTAGTATGTAAAGTAAGAAAGTAAGTAAATAAGCTAAGTAAAGTAAGTAAAGTAAGTAAGTAAAGTAAAGTAAGTAAAGTAAATAAGTAAAGTAAAAAGAAAAGTAAGTAAGTAAAGTTAGAAAATAAGTAAGAAATTAAGTAAGAAATTAAAGTAAATAAGTAAAGTATGAACGTAAGTAAGTAAGCAAAGTAAATAAGTAAAGTAAGTAAATAAAGTAAGTAAGTAAAGTAAGAAAGTAAGTAAGTAAAGTAAGAAAGTATGTAAGTAAAGTGAGTAAGTAAGAATGTACGTTAGTAAAGTAAGTAAGTAAAGTAAGTAAGTAAGTAAAGTAGGTAATGTAAGTAACGTAATGTAAGTAAAGTAAAGTAAGAAAAGTAACGTAAGTAAAGTAAGGTATGTAAAGTAAAAAAATTAAGTAACGTAACTAAGTACAGTAAGTAAAGTAACTAAGTACAGCAAGTAAAGTAACTAAGAAGAGTAAGTAAAGTAACTAAGTACATCAAGTTAAGTAAATAAGTACAGTAAATAAAGTAATTAAGTTCAGTAAGTAAAGTAATTAAGTACAGTTAGTAAAGTAAAGAAGTAGAGTAAGTAAAGTAACTAAGTACAGTAAGTAAACTAATAAAGTAAAGTAAAGTAATAAAGTACAGTAAAGTAAGTAAGGTACGTAAAGTAAAGTAAGTATAGTAAATAAAGTAAAGTAAGTAAAGTACACAAAGTAAAGTACATAAAGTAAAGTAAGTAAAGTACCTAAAGTAAAGTAAGTAAACAAAGTAAGCATAGTAAGTAAAGTAAAGTAAGTACAGTACATAAAGTAAAGTAAAATAAGTAAAGTACAAAAAGTAAAGTACATAAAGTAAAGTAGGTAAAGTAAAGTAAGTAACGTAAGACAGTAAGTAGAGTAAACAAGTAAAGTAAGCAAGCGAAGTAAGCAAGTAAAGTAAGAAAGTAAGAAAGTAAGTAAGGTAAGAAATGGAGTAAGAAAGTAAGTAAGAACGTAAAGAAAGTAATAAAGTAGGTAAGTAAAGTAAGAAAGTTAGTAAGAAATAAAATAAATAAGGTTGTACAGTAAGAAAGTAAGTAAGAAAGTAAATGAGAAAGTAAAGTAAGTAAAGTAAGAAAGTAAGTATTTAAGTAAGTAAAGTAAGTAAGTAAAATAAGTAAGTAAAGGAAGTAAGTAAAATAAGTAAGTAAAGTAAGAAAGCAAATAAGAAAGTAAGTAAGTAATTAAGTAAAGAAAGTAAGTAAGAAAGTAAGTAAGTGTTGCTGTCATTTTCGACGGAGTCATCTGTCAAGTTATTTGCTTATGTTTGTATCATAAGTATAATTGTGTCTTTACCTGCGATGTCAGGTTGATTAGGGGTGGTCTTCCCTTGTTTATTCATTCATTGTGTTTGACCTTTAGGGTCAGAGGTTGACAGTTCGGCGTAGGCCTATGGGAAGGTTTTTTAAGCGGGAGTGAGATATACTTCCGGGAAGCCGGGAGGTCCTGTTTTTCTGAAGGGACCAAGAGTCCATTGTTTTTCGGGGAGAATCTTCGAAGTAACTGCTATGGCAGTTTTCCCCAGTGAATCTCTGTGCGTCGGGATGACGACAGAATTCCTTGTGTAGTTCTGAGGATTCATTTACCAGGTAATACCGACCTTTATGCATTATTACGCTTTTTGCAGGGTTGGTGATAACCTATTTAACAGAAGTACACGGCCGACGTTAGGACGAGGCCTGTGCTTCCGGCTATTATACTACAGCCTGATATGTGCAATTGGCAGGGAGTGCCAAGTTGCACCTGTGTGTCAAGGTAACTAAGGCATCTGACGCGTTTAGTCAGAGACGCCAAGGGCGACGCTACGAACTGTCATTATTGAAGAACTTTGCTATTGACCATACACGTCTATTCTGATGTTTACCTTTTTGAATGCCAAATGTATACCTATCGATGTCAGGTCAGCATGACCTTGTTACACTGACTGTTCCTGTTGATATTATGTGTGTTCCCGTCAATAAATGTCTTGAAACATGCCTGCAGTGTCAAAGCATCCTTGATTACTGCATGTGAGAGTATGGGTTGCAGGATCTACATCTATACGAGCCTAAACACATTCGCGTCTTCATTCGCACCCACACTCAACTCATCATACGCTCGCACTACACATCTAACAACATGTAAACTGTCTTGGGCCAGTGATCACCTCAACAAGAAAAAAAATACAGTTACAGTAAGTAAGTAAAGTAAGTAAGTAAAGTAAGAAAGTAAGTAAGTAAACTAAGTAAAGTAAGTAAGTAAAGTAAGTAAGTAAAGTAAATAAGTAAAGTAAGAAAGTAAAGTAAGAAGGAAAGGTAGAAATTAAGTAAGTAAATTAGTAAGAAAGAAAATAAGTTAGTAAAGTAAGAAAGTAAGTAAGTAAAGTAAGTAAATTAAGAAAGTAAGTAAGTAAAGTAAGAACGTAAAGTAAGAAAGTAAGTAAGTAAAACGGTAAGAAAGTATGTAAGTAAAGTAAGTAAGTAAAGTAAGAAAGTAATTAAATCAAGTAATTAAGTATTGTAAGTAAGAAAGTAAGTAAGTAAAGTAAATAAGTAAGTGAAGTAGGTAATGTAAGTAAAGTAAGTAAGGTAAGTAAAGTACGTAAAGAAAGAAAATTAAGTAAAGTAACTAAGTACAGTAAGTAAAGTAACTAAGCACAATAAGTAAAATAACTAAGTACAGCAAGTAAAGTAACTAAGAAAAGCAAGTAAAGTAACTAAGTACAGCAAGTTAAGTAAATAAGTACAGTAAGTAAAGTAATTAAGTTCAGTAAGTAAAGTAATTAAGTATAGTAAGTAAAGAACTAAGTACAGTAAGTAAAGTAAGTAAAGTAACTAAGTACAGTAAGTAAAGTAATAAAGTAAAGTAAAGTATTAAAGTACAGTAAAGTATATAAAGTGAAGTAGGTAAAGTAAGTAAGTAAAGTACATAAAGTAAAGTAAAATAAATAAAGTATATCAAGTAAAGTGCATCAAGTAAAGTAAGTAAAGTTTATAAAGTAAAGTAAGTAAAGTAAGCAAGTAAAGTAAGACAGTAAGTAAGTAAAGTAAGAACGTAAGTAAGTAAGTAACGTAAGAAAGTAAGTAAGAAAGTAAGTAAATAAGTAAATTAAGAAAGTAAGTAAATAATGTAATAAGAAAGTAGTAAGTAAAGTAAGTAACTAAAGTAAAGAAGTAAGTGTTGCGTGAGAAATTCTCGCAACATCGTTTTATTACAATATATATTTTGTAACGCAAGGGCAACAACTGCTTGAAATTTATAGTCACTTTTCTCGGTAAGCAGTTGTTTCCTCGCGTTGGTATTGAATGCAGTTAAGTTGGCTATGCTAGGCCGTTTTCTCAGAAAACGGTTGGCAACCTGTTGGGTTATCCTTTTAAGGTAATCATTCTTACGCTGGTTCGTAGTAAAGGTCCTTGCGTCTTAAGTTCTGTCAGGAATGTGAAGTCCTCTTAATGGATATTTCGTTTATTCGAGATAATACCTCTAGTGTATTTCCACATGCCGGGAGGCGTAATATTTCTGGGTCCCTTACCCACTTCATTTTCAACAAGAATTCATCAGCATCCTTCAAGAAATTAACATTCTTCAAGACAGTCAACATCTTCAAAATTTTCAAAGTACTCGGCGTTGTCCGGTAAATGTCAAAATTGCAATTTTTGACTGAAACAGAAATTTGACAGTACCCGGCGTTGTTACATGTTGCCGGATAACTCGGACTGCTGTTATCTTTTACGCAAGTCAAGCAAGTTGCTGCTGTCAAGGTTCCAGTGCTGTCGTTTTTTTTGTGAAGGTCAAGTGCCGGTTGAAACGGGTTGTTTTCTGAAGAAGGCCAAGTACCGATTTCCATCAACTTACTTTTGGATTAGAAGGTCAAGTGCCGAAACAACTCAACATACAGTATTTCAGAAGCTCTAGTACCATCGTGTTAGCAGTGGAAGCAGTTCAGATGTGCCATCATCGTTGGAGCTTCGCTCTTTAGGACGTTGATTGACATCCGTTTTTTCTGCTGTTCTACGATTGGAAGCCTATAAGTTAAGTGGCCTGTTTGTACGTAAACTGTGCCCTTATACTTCTGCTGAGTCTTCTGTGTTTCATCTCATTCTTTTGTCATATTGTTATATGTTATTTGTATATTTATATGTTTATATTTCAGCGGGTCTGGCTGGATGGCGACTCCTATAGATCATACCACATAGCAGAGGTTTTCTATTGAGAGTGTTCTGTAGGGTGTGCAAATTTCCGATACTGGAATTTGCTAAGCGACTTCTGTTGCTATTTATGTTAGTTGTGATGACATGTATTAATATTGTTTTCGTTATTATTTCGCATTCTTTAGTTTTGTTTTGATTTGTTTGTATTTGTTAGCCTCATCTTTACTATAGTTTAGTTTCATACAACATTTTTGTTTATACACTGTGGTGTCATGTATTTTGTTTAATTCTATCGCAGATATCGTCACATTTTTTGTGATATTTCATTAATTTCTGCTTTATTTTTAGTTGATTTCTGCGAACGTTTTTGTATTGTTGCTGATCTTTGTTATTGTTTACATTGTTATTGTTTACATTGTTTACATTGTTTACATTTTCAATGTTTACATTCTGCTTGTGTTTACATAGTCATTGTTTACAGTTATAGTAATTAGTTAATGGGCTATGCTAATGCACTGTTACTACTACACTGATGATAAATGAATGATGAATAGTGTCGTGCACTATTGAATGAGAAGTGCACTTATGATAAAGAATTGAGTGTTGATATTTCATATACAAGTTCTTTGATTGGAGACTTGTTTTCCCACAGAGATTGGGATAATATAATGTGATGTGAATATACAAGTGCTTAATTAAGACTTGTTACACTTAGGTTTGAAATAAATTAGTTAATTATTTCAGGTTTTGGACTCATATGTTAGACAACATGTCTACACTTGAGTACTTTATTGAACAGGGTAAATCCCTGGGTAAGACTGATGATAAGTTGGAAGAGTATGCTACTGCTCTATATAACAAAGCGCTGAAGTCTGAGGAAAAAAGACAGAAAGCAGAAGCTGAGCAGAAAAAGATAGATTCTGAGAATCTGAGACTGCAGATGCAGGCAGATGAAAGAAAATTCCAAATGGAAATGGAAAAACTAAAAAGGGAATCAGAAGCTGAGGAGAGAAAACTCCAGCTACAACTAGAGGCTGAAAATAAAAGACTTGAAAAAGAAGCTGAGAATAAAAGACTTGAAAAGAGGCTGAAAATAAAAGACTTGAAAAAGAAGCTGAGAATAAAAGACTAGAAATGTAGGCTCAAGCTGAAGAAAGGAAGTTACAAAGAGAGGCTGATGAGAGGAAAGCAAAAATGGAACATGAAGAAAAAACTCTTAGCTTTAGAGTTGGAGAAGTTGAAATTGACGAGCATGAGTAATGCTAATGATGCAAACAAGGGTTCATCTTCGAATAAGGCTAATAATGATACTTTTAAGATTAAGTTACCAACATTTAGTCCTTCCAGTGATGACATAATGTTCTATCTGGACAGATTTGAACAAGCATGTACAGCTCATAACATAGACAAAGCAAAATATGTTTATCAGTTATCAGGGATACTGACAGGTAAAGCTCTAAGTATATTAAATATGGTGGATGAACCTGACAAGAACAATTATGAGGTTGTCAGGGCCGCTTTGTGAAAGAAATATCAGCTTAACGAAGACGGCTATCGTCTACAATTTAAAAACATGTTGCCTGAAACTGGAGTTGAATTCTCCGAGTTTATAGCAAGAATACGCATTACTTTCTCACGATGGGTTGAACTATCTAAGACGGAAAAAACTTATGAAGGACTTATGGACTTAATACTTAGAGACAAAGTCATGTCGTCTGTCAATGAGTCTTTCCTTGCTTTCCTTCATGAACGTAAACCTAAAACAATAAAAGAAATGGAAGATTTCTGTTGCCAATATGTAACTGCGCACCCACACATAACCATGGTAACTCTAAGGTGAAAGAAGGTTTACCAGTTGCTTCGGCAGCACCGTATGGTCAAAACTTTGCTCGTAGATCCCAACAAAATTTTGATAGAAAGGGCAGCGGTAATTTCTGTCAAAATCATGGAAATCAATTTCATGGTGATTCTTCTTCGAAGAATTGGAGACAACCTGATAGTACTCGTTACTATCACCCTAATAATTATAGGCATTTCAAAAGAGGATATGGTAATAGAGGTTATTCCTGCCGAAGACCTCAAAACCAAACAAATAGATGTTCGCATCAATGTGGACATGAGAGTAATCGTGGAAACTGGAATTCGAATCATGATAACAATTACAATAGAGACAATAATAACTGCAGAGATAATAATAACTCTGATAACTTCAGAGGTAATAATAGTCGGGGTAGATCTCAACACAAAAAAAAGAGATATCAGCAGGCTAATTCTGTACAACAGGAAACTCAGGGAGCCTGTAATCAGGTCGTTGATAATAAAAACTTTGACGCTGTCACTGGTTCTGCTTTTGACTTTGAGAGAGCAAACAAATGCCCCCAATGCAGTACTTTATTCGAACCGGGTACCATAACTACTTTGAGTTGTGGTCACCCTCTTCCCGCTCTTCCTGCTGCTGTTGCGCATGACGGGAGGGGTTCTTTACTCCTACATAAGGGTCTTGTTAATGATACTCCGGTCTCACTACTTTTCGATTCCGGATGCACCACTATTGGTGTTAGACAATCGCTTGTAGATCCATCTTGTGCTACAGGAAAGGTTATCAAATGTGTCACATTTGGCGGCACTCTAGAAAAATATCCTACTGCTGTAATTCGCATTGCCACTCCTTTCTTTACAGGAGATGTGCATGCTTGTCTCTTACCTAATCCTATTGCGGACCTTATCATTGGTCGTATTCACGGAGTTAGGGAGTGTACCCCACAGCAGATTGCTGCTTGGGAAGATAATAATATGCAAGCTACCAATGCAGTAGTTACAAGAGCACAAGCTCTACAAACACCCGAAACTTCACTGAATGGTGATAATGAAGTTGGTAGCCAAGATAGTCACTTAGTGATTACTCGTGACTCTTTCATAAAATTGCAAGAAGAAGATCCTTCTCTAAAAAAATTCTTCATTCTTGCGAAGAAAGGTGATCCGAATCAGGATACAAATAGAAAATCTTGGATTGCAATGAGAAACGGCGTACTTGTACGTATGGTACAAGATTCGACTACGTCGGCACATTCGCAAATTCTTGTTCCCAAGAGCATGAGAGTGCAAATATTGCAACATGCTCATGACTCGCAATGTGCTGGACATATGGGTTTTTCCCGTACGAAGTCGAGAGTCCTTGCGGCTTTCTTTTGGCCTTTTGTCAACAAGGACATTCGTATTTACTGCCGATCATGCAAGGTATGTCAGGAGGTCAAATCTAGAGGACCACGACATGCTGCGCCTATCCAGGCTGCTGACATTCCTATTCGGCCGTTTCAGAAAATGGCCATAGATATTATTGGCCCTTTTAAGGTCAAGTCGGCCAGAGGACATCAGTTCATCCTTACATGTGTCGATATGTGCACACGTTGGCCAGAGGCTATTCCTCTTAAGAGCATATCTACTACAGATATCGCAGATGCTCTTTGGTTGATATTTTCTCGCTTGGGGTTCCCCAGAGAAATATTGTCAGACCATGGCACTCAACTCATATCTGACACTATGTCACAGGTAATGTCTACCTTACATATTGAACGATCTCTCAGTAGTATCTACCATCCTATGTCTAATGGGTTAGTTGAGCGTCTGAACAGAACGCTCAAGACTTTGCTTGGTAAGATAACTGAAGATCATCCGCAAGATTGGGACAGGGTTTTACCCGCGGCTCTCTTTGCCTATAGAGAAGTCCCAAATGAACACACAGGGTTTTCTCCCTTCGAACTTGTCTTTGGCGCGCGTCCGCGCGGCCCTATGTCTTTATTACACGATCTCATCACTGCCGATGATATTAGCGATGAAACTCAATCCTCATATGAGTATGTCATTGCTCTTAGACAAAAGATCATTGAGGCATGTAAGCTAGCAACTGCTTCATCAGAAATTGCTAAAGAGAAGGCAAGGCAGTTTGCTAACAAGAATAGATGTCTACGACAACTTTGTCCAGGTGACAAAGCATTCGTCCTACTCCCCAGTAGGGAAAATAGACTTCTTATTGCATGGAAAGGTCCGTATGCAATAGTCTCTCGGATTTCCGATGTTGACTATGTGGTCGATATTGATGGAAAGCATAAAACTTTCCACATAAACATGCTTTCGGAATTTCACGAACGTCCGGACTATTTGCTGCCTATTTTCCAGGCAACGGATGAAGCTCCTGCACCTCACGGTCATTATTCATCCCTGTCTGTCATACAGGATGAGGAATCTACCTTCTCTGATGTCAATCTTCCCCTTCCAGTGGTTCCATTACATTCCACGGAATCTTGGAAAAACGTTTCTGTTTCTCCTAATCTTTCTGGTGACGAACATCGACAAGACTTGTCGATGTTACAAACATTTCAGGATGTTCTCACTGACATTCCTGGACACACAGATGTCATAGAACATGACATAATTCTTACCGACAATAATCCAATTAGGGTTAGGCCTTATCCTATCCCTATACACTTTCAGTCGCAAGTGGAAAAGGAATTGGATGAAATGATTCAATTAAATATAATTGAACCATCGACTTCACCATATTCTTCTTCCATGGTTATTGTCCGGAAGAAGGATAAGAACATACGAATTTGCGTTGATTATCGCAAATTGAATCAGGTCACAAAGTTCGATGCTGAACCGATGCCTTTGTTAGAAGATCTACTGATTAGACTTTCTAATTCTAGATTCTTCACTAAACTTGACTTGTCTAAAGGTTATTGGCAAGTGCCTTTAGCAGAGCATGCCAAACCTCTTACTGCTTTTTCTACACCTAGGGGTCTATTTCAATGGAATGTTATGCCTTTTGGTCTCATGAACGCCCCTGCCACTTTCGTTCGCATGATGCGTCGAATTCTGTCACATCGTTCGGATGTCATCGCATACTTAGATGACATCTGTCTCTTCAGTGATACCTGGGAAGATCACTATTTAGGGTTATATGACTTACTGTCCACTCTACGTGAGAATAATTTGACAGCAAAACCTTCTAAAGCTTTTGTTGGTTTTGGTGAAATCTCTTTCCTGGGTCATCGTGTTGGTCATGGTCTCTTGAAGACAGAAGACCACAATACTTCCCAAAATACTGAACATCTCTGTTCCTAAAACGAAGAAACAAGTTAGGAGTCTCTTAGGTTTAATTCAATTTTATGGGAGATTTATTCCAAATTTATCTTCGATCATGGCACCTCTCTCAACATTGTTGAAGAAAGGTTCGCCTAATCTGGTCCGTTGGTCTGAAGAATGCCAATCTTCACTAGACCAAATCAAGAATATATTTTCTTCTCCTCCCATCTTAAGATTACCTACTCTTGATAGGACTTTTGTTCTTCGGAGTGATGCTTCATCCACTGGGATTGGAGCAGCACTGATGCAAGAATATGCAAATACTCTGCATCCTGTTATGTACATTTCTAGAAAACTAAATGCGGCAGAGAGGAACTACTCGGTTTTAGACCGTGAGTTGTTAGCGATGGTTTGGTCAATTCTAAAACTACAAAGATTCCTCCTGGGCGCACATTTCATTCTAGAGACTGATCAGAAAGCTCTTACAGCTATTCAGATTGCTTGTACTTTCTCAGAATGTCATTGATGAGCTGAGGACTTACCTTACTATTATCAAGCATGACGAGTTCTAGATTGTGTACTTACCCTCGGAATGCCAGAGGATATGTCCTGGATCGTCATGTAGTTTAACTTTACTATGTACTTATGTCATTACATGTCAAATAATGTACTATTTAAATTTTCCTATCAGATTTGTACATCCATTTTTAAAGACAATATTAGATTATGCTATTTAATGATGTCTATGGTAACTTGCATACGTATATTGTGTTTACATGCTAACGTGATGTGTGTTGGTGACACCTCCCCGATGTGAATATTTTTTGAGACATATTTATTTTTCTGTTGAGGTATATCCTCACCAGACACTCTATATTTAGCCTCATGTTAGGCAATTTAATTAATTATCAGCGCATAATTCGTGCGTTTTGAGCCGCTTATCACATGCTCTTTGATATTTAAAAAAAAAAAAATATGTTCCACATTTTTTTTTTAATCGGGAGGAGGTGGTGATATGTTGCGTGAGAAATTCTCGCAACATCGTTTTATTACAATATATATTTTGTAACGCAAGGGCAACAACTGCTTGAAATTTATAGTCACTTTTCTCGGTAAGCAGTTGTTTCCTCGCGTTGGTATTGAATGCAGTTAAGCTGGCTATGCTAGGCCGTTTTCTCAGAAAACGGTTGGCAACCTGTTGGGTTATCCTTTTAAGGTAATCATTCTTACGCTGGTTCGTAGTAAAGGTCCTTGCGTCTTAAGTTCTGAGCTGTGGTCATTTTGCGCTGGACTGCGCATGACTGGTCTTGCTTCTTGGTCGATCGATTTCCGCCCACCAGTCAGTCAGTGAGCGATTTTGAATAGCTAGGAAGATGCCTCGCTGAGAGGGGATCTCCGCTATTTTTTTGTTCTGTCAGGAATGTGAAGTCCTCTTAATGGATATTTCGTTTATTCGAGATAATACCTCTAGTGTATTTCCACATGCCGGGAGGCGTAATATTTCTGTGTATTTCCTGAAGGCAAGGTAAATTAACTTTTCATTAACTATATCGATTTTTGGTCGTGAGCGATTTTTGATTCATAGCCTGTCTTCGAAAGTCGTCGTCACGAGATGTTTTCCCAGCTCACATGTCGCTGTATTGTACTGCATCGGTTGATGCATGTCCCAAGGACCATTACTTGCTACTTTGTTACATGAACTAGGTTTGGAAACCTTTGTTATCTAGGGGATATTTTTGAGGACATTATTTATACTTCGGCAGACGTGTCTGTCTTGCTGAAGTCAGATTAAGGAGAGTGAACTGATCTCATACATCTGGTTATCTTCTGGCTAAGATAGAAAGGGATGGAGAATTTTCCCGACTACATTACAGCCTTATAATGTATTGACATGCCTGTGAATCACCTTTATTATGATGCTGTCTACCGTCCATTGCTATACTGACATTGTTGCTGTGATAATGACTGTCTGATGTACCTACATATTCGCGTATACATTTTGTCACTGTGGCGTCCACAATAAATGATACAGAAAAACGTCTAGCTGTTACAAGCATCATTGACTTTATACGTCGTGAGTTAACTGACGTCCTTGTTTGGATTGCCCTGTTTTTGTATGATCATTGTTTGACTGTAAATCATCTACACACTACACAAAACCAGACATGCGTATACCATCCATCATCATATGGCATCACGCATCAGTAAGTAAAGTAGGTAATGTAAGTAAAGTAAAGTAAGTAAAGTAACTAAGTACAGTAAGAAAAGTAACTAAGTACAGTAAGTAACGTAACTAAGTACAGTAAGTAAATTAACTAAGTACATCATGTCAAGTAACTAAATACAGCAAGTAAAGTAACTAAGTGCAGCAAGTTAAGTACTTAGTACAGTAAGTAAAGTAATTAAGTACAGTAAGTAAAGTAATTAATTACAGTAAGTAAAGTAAATAAGTACAGTAAGTAACGTAAGTAAAGTAACTAAGTACAGTAGGTAAAGTAATAAAGTAAAGTAATAAAGTAAAGTAAACTAAGTAAAGTTAGTATAGTAAATAAAGTAAAGTACATAAAGCAAAGTGCATAAAGTAAATAAAGTAAAGTACATAAAGCAAAGTACATAAAGTAAAGTAAGTAAAGTACATAAAGTAAAGTAAGTAAGTAGTATAGTAAGTAAAATAAAGTAAGTATAGTACATAAAGTAGAGTAAAGTACACAAAGTAAAGTAAGTAAGTATAGTAAGTAAAGTAAAGTAAGTATAGTACATAAAGTAAAGTACATAAAGTAAAATAACTAAAGTACATAAAGTAAAGTAAGTAAAGTAAGTACGTATAGAAAGTAAAATAAGTATAGTACATAAAGTAAAGTAAATAAAGTACATAAAGTAATGTAAGTAAAGTAAGTACAGTAAGTAAAGTAAGCAAAGTAAGTAAGTAAAGTAAGGAAACTAAGTAACGTAATTAGGTAAAGTAAAGTAAGTAAAGTAAAGTAAGTAAAGCAAGTAAAGTACGTACAGTAAGTAAAGTAAGTAATTATAGTAAGTAAGTAAATGAAGTAAGTATAGTAAGTAAGTAAAGTAAGTAACGTACATAAAGTAATGTAGGTAAAGTAAATATAAAGTACATAAAGTAATGTAAGTAAAGTAAGTAAAGTAAAGTAAGTAAAGTACATAACGTAAAGTAAGTAAGTAAAGTAAGTTAGTAAAGTAAAGAAAGTAAAGTAAGTAAGTAAAGTAAGTAAAGGAAGTAAAGTAAGTAAGTAACGTAAGTAAAGTAAGTAAGTAGAGTAAGTAAGTAAAGTACATGATATAATGTAAATAACGTAAGAAGGTAAAGTACATAAAGTAAATAAGTAAAGTAAGTAAGTGAAGTAAGTGAAGTAAGTAAGTAAAGTAAGTAATTAAAGTAAGTAAGTAAAGTAAAAAAGTAAAGTAAAATAATTAAAGTAAGTAAAGAAAAGTAAGTAAAATAAGTAAGTAAAGTAAAGTAAGTAAAGTAAGTAAAGTAAGTAAGTGAAGTAAGTAAGTAAAGTAAGTGAAGTAAGTAAGTAAAGTAAGTAAAGTAGGTACTTAAAGTAAGTAAGTAAAGTAAAGTAAGTTAAGTAAAGTAAAGTAAGTAAAATAAGTAAGTAAATTAAAGTAAGTAAAGTAAGTAAGTAAAGTAAAGTAAGTAAAGTACATACAATAAAGTAAGTAAGTAAAGTAAGTAAAGTACAAAAAGTAAAGTAAGTAAAGTAATTAAGTAAAGTAAAGTAAGTAAAGAGTAAATAAAGTAAAGAAAGTAAAGTAATGTAAGTAAAGTAAGTAAAGTACATAAAGTAAAGTAAGTAAAGTACATAAAGTAAAGTAAGTAAAGTACATAAAGTACAGTATGTAAAGTTAAGTAAGTAAAGTAATTAAGTAAAGTAAAGTAAGTAAAGTGTAAGTGAAGTAAACTAAGTAAAGTAAACTAAGTAAAGTAAAGTAAAGTAAGTAAAGTAAAAAAAGTAAAGTAAGTAAAGTAAAGTAAGTAAAGTAAAGTAAAGTGCGTAAAGTAAAGTAAGTAAGTAAATTTTATTTTATCCACGTGCCTGCTTTGTTATTTTCTCATAAATTTAGTCCCCTACTACATCAGTATACTAGGTCCAACATTTTGAGGTGGATTGGCAAGACCACTTTCTCTCTGCTTTTGTCTTCCATAGCTCAAGGACAGAGTCAGATGCACATTTACAGTTGTATGCATTCAAATATGACGCTACCAACATTCTAATCTGGAATCCGGTAACTCTGTTCGAGAGGAAAGCACCCTAACCACTCTGTCCGAGAGAAAAGCACCCTAACCACTCTGCCGTTTGGACGTTCTAGTTTCTCGTAGCCGTTCTATATTTCTATTTTGTTTTCCTGTTTGTGACTGTGGCTAATCTTAATGTTAATCTTACGTGTTTGTAGTGTATTGTTCATTTATAACAACTGACTCGAATGCCATTTTTCATTTTTATTTATAAAGATAAGTGGCCGGTTTTGATCAGAGGCGGAACGAGCGTTGGGCTTCCAGGCACTGCCAAAGAACCCACAGCAGTAGAAAGGTTCACACTCCTCTAATCTTTCCACGCGGAATCAATAATCAGATGCCACTGGCCCCTATTTTTGCCCTGGGGCTCGGATCACTTTCAGGCTACCTCTGGTGTCGACCATGACCGGAATGAGCGTTGGATATTTCAGGCACTGCCAGATGACCCACAGCAGTAGATGGGTTCACGCTCCCCTAACTTTTCCACGTGGAATCGATAATCAGGGGCCAATTTCCCCTTTTCTCTCCAGGGCTCTGACCACTTTGTCCATCTCTGGTTTCGACACATGACTAAATTTGGTTTCCACGGACGTCATCGCTAAGTTAGCAAACTCCGCCATGTTTCTACCAAATGTTGTCAAAAGTGCACGTGTATAGACAGAAATGCCACATGCCACTGACATATTATTGATGAAACATCACGGCATCTTTGCAAGAAACTGCGTAACAGAAAATGAGATGTTCAAATTGTCCTATTTCCATGCAACCCGCTTAACGAAAATTCTGCGAATTTTGAGCAGAATACAATCACCAACCAAGAATTGCTTACTTGGAGCAGTCAAGAAGATATGCACACCATCATAGCTGGTAGACGCTGGAATTAAGTTGGCGATGTCCTCAGAAGAAACCCCGTCAAAATCACAAGAATTAATCTGCTATGGACCCTAGAAGGAAGGCGAAAGAGAGGGTGACTAAAAATAATTTGGCGGAGAACTGGGGAGGACGAGACGTAAAACGTGAACTAGAGCTGAGGCACTGCATGAACGATGGCCTTCGATCGAGCAAAGTGGTGACAGCTTGTTGCTGCCCTACATGACGCCACTAGGCGTGACGGCCACTGACGGTTTTGTCAGTCAGCGTCTAGTGATGAACAAAAGAAGGAGATATAGCTTCACAGATGCACAAAACTAGAACTACCATCACAAGCAACAAGGACAACATATGACGTTTGTCTCGCATTCAGCAATAAGATATGTCTGTGACTAACTAACAACGAACTGTTACCAATTTAATGATCAAACAAGATGTCGCGCGCAGTATATACTGCCTCTTTTTCATATCATTCTAGGGATTTGGTATCTCTTCTGTGCAACATCAACTGTTATCATTTTATCAATCTAACTATATATCTCCCTAACAACTATGTGCAATTCACGTAACCCCGATCGGTGGGGCTAAGGAGTGGCTAAGAGGTATGGTGTCTATTTCTAAAGTTGCCGGGTTTACTCGCAGTACAGGGAATATAACTGATTGACATTTTTTTCAGAATCAGTGATTCTTAATGATGTTATACTCCTCTCTGATTTATTGGGTATCAAATGGCTATCCTTCTCTGATAAGGGCGAAAAAAATAGGAGGTCTCATGTTCAGGTTGTGTACGTTAAAAATCCCACAGCAGTTGGAAATGGTAAAGAGTAGCCCATACGGCCGTTGCCCTGGCAAAATTTAAACATTAGGAAACCCACCCACCACAAAAATATTTATACAATGTTTGATTCTTGTGTACATACATTGTAATCTTCGCTGGTGCTATGGAGTTCGTGCATTGTGCTGAGATCGTCCTTGTGTGATCTAACAAGAGAGATCGGAAAGCTAATGGAGTTGTCCGTGTGCAATCAGGATGGATCTAAACAAAAACAAACCAAACCCCTATCATTGACAGTCTGCCCCTGATGTATATATGTTATGTGGAGCACAGACCTTCAATAAATACTGTCCAAGTCTTACTGTCCTGTACAAACCACTAATTGTCGTTCCATGGCTACTTTATTCATTTCATTTCTTTCTCCAGTTTCCTTATCCATGTTTAATTGATCGATCTACCTTTATCTTTCAAGTCAACTAAAGCTAATGATTCAAATTCTAGTTGGACATCCAAGATGGAAGAAGATCCTCTATTAAGGAGGCTCATGACTCCGCTGTCAGAAAACCGAAAGGTGTCAGGGCTGCCGACTCATCTTTTGTTCTTTTAGGAAAATCTCTAGATTTCGAATGTTCGTACGCTAAACGAACACAGAAATGCTGCAGAGATGACAACTAAAATGAGGAATATTTATAGATATTTGCAATTTGGTGCAATGGCCAGAGGCGCACGACTTTTACGTCATTTTCAGGCTGCAATTTTCTTGGGTTGTGATAGAAGGACGCCTATGTAAATTCTAATACATAATAAATAAATAAATATAAATGTGTCATTGTCATTTTGATGGCTGGCTTGAGTGACTGGTTAAAGTCTCATCGCGTGAGTTTTAGAATCGGTGGACGTCACAATGGAAGTAGAGCATAGTGTACATGCAATAGTATTGTGTAGGTTATTTGTTTTATGGAGAACATCTTGACAACATGTGAGTTTGACAGTAACAGCGATAAACAGCTCAGTAGAGCGATAAACAGCTGAGTAGAGCGATAAACAGCTGTAACAAGGCCAAACAACGGGCAGTCTAGCGACATTCATCATTATCCTTGTCCTTAAGCTCCCGCGGGAGCATAGACCTTCAACAAACGCATGTTCAACCCTCCTGCCCCTTGCCATTACAGTTCTAGGTCCTTACATGTCTACGTCATCCCTTTCATTCGTGTCTCCTGTTTTCTTCTCCGTGTGTTTTGTTTTAGGTCTCCCTCTTGGTTTGGTTTGGTTTGTAAGGACTACCTTCATTGCGCACGGACAACGCCATCAGTGCTCCGATCTCTTCCCGTAGATCACACAAGGAGGATCTCAGCACAATGCACGAACTTCGTATCACCGGCGAAAATCCCAATGTCTGTATATAATGTATAGGAATCACACATCCTATAAATATTTTTGTGGTGGGTAGGTTTCCAAATCTTTAAATTTTTGCCAGGGCAGCGGTCTGATAAGCCTACTCTTTACGATTTCCAACTGCTGTGGGATTTTTAACGTGCGCAACTTGCACACGGTACCTCCTATTTTTTCGGGGAGTATGACGTAAATAGGACCACTGGTTCTGAAAATTTTTTTTATAATTCCTCAACTGGGATTCGAACCCGGTACCTCTTGAATACGAGGCGGGACGCCATAACTGTGAGCCACTCCGACTACCTTTTACTGTCTTACACTGGGGTCAGGGTCGGCCTTAGACCAATTTAACCAATTGGACCCAATCGGGACCCGCGCTTACATGGGTCCTGCAGTGGAATTCCAACCTCTAGCTTTGAAAAAAATCGAAGATTATTTCAAATTAGATATCAGAGATATCTGCAATTACATTGTATCAAAAATAGAACAATATCTATATTTATTAGCTATATTTTAACATAACACATGGTACAACAAAACTACATTATAATCTTCAGTTCAGGGGGCCACACTAGAATGATCCAAATGGGACCCTGCAATTACACACGCCGACATTGCCCGGGGTTTCTAGAACATGGACTGCCTTGTAACACTATCAACAGGCTTTATCAGTGTGTATCGTTTCCATCGCCAGTACTTCTTGTTTAACGACACGTTCGCCAAGTCAATGAGATGAGGGAAAACCCAAGAACAAATGGTTAACAAAATTAAGAACCATAGGCTGTGGAGAAACATTACGGCTTTAACCAGTCGGCAAACAGATTTAAATTAAGCGCATGTGGCATAAAATAGAAACAGCGTTACGTCGAAAAAGCGCTATATGTTCAGTCCCACTTGGAACAGGTTGCGGATCCCAGGAAACCGCAGACGACCACTTCAGAAATATTCTATTACACAAATTGCTACCTACCTGCACTCTTATGGCTTGCCAAGGCTACGTTATCTCCCCTTTGGCTTCCATCTTGCCCGACATTAAAAAAAAAAAAAAGAAACCGAACCACCAGACCGCAAGATTTTTATTTTTTGTGTGTGGTAAATATTGAATGCACATACATTATCAATAATGAGTTGTTTACCGTATATTTTTGTTCTAAAAGATGTGTGATATAAATAGCTTGTATATATTGAAATAGTTAATCTATTTATCTATTTTGTTCCTCCGTCTTGCTTGATGGGATTTAACGAAACGGGTTAATGCTGTGCAGAAATCCGCGCAATGCACGTAGAGGTCAGAGGTCACTAGTCTGGCGCAGATGAAGGTAATGGAAACGGAATTACCGATACAAGGGATTATGGGATTTTTCTCTTTTTTTTTTTCTCTTTAACCAGCGGCACTTGGGCTTTCAGCCCTTCGGCCCAATGACATGTCATTGCGAGGCTGGGGAACCTGAGGACTTTCCTTCCAACCCGGTCAGGAGCTTCGCTCCTTCCCATCCACAGAGGGTTTATCACAGGAGCCGTTCAGGTTATTCAGTCAAATTTCCGGCCGTAAACATTTCTTCAAACGCTGACGCCCGGGTTTGAACCATGAACACCTGGTCGCTAGTACAACGCCGAAGCCATTACACCAGCGCGGCTCCCGGATTATGGGATATACACACGATATTACAGTTACCAACAAGATTTGGGCGAGATGATAGCTGATAGTATGAATGGCAGTGTTGTCGACTCGAGTCAATCGACTTAAACTCGAGTCGGACTTCAGCCACCAAAGCGACTCGACTCATGATGACTTGTAATATAGGCATTATCGAGTCGACTCGAGACTTGCTAATTTTAGTGAAGCGACCCGCCGTCCTAATTTTATAATGCACTCTTTATTAAGAAGAAACAAAAAATGCTTTTGTGTTAAGCAATATCACCCAAATATGTCACAAACTTCATTGTGCAAACACATTTTACTTCAGATTATCAAACATAATTTGACACTATAGCTAGATAAACGTCTCGAGACACGGCGACCGTCAGAACAATAATATTCTTTGGTTATGTAAACATTAACATTCTGCCTTAGGATGAAAATATACCACGCGCATTTATTGCTGGGAAAAACTAGTGCATGTATTCTCAGCCTGTAAATGTAAGCTTAAGATTTAGTGCTGATCAAGTGAATTATTTCATCCATACCGTTGTAGGCTGGGTGGGGGAAATAAGTTTGCTTGAAAAGATAATATTTCTAAATGGTAATACTGAAAAATAATTTTGTTCAAATAAAAAGTCGGTAATTAAAATAGTAATAGTACTAAAATATATATTATTATTTTTCATCATTACTAGTAGTGATCGATGTGATTGTTCGATAAAGCGCATTGTGGCTATGAACAGTGTTAGATCTAAAATTAAGCTTGACTCGGGACTCGATTCGCGACTCGACTTGAAGCCAGTGTTAGTGACTTGCTACTTGAGACTTGTACTAAGAGACTGGAGACTCGACTTGAGACTCGTTAGGAAAGACTTGATGACAACTCTGATGTTTGGTGTGATATTTAGTTGATAGTGTTGCAGGACTAAGATTGTAGCTGATAATTTTTGTGGGAAGATGTTTTGCTGATATTGCGATTAATGTGAGATTGTGGCTTATAATAAGATTGGTATGATATTTTGCTAATAGTGTAGTTGGGGTGAAGTTGTAGCTGATAGTATGAATGGGATTATACTTTGCTGATAATGTTGCAGGGATGATGTCATGACTGATAATATGATTTAAGCGAGATAATAGTGATAATTTGATGGAACTTATTTTGATGGTAGTGTGATTGAGCTGATGTTATAGCTGATAGTATGATTGGGAAGATATTCTGGTGATAATGTGATTGAGGTGAAATTACAGGACAGTCAGCATGACTGAGAAAATATTTTGGTGATCATGTGATTAGGGTGAGATTATCGCTGATAGAATGATTGGGAAGATATTTTGGTGATCGTGTGATTGCGGAGTGATTGTGGCTGAGAATATCATTGGAGATATTTTGCTGACAGTACAATTGGGTGAGATTATAGGTGATAGTGTGACAGAGAAGATATCTTACTGATATTGTTGCAGGGATGATATTATAGCTGATAATATGATTGGGAAAATATTTAGCTGATAATGTGATTGAAGCGAGATAATAGCTTATAGTATGATTTGGAATATATTTCGATGATAGTGTGATTAAGCTGATGTTATAGCTGATACTATGACTGGGAAGATATTCTGGTGGTAATGGGATTGAGGTGAGAATACAGTTCAAGCAGTATGACTGAGAAGGCATTTTGGTGATCGTGTGATTGCGGAGGGATTGTGGCTGACAATATCATTGGGAGATATTTTTCTGACAGTATAACTGGGGTGAGATTATAGATGATAGTGGGACAGAGAAGATATCTTACTGATAGTGTTGCAAAGATACGATTGTGACCGATAGTTATGATCGGGAAAATGTTTTCGTGATCTTGAATTGGAATGGGATTATAATTGAAAGATGAGATTAAGATAGACGGCAGTAAACAGTAGGATTAAAATGAGATTACAGTTGATAGTAGTATAGGATTCGGATAAGATTGTAGTTTATAAATGGATTAGAATCAGCTGTCGTTGGTTGCTAGCAGGATCAGAAGGTAAAGATAGTTCCATATCAGATACTGCCGTAGGGGAGTAAAGTGTTAGAGACATCACCATACTAAGACCAGCTTTATGAGGTGGAATGACTAGTTCCCTTCCTCGCAGCCATTAATTTCCCTAACTCAAGAGCTGTGTCAGCTACACATTCAGTGCTGGGTAGACTGAAGCACCACACTCCCAGGTTTTGAACCCGGAACTCGGTCGTTTTGTCGTGAGGGTCAGTTGTCTAGACATTAAGTAAAAGGTGGGACTGTGGTCATGGTAGGTTATAAAGGAGAAAGCGTGATTGCTGGGAAAGGAAGTGAGTTTAATTTTTGGCATGATATGGGTTGAAGATAGTTGAAATAGCACATGGATGATAAAGCCCGCAGTGTGATAGAATATGGTAGAATGTATGTCATGGAGATGATAAAACTAATAATTCAATGGAATGTAAATGAACATAGGTCATGCAGGTAATAAAGCTGTAGTGCTTTGGAATATAGCTGAACGTAGGTCATGCAGGTGATAAAGGTCTTCTTAGTGCTTTGAAATAAAGTTGAAAGTACATCATGCAGGTGATAAAGTTCAGAGCAGGACAAACGTACAATTTAAAATAGGCACAATAAAAGAGTCCTAAAAATGATGCTAAAGCAACGAGGATGGATGGAGTAGAAGACAGTAAATAGAGAGGTACTGCGGTAAGGACAAAATGAGGGGGGGGGGGGGTGTCTATTTGAATGACAGCGTAAAAAACACTGTGTACTAGGCGGTAGTTTCTGAGATAAAGAAAAAAATAGAACTAAGGGGAGACCAATGTGAGGGTTGCTCACGGGGCTGGCAACCTCATCATGTGAAATAGTTTCTACAGGAACCACAGCTGCAAAAAGCACATGAATGCTTTGGTACAGGTTTCCTGAAAGGCGACCAGTTGCATTGGTGAGTCCTGCTCCATGGGGAAAGAAAAGGGAAGTGATGATGGGGTTGATGATCATGAAAAGGAGAGGTTGCTGTAAGGCATAAACAGCTGAAACAAAGCAATATCAAAGTTCTAACAACTGTAATAAAGTGCTCCTATCATTTTCGTCATTTACCTTTTTCATCATCGTTCTTAATTTATTTCTCTCCCGTTTGCGCTCTTTCATCATTTTGAAAGTAATCTTCCCTAATCACCGCTTTTACTTAAGTGCAACTTTAGTTTCCTTTGATATTTTCCAATCTTACATTTTCTTTTGGAACAAACCTGGCTCGTCAGACAAGTTACTGTTTGGCGTGGGACAGTCACATTGGCAAAAGAAAGGATTCGTTTGATACTTTAATCCCCTGTTTAAACAAAGCGAGTGTCACCATATTTGGGCACAATAGCGCGCCCGCCAGAACGATTGAAAACAAAGGACTCGCGAGATGCACAGGGGGCTAAGAAGTTTAGATTTGCTTACGCGCAGAGAGAGAGAGAGATAAAGGGAGCCAACATACAACAATGAGACAAAGTACGGCGCCAGGCAGGTGACACAAGGGGACTTCACTCGAGCCGAAAATACAGAGGAATGTGAAAAAGAGCGGATACTTTCTGTATCGGGCCGCCAATCCCAAATCACCGTTTACCTCATCACCCGAATCCACCAAGCAGGCGAAGAGTTGGTTACGAGAGTCAACCCACTTTTAGAAATTGACGGGCACTGAAATTACATCCAGGCATGCAAACGTTGCAGGGCAAGATGGACGACTAATTAGTGGAGGAAGGGGCGGAGGCATATGACACGACCCCAGAATTGTAACACATTGGCCCCAAAAAAATATAACGACACGTTTGCCAGAAGTCAGTACGGTTTTACAAACACTGTCAAACATAAGTGGAAGAGTTTTACCAGAGCTTAGCCTGTTCATAGCCAGTTCCATAATTTCAGTCCTATCGATATGTCATATATATCTACATATATCATACTTGTGGAATTTAATTTTATGTAGTGATCTTAAAGAATTTGCGAAGGAAAAAGGAGGTTAGCAAATTTTAGTGATTTCTTTTTTGCACTTAGCGTCATAGACAAATGGGCGAAAGGCTTTTCTTTTTCCATTACTTCTATTTTGTAAATGGTTAATCAGATCAAAGATTTTTCCTTTAGGACTTATAATATAAAGAAGTAATTCATAGTTATATACTTCATCTTCATCTAGATTATTAGATCATCATTGCAGACTGTCATGAACATACACTTTAATGCGCACTGTATTTAACACTTATCGTGTGAGCTTCACGTCATATATCACCATATGAAAATTAAAAACAGAGTGATCAGTTAGGGGGAAACAAAAATGAGGAATAAAATTTAAAAAGGCAACTATAATTAGATGTAAAACTTATTAAGCCACTTTGTTTCTTCAGTCCTGCAGCAGTCTGAATCTACACATTGTGTGTTTGGCGTCTGATCGGAAAAAAGCTAGCAAACTTACGTTCGGATAGCAGAATTCACAAGATAGTACATCCTACACTTCCTAAGTTACAAGGAAGATCTCCACGCCCGCGCTATATACGTTGGCAGTGCAGCATTTTATTCACCTCTATCAAGTGCTTACAAGTTGATTCGCTTATACAAATATCAGGTTCACCTCACCCAAAAAGTGTATTTCCTGAACCAAGATTACATACTCACAAGTTGGTGAGTCTATATATCAAGATCATAAATTCACAAGTTGATTCGCCAAGATATCGAAAACAAGTGCTCAAAAGTTTACTCATACACATACACAGTTCGAATAACTCGAAAGGTGATACTCTGAACCAAGTTCAGTAGCTCAGTGCGTCAGTGCATGACGTGAATTCATTTACTCTAATCGTGAATTGCACGAAGCCCATTAATTTAAGCAAGTTTCATTGCACAAAATACACTTGTTACCAGCAGATCATTTCATGAAGAGCTCCAGTCTAGTCAGTGCCCTTGTCAAGATCATACAGTAGATATTTTCCTGAGACCAATGTCAACGGTTTGTCGACACTAAAGACATTTGCAAGCGTTGAAGGACAGTATATCTTCCAAGTTCACACTACAAGTGCAAAGGTTTTCATCAGTAAGTCCTCGCTTTGGAGATAACTCACACGGCGTAACATATCTACCATCGTATTCATACACTGCAGGAAATGTAAAAGACTCATAGACAGTGTAGAGTGATCATCGGCGTGGTAGCACTTAATACATCACCACATCATCTCACTATTTACATATGTTCACTCTCATATTTAAGTAACTAAATTTTTTACATTTCATCTGTGTATGTGTGAATTGTCTTCAACATCATCCTTTTTACTTTCTATTAACCCTACATGTGTATATATTTAACTAATAAGCATTGATCATTACCTAGTTATTTAATGTATCACTCGTGCTGTCTGTGTTAAGTATTTACATATAGATAAAATCCTTTATTTAGGAGGTTGGGGGTTTCTTTTTTATCGAGATCTGAGGGCAGAAGCTAAGGTCGTTGGAAAATAGAAAAATGTTCATGATTTTTAAGAAAACATTTAATGGAGAGCATCTGCCTTCTCTTTTTCTTGTCTTGATCTCGAACTAGTCTTTATTTCTTAAAGAGCAAATTTCTGGAGACATTCTTGACAACATTCCATAGGCCATCCCCATCATACTGTACCGGTGCAACCATTGGTGCCCGGCCCAGTAGACCATTTATGCGACAATAACGCGATGTCAAAGTTGTAAAGCACTAAAACATAACTATAATATAAGATGTAACAATATTTAATAGAACGGAAACAACGAAGTGAAAAGCTATCGTCGTGAAAAACTTTTTTCTAGTTATCACAAAGTTGTAATTATGACGAGGTTGCAATAATAAAGCTATAATTATGAAGAGGTTGCAGAAATAAAGCTATAATTATGACGAAGTTGTAATTATGAAGAAGCTGTATTTCTGAAAATTATGATGCAGGCGGTAACAAGAATTACGACAACATAATAAGCTATTGATAATATCAGGGTCAAAATAAAAATGACAGAGGAGATAATATGAAGCAGAGATAATGATAAGGAATAATTAGAAATGAAGTTAAAAAAAAATAAAAAAAGCAAAAAACACAAAAAAACAACCACAAAAAAAGGAGAAAAACGAATCAAATAAAAAGCGGTAGTGATAACGAAAAAAAAGAACGCACGAGGCAACTTTATTTTTAAAGGGCTGGGCCAGCAGACAGACATTCAGACAGACAGACAGACAGATAGACCGACAAATAGATAGATAGATAGATAGATAGATAGATAGATAGATAGATAGATAGATAGATAGATAGATAGATAGATAGATAGATAGATAGATAGATAGATAGATATCGTGTCAAACAAAAAATGAGAAATGCCTCTAGAAAACCCAAAAACAAACGTCACGGACAATGCCGCATGTGCCTTTTACGTCAGCGGCAACGATTTGGCCTGTAAATCTGGCAAGCTAACCGTCATTCGCATGTGGCTGCGCCATCTATTGTGGCAGACTATAACATTAGCCCAAAATTAATTATACCACATTCACACAGCGATTTACTGTCAGGGCATTGAACTCGTATCACGAGATTCTCTTCCCATCCATATCAGTTCAGGTCAAAGGTTATTGTAAATGAGAAAACCGGCTAAATGTAAGGGATTTAGTTTTTTGCTTTGTTTGCCTAAAGAACTTTCTTCTCAGTTCACAATACGATGTATTCTGAAATTTCAAAGTCAACTATTTGTTTACCTTTCAAATGGCGTACAATGCAAACCATAAACAAATGTGAAACATATACAAGTAAATATTACTTGAAAAGGAGGAGCTTTCATTGGATTTGGAAATATATGAGTATCAAAGAAATCAAATCCTATACACAAATCAGAATATTTCACTCAAATGTCAAGACACTCTTACTGTATGGTTGGGAAATATGGAGAAAAATAAAATCAGCAAAGAATTTACAGACATTCAAAAATGGGTGGCTGCGTAGAATAGAAGGAATGAAATATTACGACAAAATCACCAATTTGGAACTGATAAGAATCAGCGAAGTTCCAGTGAAATAAGAGATGAGAAGAAGACGCTGGCTATGGATAGGACACAAAGTGAAAAAAAAATATATTGATTGCAGTACACGGCAGTTCTTGTTCTGGAATCTGTATGGTTGGAGAGTAGAGAGAGATTGATACACGGAGAAGAGAACTGGAGACAAAAATGAAAATAATGAGGAATACATGGAAACACCCTGAGCTGAAGATGCTGGACAGTAGGACTTGGTATAAGTTCCTTGTGGATCTGAAGGGTGATGAATGATGCTGATGGTGATATAACACCAATACGTTAAAGTACCTCCTGTTTAACCTGGTGATATAGCCTCAATATATTAGAGTACCACCTCTTTACCCTGGTGATATAACACCAATACTTTACAGTACCTCCTCTTTACCCTGGTGATATTGCCCCAATACTTTACAGTACATCCTCTTTACCCTGGTGATATAACACCAATACTTTACAGTACCTCCTCTTTACCCTGGTGATATTGCCCCAATACATTACAGTACCTCCTCTTTACCCTGGTGATATAACACCAATACTTTACAGTACGTCATCTTTACCCTAGTGATATAACACCAATACTTTACAGTACCTCCTCTTTACCCTGGTGATATAACACCAATACTTTACAGTATCTCCTCTTTACCGTGGTGATATATCACCAATACTTTACAGTACCTCCTCTTTTACCCTGGTTGTATAGCCCCAATACGTTACAGTATCTTCTCTTTACTCTGGTGATATAACACCAATACTTTACAATACCTCCTCTTTACCCTGGTTATATAGCCCCAATACGTTACAGTACCTCTTCTTTACCCTGGTGATGTAACACCACTGCTATATGGAATACTTCTGCACCCTAGGGATATGATAACGATGATCATCGTCATCATCATCACCACCACCATCATCATTTTCCTTTATGCTACTTATGACGCCATTACCGTAACTGGTCCCCCTGCAGGAAACCTGCACCAAGGTTCCACGTATTCTTGCTGGGGTGGTTTCTACAGTTATTATATCGCACGATGAGGCTGCCAGCCTCATGTACAACCTCATATAAGCCGCCTTGTACGACATGCTTGAGGGAGCATAGTTCTCGTCTTTCTTTGTCTCAGCAGACACCACCTGGGAACTACACGTTGCTATAGCAACAATACTCAATATTGTATAGCACAGTGCCTTTACCCCCTGGTGTATATATTCATACCTGTCTGTCTTGATGATTTCACGAAATTTGGACGGACAGTACAGTGGCTATACAATGAAGCTGGCGGATAGATAAGGCTCTAGTGCAGGGGTCGGCAAACTTTTAGTAGTGTCGTGCCGAAGTAATGTTGCAAAGTCACTCAGCGTGCCAACCTAAGTCCACCATATTTTTATATACAACAATTATTGAAACAATTTAAAAATGATCTTGTATTAACATGTTTCCGCTAAATAAAATAACTATTCTATTCTTTGTAGATTATTCAATATTTTAATATAAATAGGAACAAATTTCAATACAAATATTATGTTTTGCAAAATTTAAGTTCTGAACACATTAGTTGGAAATTTTATAATAACATTGCCATATGTATATTTTTGTTAAGACAGAAAGTCCAATAGTTTGAAGAACAAAACAATTAAATAAACCAAACATAAAACACGTTATTAAAATTTTAATATGAGTAATCATTGATTATTATTGATCTGAGTCATTAATCAATTAATGGGACCCATGTCCTTGCTTCTCCTTGGTTAATTGTTCAATATCAGGTGTGTATTTTGTCAATTTCAGCTTCACACAGGCTTCTGAATGCACAGGTGTTAGGCGACTTCTCTGTGGACTTAAAAGAGCTTTCATGTGTGAGAAAATTTGTTCACATGTATAAGTTGACCCAAAAGCCGAAAAGTAGAGTAAATGCAACTTTCTTCAAACAGGTGAACGCTTCAGGCAAGGATGTCGAGCAGTTGAGGATGGCAGCTGACTTTTCCAAGCAACTTCCTTCAAGAGTTTTTCGCAATTCTACAAATTTTATCGTCCATAACTCTGATGCCTTGAATTCGATGTGTTGCATTCCAAATTGTCAACATCCATCCACTCGAAAAGAGATAGGCCAATGGGATATTAGTATGATCAATTAAGTCGGGCTTGATGAGGTAAGAAAACATGGGCCCGTGAATTTTGAAGTCTTGACCTCGTTTAGCAAACTCTCATTTGAGCACTTCAACGTATTTCTGAAGCTCATCTCTGTTGACAGTAAATCGATTTGAATGAGCGTTTACGTTTGGAAAGTACTTGTATGTGTTAGTGGTAATATCTCTGCAAAATGTGTCTAATTTTGACGCAAATCCTTTCCAGTGCTCAAAAAGATCAAGTACTGTTTGACCCTGCCCTTGTAAACGCAAGTTTAATTCATTCAGATTTGTAGTTATGTCAGCCAGAAACATCAGCTTGCACAGCCAGTCCTCGTCATTCAATTCCGGGAAATGTTCTTTTTCATCAAGAAACACCTTGATTGCTTCTAGACATGATACAAATCTGTTCAAAACATTACCTCGACTAAGCCAACGAACATTGCTGTACAGCGGGAGGTCCGCATATGCGCTCTCCATTTCTTGTAGAAGAGATTTGAATTGCCTGTGGGTCAATGAAGAGTGAGAAACTATGAAGTTAACTATCTTGACAACAGTTTCCATTACAGAGTTCAAGGATAGTGACGAAATCTTCGCACATAAACTCTCCTGGTGTATAATGCAATGGAATCTCAATACTTGACGTCCAATACGATCCTCAAGAAGTTTAACAAATCCTTTGTTCTTTCCGACAAATGCAGGGGCGGCATCAGTAGTACAGAATATTTTATTCATGTTAATGTTCTGATTTTCGAAATAGCTTACAAATGCAGTTATAATGTCCTCTCCCTTGGCTGTACCATCAAAAGGTATCAAGCAGCACAGTTCTTCATAAATACGATCGTTGTCACAATATCGCGCAACTATAGCTAGGCGCGCCACGTCCTTCACATCGACACTTTTCGTCAAGAGCGACACTAAATACAACAGCTTGTTGTAACCCGGTTGTTTGTTTTACCGTTACATTTTCAGCCATATCAGTTATGCGCCTCTCGATTGATCTCGCAGAAGCCGGTATTTCTCGAATCCGAGACAGTATTGTTTCTTTATTTGGTAAATCACTAAACAAAATTTCAGCACTGCTCAAAAAAAGTTTCCTTGATGTATTCTCCATCTGTGAAAGGTTTGCCCTTCGAAGCCACACACTATGCAGTTTTGTAACTACATTCGGTAGCTTTATTTTTGGTTCCAATTACTTGACTAAAAATACTATTTTGTTTTTTGTATCCAGAAACAGCCATTTTTATGGCTTCACTTTTCTCCTCAGAGTTTTTAAACATGGACTGATGTTTGGTTTGATAGTGTCTTTGTACACTTGACGTACGGCACACGACACTTTCATAACATAAAGCACAAACAGCACGATCCTTTTGTTGTATGAATCCATATTCGTTTGTCCAAAAGTCTTGAAACGAGCGTATATCAAGTTTTTTTCTTCTTTTTTGAGCCATTTTAACGGCACCGCATTACTTAATAACAACACCAACTTTTGAGCTGCGGTCAACGGACTGTACGGGCATGAGTATGCGACAGCCGAGAGAACTGTAGAGGTGGTGGTGGTCGGGAGAGAGGGGAAGGATAGGACGGAAATATAACTTCGTCGAGGTCAGTCATTGTTGCTCCAAACTCACACTGGGAGTCAAAAACTGCGAGCGAAAACGAAATAAATACGCTCGTCCAGGCGCTAGCCATACACTATTGCGTAATTATGATATTACGTCTCCGCTTGCCCGTCAAAATTCGCTTGGGATTCTTTTCAAGAATCTCATCCTGCAAACTATGGTAGCAGGTAGACGCCAGACTAGCGGGCACCGCAAAGTATAACCACTCCCCTAGAAATTCGTTGAAGAATGTTTGTTCTCGGAAACGGTCCGTAAAAACAAAGACTTACGTGCAGTATAGTATGATCAGGCCTTTAGTTTGCATCAGGTGGCACATTCTTATCTTCAATGTCTAAAAACTTTCGTTTTGAAGGGTTGTGAAAATGGGTATAGCTTTAAAAGAATTATATGCTTCTATTTAATTAAAAATTCAATTTTTTAAAAATGAGATCATATACTGTACAGTATTTTAATTCACTCAGCGTGCCATTGAAAATCGTTCCACGTGCCACGCTTGGCACGCGTGCCGTAGTTTGCCGACCCCTGCTCTAGTGTAATTAGTGTGGAGTGCTCTGATTGTGATGGGTTGTTGCATGCCGATTGTACATGTTTATGGTGAGTGTTGAAAACTTAGATATTACATGTTTATGGTGAGTGTTGAAAACTTAGATATTACATGTTTATGGTGAGTGTTGAAAACTTAGATATTACATGTTTGTGGTGAGTGTTGAAAACTTAGATATTACATGTTTATGGTGAGTGTTGAAAACTTAGATATTACATGTTTATGGTGAGTGTTGAAAACTTAGATATTACATGTTTATGGTGAGTGTTGAAAACTTAGATATTACATGTTTATGGTGAGTGTTGAAAACTTAGATATTACATGTTTGTGGTGAGTGTTGAAAACTTAGATATTACATGTTTATGGTGAGTGTTGAAAACTTAGATATTACATGTTTATGGTGAGTGTTGAAAACGTAGATATTACATGTTTATGGTGAGTGTTGAAAACTTAGATATTACATGTTTATGGTGAGTGTTGAAAACTTAGATATTACATGTTTATGGTGAGTGTTGAAAACTTAGATATTACATGTTTATGGTGAGTGTTGAAAACTTAGATAATACATGTTTATGGTGAGTGATGAAAACTTAGATATTACATGTTTATGGTGAGTGTTGAAAACTTAGATATTACATGTTTATGGTGAGTGTTGAAAACTTAGATAATACATGTTTATGGTGAGTGTTGAAAACTTAGATATTACATGTTTATGGTGAGTGTTGAAAACTTAGATATTACATGTTTATGGTGAGTGTTGAAAACTTAGATATTACATGTTTATGGTGAGTGTTGAAAACTTAGATATTACATGTTTATGGTGAGTGTTGAAAACTTAGATATTACATGTTTATGGTGAGTGTTGAAAACTTAGATATTACATGTTTATGGTGAGTGTTGAAAACTTAGATATTACATGTTTATGGTGATTGTTGAAAACTTAGATATTACATGAATACATAGCAGGAAAGAAAATGGACAAACGAATAGATAGATGGATGAATCGATGGGTAGGCAGGCAGGCAACCAGATAGAAACACTGGCAGGCCGGTTGCAGATACAGAGAGACAGGCAGACAAAGCAACATAAGACAGGCCGGAAAGACAGGCCAGACAGACAGACGGACGGACAGGCACGCAGGTACATAGAATGGTACATAGATGAGTGGGTAGGCGAATGGTTATGCGTGCGAACGGGCAAGCGGAAGGACGGACAGATATACAGGCACGCAGACAAACAAACAGACATATATACTGACAGACAGACAGACAGATGGACGTACATAGAGACAACCAGTAAGGCAGGCGGATGGACGGGCTGACAAGCGGGCAGGCAGACAGACCGACAGGCAAGCAGAAAGACAGACAGAAAGCACTGCAAAGTAAGAAAAATATGAGATCAGACTGGGCGTATATTATAGTCGATATCAAAATTCGAATCTTTAGAGAATAAATGTCTAGCATGAGCAAAAATACTCAGCCCATAATGTTTAGTTATGATGAATTACATGCCACCCTGCTACATAAAGTGACATGTAGATGCAGATGAAAACGTACAAGTTATAAGATAACGCAAGAGTTATGAGGGTAGAGCCATCAACAGTTTTGGTGTCCCTGGGGAATTGAGGGCATTAAACAAAAGTATGAAGAAAAACTTTATATCTAGTCTCTTTTTCTTTCTGTCTTTCTGTCTGTCTGTCTGTCTTTCTTTCTTTCTTTCTCTCTCTCTCTCTCTCTCTCTCTCTCTCTCTCTCTCTCTCTCTCTCTCGTTTTTTCTTTCATTTCTATCTTTCTTTGTTTGCTCTTTCAGGTTTTTCACTGATAGGTCAATAATTCATGTACTCCTGTGCCTATATTTTTGATCCAAGACACAATCAATTGCTTCGCTTTGCCGTGTATTTTCACGCGTGGTACGAGACCGAGTGAAATTTTCTATCATCTGTATTTCGTATTATATTTGATATAATACTTTATTATATATTATATTGGTATATGTATAAACAACAAAATGAGTTCTCTCATTTTTCAGTCTTTCATTATCCTCTTTATTAAATGCAATCTTCATTACCTTTTTCTTTCATATTCTCGAACCCATTGAGTTTATTTCCCTAACTACCCTCTCCCCCTCCTCATTGGGGGCAGAGCTTATTCCTCTACAGCTTTCGATAAATGGTATTCTACTGTGGACCAGAACTGTCACTCATAGAATTATGTATTCTTACAGTATTCATTTAGTTGGGTGTAGATATCAGGTTTTTGTTAAAGATTGCAACTCCACTGTTAATTATGCTAAACCGCTCAGTACTAGAATTTAGGTCTGCATTTTAGCCAGTACAGTCACATTCAGTGCAAATAATGATACAAGGATTTACGGTGACACTATCATGCACAACAAAAGCAGTGCAAGTTATTCATAGTCAATATTACACTAACAAGGCAACTTATTCAGTTAATATACGTTGACACTTTGAAAAATTACAGTTTATCAGAACTTTATAATAACTTGAAACCACTCGCACGGAAATGTCAATTTGCTTATTAGGCTTATCTGATTCGCTTTTATTGTTGACAAGAACTAAGTCGTTAGACGTATGTGGTCTTACATGTTTTACATCTAACTTTTGTTTAAAAGTCATTGTTCTAAACATGGTTTTAAATTTAAACAAATCTGCTTCTCTCACACTAAAAACGATTGTTAAATGGCAGAGTTTTGTTGTTATCACTAACTAAAGCACACGATAGCTGCGTTTGTAGTATCAAGGAAATACAATTCTAGTTATCTTAGGGACTGCGCAGTGTATCCTCACTGATCTTGCATGTGCGTACACATTTACGCATATTCTCCCAGCGTTGTGATGTATGGATTTGTGAAAAGGGATCTTCATCAAATATTTTTTTCGAATTTTCGGAGATGGCGTCTTTTATCCCCCGAGTTAAGAAAGGATCATTACGAAGCGCGCACACCAAGGACGCGGGAATAGGAGGGAGTATTAGTGGAAGAGAGAAAACTTAAGAAAGGTTCAGTATTGAATCACGTCCATTTTTATATACCTATGCAGACTTATTTTATGTGTTAAAGTTATGATGGGGATGGAACGTTCTATCCCCCCAAAACGAGCCGCCAATGCATTATTATATTATAATTATGTTTATTATGTTCTATTTTATGTATTATTTTACTAAATTATTCTATCTTATTTGTATCATAATAGAAACAATGAAACATTTCTGATGTCCGCTTTAAATGAGGCATCTCTGAAAGGAGTACAACATAAACAAGCAATATACAACAAGACCACCCGTGTGTTACCGGGGCCCGAAAGGGGAGCAAAGAATAGTAACACTGTTCCCTGCCATGCATGTCGTAGAAAGCGACTAAGGAGGATTGGGCATGGGGCTGGTTACCCCATTCTGTAAAAAATTTAAACCACAAAAAACTTCAACAAACATGGACAAGTCAATTAAGGAAATAAAACAGCCATCCAAGACAGGGGAAGGTCCTCTCGCAGGGAGGCGTATGATGCAACACAGAAAAAGCCGAAAGGAGTCTGTGTTACTGACTAACCTTCTTTCTTCTAGGAGAACTTTCAGATTTGGCACCTGGAATTAACGGACATTAAACGAACAAGGGAAAGTGGCACAAGTAGCAGCAGAAATGAGGGAATATAAAATCGAGGTTCTGGGAATGTGTGAAACAAAGTGGAAGTGGGTAGACAAGAAGAAACTCATCACAGGTGAATTGGTGCTGTCCTCAGGACATGAAGACGAAAGTTCACACCACAGTGAAGGGGTAGCTCTTATGTTATCTAAAGAAGCACAGAAAGAACTCATTGAATGGGAAGCTGTTGGACCCAGAATAATAACAGCTACTTTTAAAACAGCTAAAAAGAAAATAAATGTAAATGTCATCCAATGTTATGCACCAACTAATGACAAAGAAGAGTCTGTGAAAGAAGCATTTTATACTAGACCACAGGAAATTATGGACAAAGTAAAAAGAACAGACATCACAATTTTGATGGGTGACATGAATGCAAAGATAGGTACAGTCAACACCGGCTTTGGAGAAGTCATGGGAAAACATGGGCTAGGAATAATGAATGAAAATGGGGAACTATTCTCAAACTTCTGTGCTTCAAATCAACTGGCTATAGGAGGAAGCAGGTTTCCACATAAGAGAATACACAAGACAACATGTATATCACCAAACCATAGAACAGAAAATCAGATTGATCATATATGCATAAACAAGAAGTTTAGATCATCGTTGCAGGATGTAAAGGTATATAGAGGAGCAGATGTGGCATCAGATCACCAACTTCTGATAGCCAAAGTAAAAATGAAACTCAAGAGATATGGAACAATGCAAAATTATAGACAACAATTTAATGTAGGACATCTAAGAAATCAAGAAACAAGAGACACATTTGCGGTCACAATATCCAACAAATTCCAAGTGCTGCAACAGCTGGAAGATGTAGAGAATAAGAAGACTGTTGGCAGCAAATCAAAACAACTGTATGGAATGAGACATGTGAAGAAATATTGGGGAAAAGGGAACGACAACAAAAAGCATGGATAACAACAGAAGCCATCAATAAGATAAAAGACAGAAAAAACAAGAAAGCAGATTTAAACACAAGCAAAACCAGAAGTTCCAAACCAAGGCTCAAGAAGTGTACACAGAAGCATACAAAGAAGTAAAAAGAAGTATCAAAAGAGACAAGAGGAAGTATATTGAGGAGTTGGCAAGAGAGGCAGAAGATGTTGCGGCCAAAGGAAATAGGAGAGAACTGTATAGCAGCACAAAGAAGCTAACAGGGAAATACAAGCAAACAAATTGCCTCATAAAAGACAAGAATGGAAAACTGCCCAGCAATATACAAGAGCAAATGAAGAGGTGGACATAATATTTTGAGGACCTTCTCAATAGACCAGCTCCACAAAACCCCCCGGACATCCAGCCAGCAGAAGAAGAGCTACAAATTAACGGTGAAAGACCAACGAAGGAAGAAATAAAGAAAGCCTTAAAGCTTCTAAGAGATGGAAAAGCGTCTGGACCTGATGGCATTCCAGCAGAGGCCATCAAAGCAGATATCGACACGGCTACAGAGATGTTATATAAATTACTTGGTAAAGTCTGGGAAAAGGAAGAGATACCAGCAGAATGGAAGGAAGGATATCTGGTTAAGTTGCCTAAGAAGGGAAATTTACAAGAGTGCACAAATTACAGAGGAATAATGTTACTATCAGTGCTAGGAAAAGTATTAAACAGGATTATCTTTGAGAGAATAAAAGAGTCCATAGACAAGAAAATGAGAGATGAACAAGCAGGTTTTCGACAAAACAGATCATGTACAGACCAGATAGCCACTTTGAGAATAATAGTTGAACAAAGTCTGGAATGGAATTCACCACTATACATCGGATTTGTGGACTACGAAAAGGCATTTGACAGTGTAGACAGAGAATCACTTTGGAAATTGATGAGGCATTATGGAGTTCCCCTGAAGATCATTAATTTAATAAAGAAAACCTATGAAGACATGACGTGCAGAGTTCTTCACGAAGGACAGCTTACAGAACCGTTTGGGATAAGAACAGGAGTGCGACAGGGATGCCTCTTGTCTCCATTTCTTTTCTTACTAGCAATAGACTGGGTTATGAGATCATCGACAACACACAACAGAAATAGAATCCAGTGGACTCTGACTAAGCAGTTGGATGATCTGGATTTTGCTGATGAGTTGGCTCTTCTGTCCCATAACCGTAATCAGATGCAGGACAAATTGAAAACACTCGATGAGAGGTCACAGCAATTGGGTCTGAAAATACACAGGGAAAAGACAAAATAATGAGAATAAATGCAGGTAATGATAACAGCAGGGAAAAGACAAAAATAATGAGAATAAATGCCGTTAATGATAACAGGGTTGAACTTAATGAAACACCAATACAAGATGTAGAATCGTACACATATCTTGGCAGCAATATAGACAAAGTTGGAGGGACAGACAGTGATATCAAACTAAGAATACAAAAAGCAAGAGTAGCTTTCATTGCATTGGGAAATATATGGAGGACAAGAGAAATCGGATCCAACACGAAAATAAGAATCTTCAACTCAAATGTGAAGTCAGTCCTATTGTATGGCTCTGAGACATGGAGAACAACAAAGACAACAAGCTACAGACTTTCATAAATGGGTGCTTGCGTAGAATAGAGGGATTAAAATGGTATGACCAGGTTACCAACGTGGAACTGAGGACAAGAACTAGACAAGTGCCAGTGGAACAAGAGATGAGAAGAAGACGATGGATATGACACACACTGAGGAAACCTGTTGATAGCATTACAAGGCAGTCCTTGTTCTGGAACCCCCAGGGCAAGAGAGGCAGAGGTAGACCAAGAAGCACATGGAGAAGAGAGCTGGAAACAGTTGAAAATGATAAGGAGAACGTGGAAAGAACTTAAGAATATAGGCACGTGACAGGAGGACTTGGCATGTGTTTGTTGAAGGCCTATGCTCCTTTGGGAGTGGAGGGTTATGAATGAATACAACAATACAGCGCCTAAAAATAGCGAAAGATCAACACGAGGTGCGCCATATAAAAACCCCAGGATTAAGAATTCACTAAACTCACAATCTTGAACTTAATTATCTAAACATGATCAGACGGGAGCTTGTTTACTTTTGAATATCGTTTATTAACATAACATAACCTGTTAGCTGCACAAAATACACGATTATTGTATAAATAGCCCGCACACAAAAGCTTTAAACACAAGGGGGGAAAACTGATTACGTGTCCAACATATTTTACACAGTTCGTTGCCCCTGCCAAATGAAGCCAGAACATATTAGATCTTGTGTTTTCATAGTTGCTTCTTTATTTCATGCTGAAGTTGTTTTCAAGTATTGGTGGGGTGTCTGTGTGGTACGTGCACTCGTGTTTCAGTTCATGGGGAAACAGGATGATAAAAGGCTGCTTGTTGATTTTGGAGATTTACAGAAACTGCGTTTAACTCGAAGACGTTTAATTATATCTCACAGCCAATGCTGGAAGTTTATTAGTCGAGAAAAATAAATACACGGTTTAGGCTGAAAAGAGCCAGGGATACTTGTAGAAGTCGTAAAAATATAAGTTGAACAGTTGTTTTCACGACAAGGATCTCAAGCGGTCGAAGAATTCAAGGAAAAAAAAAGTATTAGAGAACGAACGAACGAACTTTATTAGAGACTGAAAGACAGAGAGAGAACGATGACAAATAAATATTGAAAAGAAAAAAGAAAGCTTAAAAGGGAAAGAAAGAACATGGAAAGAAAAGAAATATAAATTAGAAGCAGAAAAGGAAGAAGAGATGAAGAATAACAAAGAAAAAGGTGAGGACGAGGTAGAGAAGATCAAAGAATGAAGACGAAGAGGAAGAAAATGAGGACGAATTAGTGGAAGAAAAAAAAATAGATGAAAGGCAACAAGAAGAAAATTGTATAAGAATAAAAAGGAGAATGAGAAGATAATTAAGATGAAAAGGATGATGTTAAAAAAAAAAAGAAAAATAAGAGAAGAAAGCAATAACTTTTTAAATTCAAGTACAATGTTGCATGTCTTGACGTAGAGACAAAGTAAAAGGGAAACAGATAGAAAGAAATGGAATACGAGATATTAATGAAAGAAAGAAAAAGAAATGAAAAAGAAGAAGTAGCAGTATAAGTAAATGAGAAAGAAGTATGGAGATAAAAAGAAGGAAGGAGAAAAAAAGTAAAGAAGATTGAGCAGAAAGAAGTAGACCGAAGAAGAGAAACACGGGAGAAAGCAAAGACCAAAAAAAAAAAAAAAGATGAAAACGAAGAAGATGTAATAAGAAAGTGTTATAAGAAAATATGCGGAGAAGAAGAAGCAGTTCATGATGAGAATGATTTCGATGATAACAGAAGAAAGAAACAACTTCTAGATATACTTTGAACGAGCGCTACCTGTTTTCAAAGTAAATAAATAATACACAAAGGTATGTATGTTATCCGGCACTAGTGAGAAATAAACATGTAGAAGACTAAACAACAGAAAAACAACTGAGGTGATGGGCTTACCTTTGTGTTTTATTTATTTACTGTTTACAGGCCTCGGGTTTCCCCTCTTTGTTTGTTTACACTGTTTTCAAACACCAATGTATAACAAAGTCTAATTTATCTAGTCTTACACAAACAAGAAATGATCTGTTCGTGGCGTGCCAGAAATTGAAAATACTCCCGAGCAATACTGGACACATTTAAAACTGCTGGGGAATGTTACTCCCTATTTTTAAATTGTTATATATCCTCACTTGAAACTATTGGACGCACATAAAACAAAATGTCAAAACAAGAAGCACCAACAGACATTTAACAAATAAGCTTGTTTTTTTTGTTTTTTTAATTCCGCAGAAACAAAATATCATAAAATCTGAACTGCCGTTAGAAGAGCCAGTAACAATTGATAAATATTAGACAAAGGTATGTTTTCAGGCACTCGTAAGAAATAAAGAAGTAGAAAACTAGACAACAGAAAAACAACAGACGTGAGTGGCTTACCCAGGACTCGAAACCAGGACCTTCCGTGCGACAACCCCGCCTACCTATGCAAGCGAATCACACTATCCTTCCTGCCATCTAGGCATCACCAAATAATGATGCTTCGATGACGGGTCATTAGTGCGACCCGCAAGACATAACACCAGAAGTTTACCATGGGCAGTCCAGCCTATTAATGACGCAATCACTTCTGTTGTTCCCCTATTATACAGTATAGGTCAGTCCACACAAGACAAAGACCTTACAGTAACAATTGATGTCCACTATGGAATCGTGGTGAAAAAAACCGGTCTTCATGTTGAGTTGTTATGTCAATGTGACTTAACATATTATGTAATAAAATGGTAGTTACGTTTGTTTATTTCGTTCAACATAAGTTAATTGGATAGTCGTGAAGAAATATATATTTTACAAGTAGGGAGTGCCTTCTCAATCAATTTTATATTAGTTAGAAATGTGTCATGGAGTCCGATTGACGTAATGGATAGAGCGCTGGCCGCTCTGGGTAAAGTTATCAGGTTCCGAGTTCGAAACGCTGGAAGCGTCACGCTCCAGCCTACCCAGCTGTGAATGGGTACCTGACTTGTGCTCTTCAGTCAAGGAAGGAACAGGCAGATAAGAAAGGAACTGCTCACCCCACCACATAAAGTTAGACATGGTATAGGGAAGTCTCTAACACCACACTCTCCTACGACAGTATCTTCTACGGGACTACCTTTACCTATTTTAATAAGACATTTCTTTAGGAATAATATACGTCTAGAATTCTAGAGAAGGTATACTTCTTCCTCGTTCACCTTCAGACTTCCACATTAATGACTCTAATAAAGGCAGTAGTCAACTCAAGGTTCCTGACATCTCGTTCACCTTCAGACTTCCAAATTTATGACTCTAATAAAGGCAGTAGTCAACTCAAGGTTCCTGACATCTCGTTCACCTTCAGACTTCCACATTAATGACTCTAATAAAGGCAGTAGTCAACTCAAGGTTCCTGACATCTCGTTCACCTTCAGACTTCCAAATTTATGACTCTAATAAAGGCAGTAGTCAACTCAAGGTTCCCGACATCTCGTTCACCTTCAGACTTCCACATTAATGACTCTAATAAAGGCAGTAGTCAACTCAAGGTTCCTGACATCTCGTTCACCTTCAGACTTCCACATTAATGACTATAATAAAGGCAGTAGTCAACTCAAGGTTCCTGACATCTCGTTCACCTTCAGACTTCCACATTAATGACTCTAATAAAAACGAACTTCATTGGTACCGATATTACCTAAAAAAGTTTCTTTTTCGATTTTCTGATTGCGAAATCCATGATGAGGCCGAATAAATTAGCAAACGATAACAAGTTTTCCATTTTTATAGTAACGATTCACCTAATCTACTTTTCCTCACTCAGAGCTGATAGCCTGCAATTACAGATTGGACATTGGACAGACGAACAGATTAAAAAACCGGGGAAAAGATAATGGTGTTGCTATCATTACAAATCAAAAGACTCCAATATGCAGATCGAAGTGGCCATACATAGTTCATTCAATGTTACCATTAACAATTACTCTGGCTGTTTTCTTTTGGTGCCCCTGGTAGTCTGGAGCCCTTAGAACGTGCTTAGTGGATGTTCTGGACTTGTGCTCAACAGGATATAAAATGTACGAAAGAAGGCAATATGCCAGGACGTTGTAAACAAATCAATAAAAACTATAGTAAGTGTATACCAGTTATTCCGCTTTGAGAACTTATTATGCCAGGTACTTACTACCACGAGGCAGAAAAAAAAAGACTTTATTTAAAAAAAAACAAACAAAAAAAAAAACGCTGAAATAAAAATTAACAAAAGGCACAACCAGTAAGTACTGACAACAGCTATTTAAAAACAAACACAACAACGGACAAGTTCAAGGAAGAAGGTAATTTAGACATAGGAATATACAGGGTGGGTCAAAAGTCAAGCCCCACAGCCAATTTATTATATAAAATTATATTAAATGTTCGAATGGGCTACCATAAACATCTGATCTGAGGTAGCACCGTAAAAAAAAATTCATAGGACATCGGTTTGGAGACCTAGGTGACCATTAAATTGGCCCTTGTTGTCCAATTCATTGGACCCCCCCCCTCCTCTAAAAAAAAAAAGCGACCTCATTCCATAATCGTGGATTATTTTACACTTGTCCTTCCGTTACTCGATGTGGGTTTTTAATGGCCCAATATCGTGCACTATGTCTGTTGTGTGAACCATTAAGGTTAAACACGACTTCATCGCTGAACATGGTACGTTTTTCAAGCAGTCTATATAATCAATTACCAATGGGACTTGACTTCTGACCCACGCTGTATATTCCAATATTAAACGTGAAGAAAACATGTAGTAGCCCGTTTATCTCCCAGGTGTCTCTCAAAAGAAAGAATATGCCTTATGCTCCCTCAGGCTATTCGTACAAGGTTATTAATATGAGGTTGTGAATGAGACTGACAACTTCATTATGTAAATACTAATTACCACAGACATTACCTCTACAAGAGCATGTTAATGCTTGATGCAGACTTCCTGTAAGGGGACTAGCTGTGTAGGTGATCTCATGCTCCGTAAGGAGCGAATGGGAAGAAATGATAATGATGAAAACAGATAATAGTAATGACACATGTTTATTTTCACAGCTGATTTGGTAGTCACGTGACAGGGGCGTGAAGGTGTGTATATCAAGCTTCCCCAGAAACTAATGGTTTTAACAAACTCACTTTTTGCAACTCAAGCTCTAAGCTATCTAAGGAAACGCTGTAGGTCAGATAAAGATGGGGAGATATTTTTAGCAAATATGTAATCATATACCAGAGAATGTTCAAGTGTAATAGTATGGATAACGTCACATGTTGGCATAGAGGGAAACGAAAAGGCAGATAAGGAAGGCAAGAGGGGCACAGACACTATAAAAGAATAAAATGAAGATCGTGGCAGGGCATATAAACATCGAAGTTAAAAGAATAATAACAGCCAAAGCTTAAAAGGAAGACATGCAAGTTTAACTCTTTAAGTCCCAAGCAAAAAGCAGGGTTTGGCCCAAACAAAAACCGCCACCGCAGTGCTTTTGCTTTGTTCTTGTTGTTTGGAAAAAAATATTTTTTAATGTTCATATGCATAAATACGAATTATTTAAAATGAAAGTACTTCGTGTTGGAAATGACGTTCTGGGTTGTTAACATTGGAACAGAGCTCTAGACAGGAGCAAAAAATCCGAAGCCATTTAAATGGCTCCTGGGTTAAATAGGTCTAAACCCTGAGCCATTATAGTGGCTCTTGGGGCTTAAAGAGTTAAAGCTCCAATGAGAATATGTCAAGTAAATAGAGAAGTAACAATACTCAAAAATAACAAATTGTTGATATCACAACCCGGAATAAATTATTTTATAATAGATGAACCTTGTTGGACATTGGGAGCCGCGGTAGCATTGTGGTTAGTGCACTGGCGTCCTAGCTCAGTGGTCTATGGTTCGATTCCCAGATGAGGTGGGATTTTTTTAGGCCGCAGACGGCTCCTGGGTCGATCCAGCCCCAACTGGGTACCAGAGCAACTTCTGGGAAGGTTAAGGCGGCCGGCGTGATGCCGACCACATCACCCCTAGTGTGCCGACGGTCAAGAAAATATGGGCCTAACACCATATTCCCAATGTGCCTCAATGGGCGTGTAACGGATCCTCCTTGTTGGACAGCTACAATAAGAAATGAGGATGTCTTGATAGAGTCGAATGCACAAAGAAAGCTTATTTCTCATGTTGAAAGGAAGCAGTCCACGTGAAGCTAGAGTATATCGTAACAACAGGAAAGATGGAAGGACAAAGAGACAAGGACGACAAAGATAGAAGATATTGGACAATTTGACGTCATGGCATGGACAGAGGTAATGAATAGTTCTGTAGACAGGAAGGCGTGGAGAGACATGATCAGCTACGTCACAAGGCATGCCACTTGAAGAAGAAGAAGACGAAGAAGAAAGAGAAGAACCGTGTAGAATGCCTGGTGTAAAAAAAACTGTTTGGTGAAATGAGGGCAGAAGCCAGGAAGTTGTGGAGAGACATGATTACCTACGCCACCAGACATGATACTTCATGATATGATGATGATGACGATGATGATGACGATGATAAGGGTGACGACGATGATGATAGAATTAGACAAGAAAATACGGAAATGGCCAAGTAAAATATTACAATTACTGTTAAAAAGTGAATGTCCATATTTCGCTTTTGAAGGAGACAAAGTTAGATTATACGCATAGCTTCTACGCAGCATGTTGTCAGAGTCGGCGATGGTGGCTCTGTGGGTGGTGTTTGTAAGCTCACCATCTAAAACAAATCACTACAGAAACCATCAATGTAAAAGAACACTAAGTAATTTGAAATAATCTTCCTCCATGAAGGTTCAATGCAATGGTGGACCAATCTTAGCAAGTTACAAGAAATCTTGGCATTTTTATCCTAAGATAAACAAAACCACACCACCAATAGAAAGGAAACACCAAGCAAGCATGGAGAAGAAACTTTTAGCGGGGACTGATAGCAACGGTTAAGACCTGGGACGAACGGCGTTGACTGGCAGACACAATAGAAGGTTTAGTAACCTTCTTCAGTCGTTACTGGTGATGGGAATGCTGCGCCCTTGAGGTTAAAGTTCATAGCTGTTTTTGTGTGTTTTTTTTTTTTTTATCTCTGGTGTTTCTCTCGGCTTGTTCTTTTCTCTTCCGCTTCTTGTGAGAGCTCCTTGTCGCCCAATCTGAGGTGGCGCCATAGAGAGAATCGTCACCTGGTGCGATCGGCAGCTTCATCCTACCAAGTTGCTGTATTTATGTCCAGTGCCTTTATGCCATTCTTGCACACATCTTTTGCCGTTCTCAGCTGTTCTTGTGCCGTCTGCCAGTTGTCAGTAGAAAATATCTTTAGGGCTGCCGACCATCTTCCATGTGGCGGACATAGCCAAGATAGAGTGGTCAGCGCTGTCTAAGCAGTGTATAAAGGTCAAGGTAGTCCCATAGCAGATAATGCCGTAGGGTAGTGAGGTGTTAGTCTTCACTATACTAGGTAGAGAGGTGCGTTGACCAGTTCCCTTACTCGCTGCTTTTTTCCTTCCCTAACTCAAAGTCAAGCATCCATTTACAGTTAGGTAGACTGGAGCGTGTCGGTATCGTGATTCGAACCCGATACCTGTGCCGCGAGAGACCAACAATGCATACATGCTTTGAATGCCAGCACGTGACAGCACGTGACGGCATATGTCACTTTGTCCTTCCATGAAATACCAAGGATGTGGCGTAGACGCCGTAGATGGAATGTTTTGAGTCTTCTTTTTTGCTTAGCATAGGTTGTCCATGTCTCGCTGCCATATAGAAACGTGCTGGCTGCACAGGTTTGGTGTAAAATAGAAGTATACAGTAAATCACAATAACAAAGGTTACAAATGGGCACAGAGAATACAATAGTAAAGAAAAACGTCAAACGGAGATGACGTAGTGACGGTATTCTGAATGGAGCGGTAAGTTTCATCTGACAGAATGAATAATAATGCATTTGTTTTCTTGCTTATAAAATACACTTTTTTGACTGCATGGGAAGTATGTTTATTTCTTTCTTGTCATGTTGCCACATTGCTGGCTTTCCAGATTTTATCTAAACATTATGTAGATTAAAACTGTAACCTATTTCTTTATAACCCCCATTAACCTTATTTAATACTTATATCTTTCTACTACGTCGATAGCTTTGATTTATTTGTCTCGTTAACACTCAGATCTGTGGATAAAACATTCTAGTTTTTGATGCATAACATTTTTTTCTGTTTTCACTTACCATCGTTTGTACTTGCACTGCGTTGCACTATGTCGCAATTTTATTACAATTTGATGTCTTTACAACTGCATGTTTTAAGCGCACTGTATTCTTTTAATATTCGGCCGAATTCAAATATTTCATTTCCAAGATGAGCTAACGCTAATGTGAATACATTTACCATAAAAAATGTGTAAATAAAAATTACTGAGGAGGGAAGAGATAACTGCATTACAGCGAAAATTATTTTTACACCAGCAATATCATCAAATGTCATTTTTACACCAGCAATATCATCAAATGTCAATGAAGGGAAAAGATGAATTGCAATTTATTACTTGCAGATTCCAAAATTAGACTCTTTGAAAGCACTTTCTTTATAATTTGTTTCGCAAGTCAATGTTCCATTTCAGAGATACCAGTTTTTAACCGTATTCTAGAAGCCAGTATTCGGGTTCGAGTTTCTGGAATACAAACTTTAGAGTTCTTCTAACATTTAACGAATGTGATTACAGTATACTACTCCAAACTGTACTCTTTTTTCCGTTCTGTTGGTTTGTTTTAAACTGTAATTATACAAATACTAACAACTAAACAAATAACTCACAAATTAGAATCATCATGTGTAATATATACTTTTCATTACTCTATGGTGTGGAACCGTGGACAATGAACAAGCAGTCTACTCGCTCAAATTGGACAAGTATACTGATCTGGCCACGGACGTGAGACCATGAACAGTTCACAGCAAAAGCCATAGCTGTAGAGGTAGATGCAAGAGGTCAGTGTGTGATCTATTGAAACTATAGGGATTGAAAGGACGGTCAAGAACAAGGGCACATCAGAGGTTCGGTGAGACTGTTGAGATGACGTCGTGTTGGCTGTGGAGCAACCGCAATGGTCTGTGGAAGTCAAGACAGTAATTTATATACAACATAATGGTTACTTTCACAAGTGCCTCAGGCTGAAAGAAGGTATTAGACCAAGAGTGAAGTTGAAAGTCGCAACAAGGTGGAGGGGTTCAATTCCAGGCGCAGGCAGGAAGCACAACATGAGGCTGACACTTGGGAGTCTTGATCCAAGTGGGCAAGCCCCCCCCCCCCCACCCCCCCCCATTAGAATGTACAAGATTAAAAGGCCGAAACACTTGTCCGACGAGGGAGGGGGTGGGGGAAGGAGGGAACTTCTGACGATCCGATTGCAGTTGTAGCTCTCTGTTATAGACATTTATATCATACCCAGCTGTAAATGAGTACCTGACTGCTCTTGAGCTAGGGAAAGGCAGCGAGGCAAGGAAATGGTCACTCGACCTCATTAAACAAAAGCTGGACTTAGTTTGGTGAAGTCTCAAACACTTGAGTCTCCTACTGCAATATCTATTATAGGACCACCTTTACCCTTTGACCTTTACCTGTAAGCCTGCTAGAACCATCATTTGTATCCGCTCCTCACATTCAAATCAGTTCTCGTTTCATCTCTATACTAGTGTAAAAGCCCCTCATAAGACGGGAATTAAATTCAAAAGCACCAATACCTAACGGCAATTTTACTTATTCAAAAGTATTTTTTTTAAACTAAAATATTTGTTTTACATGTGATGTTAAAAGTCTGAACTTGACAGAAGAGCATCTTGATTTTCAGTTGCTTTAATCTGGTACAACTTAAATCATGGATCTCCGCATCTTCCTGTCTCCAGTTCATGTACTGTTTATCAGTTGTGTTGTTGACTTCTTTCCATACATTATAATCAAACTTTTCATGCACACCGCCATTTGCGCATTGTTCTTTGATAAGTGTTCCTATTACACATAAGGGAAACAATACAATTAATGTTTAACTTTCAACCAAAGTTGCATCCCTTAGCGTTACGCACTGACAGAAAAAGCTGGGATTTTATATATAGGATTCGCTCCTTACGAAGCATGCAGCTAACTCTGCAGCTGGCTCCTTCTGCAGGTCCCCTCCAACGGCAATGTCTGTAGCATGTTTTACATGTTGAGGTTGCCAGCTCCATGCAATACCTCATACAAGTAGTTTCTTACGACATGCTTGATACAGCTGTAGTCCTATTTTCTTTCTTTGGCTTTATCAGAGATTACCGGGAACTACAGAGAGATTATCGGGAATTACATGGAGAGATTATTGGGAACTACAGAGATATATTACCGGGAACTACAGAGACATATTACTGGGAACTACAGAGATATATTATCGGGAACTACAGAGAGATTATCAGGAACTACAGAGATATATTACCGGGAAATATAGAGAGAGATTATCGGGAACTACAGAGATGTATTACCGGGAACTACAGAGATATATTATCGGGAACTACTGAGATATATTATCGGGAACTACAGAGAGAGATTATCGGGAACTACTTATCCTTTACAGGACGTAATAAAGCTTTTACCGGTGAAGGCAATTTTTTTCACAGAGTTATTGCTTACCGGAACGGTACAGAGATATATTTATCGGGAAAGCGATCTACAGAGAGAGATTATCGGGAACTACAGAGAGAGATTACCGGGAACTACAGAGATATATTACCGGGAACTACAGAGAGAGATTATTAACGAGAGATTATCGGGAACTACAGAGATATATTAACGGGAACTACAGAGATATATTACCGGGAACTACAGAGATATATTATCGGGAACTACAGAGATATATTATCGGGAACTACAGAGATAGATTATCGGAAACTACAGAAATATAATAACGGGAACTACAGAGAAATATTACCGGGAACTACAGAGATATATTACCGGGAACTACAGAGATATATTACCGGGAACTACAGAGAGAGATTATTGGGAACTACAGATAGAGATTACCAGGAACTAAAGAGAGAGATTACCGGGAACTACAGAGAGAGATTACTGGGAACTACAGAGAAAGAGTATCGGGAACTACAGAGAGAGATTAGCGGGAACTAGAGAGAGAGATTATCGGGAACTACAGAGAGAGATTACTGGGAACTACAGAGAGAGATTATCGGGAACTACAGAGAGAGATTAGCGGGAACTACAGAGAGATTACTGGGAACTACAGAGAGAGATTACCGGGACCTACAGAGAGAGATTATCGGGAATTACAGACAGCTCTCGAGTTTAATTCTGCACATTTAACCCTATCAATTATTACCGTTTTTCTTATCTAACATCTGTCATAGACACGGTATAATAACAGATAAATATACAACGGAACACCTGTGTTCTATTTTTAGACTGCTGGCAGAAGTGAGCCAAAACCTAAGACGAGAATGGTGTCAGGTAAATTTTATACTGAACATTATTTATAAATGCAAGTTATATCTAAAAGATTAATACTATTTATAGACTGCCATCGTCTAGACGCAGATAAGTTAGGTTATGTTTCAGTCGAGGATTATAAGTTAGATGAAGGTATTGTCGAAAAAGAGAGGTAATGGGAGGGTGAGAGGTTTTTTAGAAGGAGTCGGTGGTAAGGCATTCTGCCCAACATTAGAACTAGAAATTGAGTGAAGTCGTAAATTGAAGAAGACGGATGAATGGATTAAGTTAGAAAATGATAAAAATGAAATGCGTTCACAATGAGAGAGAGAAAGGGGAACGGAGAGTTAGACAAGACAGAAATATAGGTGTAGGAAGATTGTAGGCAGGTAGAAGACAGACAGGCCCAACGTTGTGCATGGAAACAAAAAGTGAGAAATATTAGATAGACCTGGGCGATTTGACAGTGACTGGCGCCCCTGGGCAGTAAGGGACTGTTTACATGGCAGATAGTCGGAGGCTAGGGAAAGTGGGCTTTTGGGCACTGCCCGATAGCGCCACCGCTCAGTCCGTCTTTGTGATAGAGATAGAGAGATAGAAGGCTAGATAGATAGAGAGAGAGAGAGAGAGAGATAGAAGGATAGATAGATAGATAGATAGATAGATAGATAGATAGATAGATAGATAGATAGATAGATAGATGGATAGATAGATAGATAGATAGATAGATAGATAGATAGATAGATAGATAGATAGATAGATAGAAGGATAGATAGATAGATAGATAGATAGAGAGAGAGAGAGAGAGAGAGAGAGAGAGAGAGAGAGAGAGATAGAGAGAGAGAGAGAGAGAGAGAGAGAGAGAGAGAGAGAGAGAGAGAGAGAGAGAGAGAGAGAGAGAGAGAGAGAGAGAGAGAGAGAGAGATCGGTAGATGGAAGAACGAAGGAACTTTTTTTAATAGGGTTCAGCGTTTGGCAGGCAGGCACGTACAACATCCTGCCCCTCATTTCTCTCATATTCGTTGCACTGAGTCCAGACGGAGGAGGAGGAGGGGGTATCGGTTGATAGACTGGCAGATGATGCTAATGATATACATACAAACAGAGAGACAATAAAGATTGTATGGATAGACAGACATATAGACAAACAGACAGACAGGAGGAAGAACGGACGAGGAGACCGAAAGACCAAATGAATACGGGTAGCACTGATAGGTAGCTAGGTAGGTAGGTAAGTAGGTAGGTAGGCAGGCAGGTAGGCAGGCAGACTGACAGGTAGATAGGTAGGTAATTAGGTAGGTAGAGGCATATATACATATATTTAAAATTAAGGATGGGGAGATACTAAGAAAAACAAAACTATTATCATATTTGAACTCAAGTGAAACTGAGACGATTATACGAAACAAAACAAGAAAAATAGAAAAAGGAGAAGAAGAAATTCTACTGAAACGAAAGACACGCCATAAACAAGCATGTTTTGTGTTTGAACCTGGAAACATCCACGTGTAAAAAATAGCTACAAAAGCTACCTCCCTCGTCAAAAACTAAGACGTTTACAGCCTGGCATAGGCAAAACACGACACGATATGTCAGGAACATTCGAGATTTTGACATCTGATTTACTCAGTCGAGTGCGTTTTCTTAAGAGCTCCCTGTGTGCCTGGATTAGCCTATAAATAGCGCGTAAAAAGGGGCGTGAGCTGTCATGGTAACCTAGGTGCTGGGTTCTGATATCAGGTTTTTAATAAACTGAGCGTTGATAAGGTGTTTGATAAAGTTAGGATTTTTGAGAGCAGGTCGGCTAATGTCTTTGACCGCTAGTGCTGCATGTACGTATCAACTGGGCCACTAAGACATCTGCTGCTTTTTTGCCAATGTTTCTTGTGTCCTGATCGTCTGGTGTTAAAGGACTGCCTCTCTTTTCCCCTTGAGATTTTTCCCTGTTCGAAGTGAGGCATGATTCTGTCAACCAGGAGTGAAGTCCATCGGTTACTTCAGAGCGCCATTACCATTAAAACAACCCTGAGATCTATTAATTCCAGTGCAGCGTTGATAAATACTAAGCCCTGAAAAGGTCTGCTAGTGTCTTTCAGCTAACGTGGCCATGTCCTGAAAAGGTCTTCTAGTGTCTTTCAGCTAACGTGGCCATGCCATAAAAAGGTCTTCTAGTGTCTTTCAGCTAACGTGGCCATGCCATAAAAAGGACTTCTAGTGTCTTTCAGCTAACGTGGCCATGCCCTAAAGAGGTCTGCTAGTATCTTTCAGCTAACGTGGCTATGCCTTGAAAAGGTCTACTAGTGTCTTTCAGCTAACGTGACTGTCGCGAGAGACGAATGAGTTTGTATTTCGTTTCTATACCCATTGTGTGCATACCAGACAGTCGTGGGAAACCCACTAATTTTACAAGAAATGTTTACAGAACACTGAGACAACACGCAACAACATTCACCTGAAATGTTTTCACAACACGCGGACATTGCACCAACAGACTATCGGAATAATTGATACTAAGTTGCGGATATGTTTACACAGGGCCAGTGTTAACCAAGTATTGTTGTGACTAAGGGAGACTTAAAGTCTGCACAAGGACAACATGAAAGCAGTATGAATACGAAATTATAACGAGAAGAACAACACTGTACGTGCCCCAAAGGACGCACACAGACAGTATGTCTGACGAAAGGAAAACAAACGAATTTTCACATGACCCAAGAAGCGACCGGAAAAATAGCCCTTGGCGATTCAGACAGTATATACTGAACGAAATCTATCGTTCGGGCAATGGTATGAAAAATCATTCCGCCCGCATATACTGGTTCCATATTTCACGAGGAAGATTCAGGCCAAGTGTCAGTGAAATTCATGATATGGACATCAAGGTTAGTGTAATATAGATTAGTACCTTATATCATTATATCTTAACCTCAGTCAGATTATATATACCTTTTTCCCATATATGTAAATAAATATAACACTGTATTATAATATTATATCGCATACTCATAAGTACAGATTGCAATAAACACCATGCAAAGAATTATTATACTTATAAGATCGCACAGTTTCATTAATTATAATGAAGTAAATACAAGACACGTTTATTTTTGTCTCTTACATTACCTGTTAACCGTACAGTAAACACCGCACAGTCATTCATTATAAGGATAAGATTTCACAGACACAAACACACCGCATGCGGAGCATAGGTTACGGGGTATTTATACGGGATTATCCTTTTATCCATCGCAGTGGTAGAGACCGGGGACCTTTGAGATACCTCAGCCTTTGTCTACTACGTTGCGGGCGTTAATTACGGGACAAGCTAAAAAGTAGGGCCGACCAGAGATACTGCGACGACACGCATCTCACATGTAATTAACGGCACCCACTTTACCCATTCTCCACGGGGGTTTTTTGAGAAAGGAATTCGCCAGACGGTGAAGGGTCTTTCCATCATCCGCAGCCACCCACGCAGAACAGGGTGCAGACAATACCAAGGCAGGATTGTTGCATTACTAAAGAGCTGTCCACGTTACTTTAATTATCGGAAGAGCAAGAGCCGACGGACGAATTTGTAAACCAGCGCCTACGCAAATTATTGAGATACAAAATTACTTGTAGTAATGGACAGATTCTCCCAGTGAAAATATATTGCGCCAAACAAATACCAAGATATAACCTGCTTCCCACCATCATCACCACCCGAGACCAATATCTTCACCACACAGGGACATCTGCAATATCAGGCGAAGTCTCCACCGCATAACATTGTTTAAATAACAACATAGGAACACGCCAGCTCAGACACGCGGCGCAATGTCAACAC
>JAMPIV010006825.1:42500-52052 GCA_024509875.1 Oreohelix idahoensis | reverse complement strand
ACCCCAATATTAGGGGGGATATTGGCTCATTTATCACTTCTGCTTTTATGATTCCTTCCAAAAATCTCGCTTTCACTTTTATTCGGCCGACGGGAAGTGTCATGGTAGCTACATCGTTGGTTGCAGTTTGAATCTCCACTGTTTCTGTGGTGTATTGATCGGCCTGCACCAGGTGAGAACTCACAACGGAATCGTAATCTAAACCGGTATCATATAAACATCTTATAGTGACACCATTACAGATGACATCTTCACACACTGGGGGGTGGTATGGTTCCTGTAATTCTTCAGGTTTGCCCTTCTTTTCCTTTTTCCCCGATGTCATAGCAGCAAAATGAGGAGGTTTCCTTCTACAATGGTCAGTGTCATGATTGTTCATCTTACAATTTTTACACCACCTTTTTCCTTGGTTGAAAGATTTTCTTTCATCATATTTCCTTTCATCGAATTGTGGGAATTTATTTTTATTTTCATACCGTGGCCTATCAAATTGGTGCTTACCTTTATTTTGATCCTTAGGATCAAATTTATTAAAGTTCTGTGGTGCCCTAAAGTTATCCACTTGTTTCTTTTTATTACCTGTTACCTCTGCTTGAGCTGCTTGATACCTTTCAGCAACATTTAGCAACTCTCCCAGCCTCTCTGCACCTTGTTCCATGAGAAACTTTCTCAGGTCTGGAGCCATGGACTCTCTTAATTGCTCTATAAGGACCATTTCCTTAAGATCTTGGGTTTTCCCCAGAGAAGTCCATTTCTCCAAGTATGTCTCTATTCGTGCTGAGAACTGGTGATAGGTTTCACCTGACAGTAGTTTAGCATTCCTAAATTTTTTCCTATAAAATTCAGCATTCTTTTCATATCTTAACAAAAGAGCCTGCTTTAGCATGTCATAATTTTCCTGATCACCTCTGCTCATTTTTGCAAAAACTTCATAAGCTGCCCCACGAAGTCCCTGATGTCATGAAATATTCTAATCCACATATATAAATTATTAGGTAAATATGAAGCCTAACAAATAAAATTAATAAAGAGAAGAGCAATGGTAAATTAACAGTGCTGTCACAAAGAATGTACTCGAAATCCCCCTTGTTTTCTGCTTCGTCTGCAAATTGTAACGCTTTCACGTTGATATAAAAGCTTACTGTATTATTACCCGCCTTCTTCAATGAAACGTGTGCTGCATTTCTAAGAAAAACATTGAGACGTACTGCGTAATGACCTAAATTAATCCTAACATTAATTATACTGCGTTACCAAAACGAACGAACAGATGGACAAAAGGATAAAGAGAGAGGGGAGGGCTGAAAATCAGGAACGCATGCATCACGCGTGTAAGTCTACATGCACTAATTTTTTTTCAGACGGACAGTGATAAAATACACTACCCTTTCCCAGAGTTAGGTTTATAAATCATAAAAAACTCTTATTAGAAAAGATAACATTAGATGGGTTTACGGTTGAAAACATAACAGTACCCAGACAGCACATCTTCGAAACAGGAGGTAGAAGAAATTGCATATTTTGAACGCAGCCACGTAGCTCCTTTAAATTAGTATTTTTGGGTTCCTTAGGGCTGCTGACAAATAATATGTAAAACGTTACGCAAATAGTCCAGGAATTAATAAATTATACCCAAAATAAAATATTGGGGGTGCCTGACAGCATAAAATCATTTCTGCTCATAAGATTTTTTTTTAACGTGTTTGAAAAAAATTTACGTTACAGAAATAGCCTACCATGTAAACTCCAAATTGATTGGAGCGCAACAAATGAAAGCCTAACCACGATTGGTCGGGCTATAAATACTATCTTGGTTGTTAGGGGAAACGGGGAAAGGTAACATTTTTTCAAACACTTGTCGAAACGGGGCTCATTGGTCAGACTCGCTGATATAGACACTTGGGAGCGTTAGTTCGAAACCACTTGTTTAAATAAGATTGATAAAGCATCAGTGCGTTGAAGCCAGCTTATATTTGGCTAAATAAAAGCCTGGAAGATAAGCAGATGGGAATTTGTGCCAGTTTGTGCCAGAATTCATTGCTAATCAACGTATCTGTGTTTATTCGTATGAATTGTGGGACCGTGGTCTTGATGGTACTGAGCAGCACCTGGTCAGAGCTTTGCTGAATCCAGTGTCGGACAGCATACTCCTTGGTCCTTTTAGCTATCAGTGAGGTGTCTCCAGAGCCCAGAGGAGAATTCGAGCAGAGGAGTCCTTTCCTGCCGCCATCACGCCAGATAAGCTAACTTGGCCAGCTGAGCTCAACATTATGTCCCCTCATCTTGAACTGACTTTGTAAAATTAACATTAAGAGGGGAATTTACTTGTCTTAAAATCAGGAACTGTGAACATCTCCAATGCTAGTCCCTAAAGACAAACTATTGAAGTCATGATGACAAATACCAACAGAGCTTGAACAAAACAAAACCAGTATTACCTCATTTTACTACTACACAACTGACACACATAGAACATTTGTAATAATATATGTCACTACAATATTCATATTAAATACATTCTGTACATAACTTGTAATTTAAATTGATTGTGATTCCTGGTTCCCTTGTAGTTGAATCAGGACACATATTCATTCATGCCAGTAATGAATACATATTGTTATTTGAAAGTTTATCAGTGACTCTTTTAAGATATCTTTGTAGAGTGTTATATGTATGTGAGTGTCACAGTGTTGTCAAGAGTAGTGGATTAAATTAAATTGTTTATCTGTCTGTTGTTGTGACTTACACTTCACCATACTCATACCCTAGACACATAACGTAGCATCACACTATTCCAGAATAATTCTGACTGAGATATATAGATATGTGGTAGCAAGTAAGGTTATCTATAATACACTACTCTTAATAGATATAGATACCTTCACAGCTGATCTCAGTCAGTACACTAAGTTCCCTATAAGTATTTATAACATCCCACTTCACCACATATATTGGGGGGCTCGTCCGGGATTTTGAATCTTTAACTATTAAAAATATTGGGGGTAATTCACTTCAGGGAATATAAGAATTAAAAGGTATCCTTGGGTGGAATTAAATAAGGTTGAGCTCACGGTGCCTGTGTTGTCCATTAGATATATAGTTAGAAATTGAATTGTTGGGTAGACATTATAAAAATTTACCTGATAGACAATGGCGGACCTGGCCAAATTTCGATCTGCTGCGGTTCAGACTGCAAAAGAGTTAGGATTAGATGGGCAAGTTATGGTTGCCTATGTCACAACGGAATGTGACAAATTTATTGAACGCGAAGAAAGAAGATTAGAAAAAGAAGCCGAAAGAAGGTTAGAGGCTGAAAGGGAAATTAAGAAGTTACAATTTGAAGCTGAGGCTGAGACTAAGAGGTTGCAGATTGAGGCTGACAAAGAGGCTAAGAAATTGGAAGCAGAAAGAGAAGACAAGAAATTAGCTGCAGAAAGGGAAGAGAGGAGATTAGCTGCAGAGAGGGAAGCAGAAAAGGAGGAGAAGAGATTACAAAGGGAACATGAGTTACGACTAAGGGAGTTTGAGTTTCAAGGCCATGCTCCTGAAAATGGTGCCAGTCCCTTTGCCTCTGATGCTACGGTTACTCAGGGAGCCTCACCCTCAGCTATGAACTTTCATTTAGATCATTTTGTTGAGAAAGACGATGATATTGAGAGCTATATAAATAGGTACGAACTATTAGCTACCACGTATGGGTTAGAGAGAGAAAGGTGGAGCTTAAAGTTATCTCAGGGACTTCGTGGGGCAGCTTATGAAGTTTTTGCAAAAATGAGCAGAGGTGATCAGGAAAATTATGACATGCTAAAGCAGGCTCTTTTGTTAAGGTATGAAAAGAATGCAGAGTTTTACAGGAAAAAATTTAGGAATGCTAAACTACTGTCAGGTGAAACCTATCACCAGTTCTCTGCACGAATCGAGACATACTTGGAGAAATGGACTTCTCTGGGGAAAACCCAAGATCTTAAGGAAATGGTCCTTATAGAGCAACTAAGAGAGTCCATGGCTCCAGACCTGAGAAAGTTTCTCATGGAACAAGGTGCAGAGAGGCTGGGTGAGTTGCTAAATGTTGCTGAAAGGTATCAAGCAGCTCAAGCAGAGGTAACAGGTAATAAAAAGAAAACAGGTGGATAACTTTAGGGCACCACAGAACTTTAATAAATTTGATCCTAGGGATCAAAAAGCATAAAGGTAAGCACCAATTTGATAGGCCACGGTATGAAAATAAAAATAAATTCCCACAATTCGATGAAAGGAAATATAATGAAAGAAAATCTTTCAACCAAGGAAAAAGGTGGTGTAAGAATTGTCAGATGGACAAACATGACACTGACCGTTGCAGAAGGAAACCTGTGTATATGGCAACCCTTCAGGTCAGGTCGACCTCAAGACAGGAGGAGGATATTATGTTAGATACCACTCCAGAAGAGATGAGGAAGGCACAGGCTGGGGATAAAACACTCAAGCCTTGTTTCAGAAAATTGTCAACTTGTCATACAACTCCAGGCAAGGGAGATTTTTACATGAAAAACAAGTTGATGTATAGGAAGACTGGAGCTAGATCCAATGGTCACGGACAGCTGGTTCTTCCAAAAAGATACAGGACAGAATTAATAAGGAGCCTACATGTGAAACCAGATGGGGACCATGAGAAGATAGGTACCATCATTCAAAAGGTGGCTCACAATTATTATTGGCCCAAGGCAAGATGGGACATTGAGAATTTTGTAGAAAGGTGTAGCATAGCACATGAGGGAACACCCACAAGTGGGAACATGGATCAGGACCTGGACACGCCACGGGGCAAAATTAGGCCTGATAATAGAAAGAAATATAGATTTGATAAAGTGGACCAAATGGAATGGGAAGCCCCTTTTCACGGACAAGCTTCACTTAACTGTTTTACAATGGCCACTATGCGGAGAGTGCAAAAAGATGTCTTACCCCAGGATAAGCCGACAATCCCTCAATCGGACTTAAACAAACTGGAAGAAGAAGATGTAGAGAGGAAATCTCTCATCAAGAATTTTAAGAGGGGAGAAAGCCCCAAGACAAGAAAAATTGGTAGCGGTCGTTTTGTGAATGATAATTCTGGGAGGAAAAATCATCACTATAAAGCTTCGAGTGGAAGAGACCATACCGGTGCATGGACAAATAGGTCCACACAATTAAAGGTCCATATGTAGCTTTGTTAAGAACGTGGACTGATGAAAAGGCAGAGGAAAACATTACATCTTCATACCAGTATGTGAATGAGCTGACCACTCGATTAAAAACTGGCTGGAAACTTGCCAATGAAAATTTGAAACAAGCCAGGAAGAAACATGCTGCCTATTATAACAGGAAGGCGAAAGACAGAAATTTGGCTGTGGGAGAGAAAGTACTGCTTCTTTTGCCCGGGAGTCAGAATAAGTTACAAATTGGATGGCAGGGTCCATATACAGTTCTAGAGAAGGTGTCGAGAACAAATTATAAGATAGATAAGAAGGGGAAAGAAAAAATCTATCATGTGAATCTCCTGAAGAAATATTTGGAAAGAGAACATCAGGAAGAGACACACTTGTTGACCTTGTCCATCGCCATGGAGATGAAAAAGGAACCACTTTCATCATTTGAATATCCATTACACACCTGTGAGACAGCAGCACAGGTGAAAATCAGTACACATTTAACGAAAACTCAGAAAGAGAGAGTGCAACAGGTTCTAAATAATCATGCAGAGGTGTTAACAGACCGACCAGGGCATACAAACCTATTGGAATATGATATGAAACTCATAGACTCCACACCTGTCTGTATGAAACCATATTCGATTTCGTTTGCTAAGGAAAAAGCTTTGAAGGAAGAGATAGACTATCTGTTGAAGGAAGGAATTATTTCGCACAGTGAGTCTTCGTATAGTTCCGGTGGTGTACTCTTAAGGAAGCCCTCTGGAGAACATAGACTCTGTATAGATTACAGGAGACTGAATGCTATTACAGAAGGACAGGTGGATCCATTGCCGGATACAAATCAGATGTTTGCCAGACTAAATAAAGCTAAATATTTCTCAAAAGTGGATCTGAGTAAAGGATACTATCAGATTCCAGTAAAGCCTGAGGTTAGACCATACCTAGCTTTTAGTACCTCAGAAGGACACTATGAGTTTAATAGATTGCCATTTGGATTGAAGAATGCGCCTAGTGTCTTCTCTAGAATGATGAGAAAATTATTGGATCCTCTGAATAATCCCTGTATAACAAATTTTATGGATGATATCCTTATAGCAACAGAAACATTTGAGGAACACATTGACTCTCTGAACATGCTGTGTAATCGACTTAGGGAGGCAAATTTAACAGCCCGACCAACCAAATGTTGCGTTGGATGTAAAGAATTGGAATTTTTGGGACACACAGTTTATCAGGGAAACATGACCCCTGACCCAAAGAATTTAGAGAAACTACAGAAAGCCCCGAGACCACAAACCAAGAAGGACGTGAGATCCTTTGTCTCATTATGTGGTTTCTACCAGAAGTATATCAAAAACTTTAATTCCATATGTGCACCTTTAACGGAATTGACACGTATAGGACATCCAGATCGCATTACATGGACACCACAATGTGAAATGACTTACCAAGAATTGAAGGAAAAGCTCACAAGTAAACCCATTTTGAAATTACCTGACTTAAGTCAAGAATTCATAGTAAGGACGGATGCAAGTAATATTGGGTTAGGTGCAACTCTACTACAGAAATCAGATGCATTGGTTGGGGAATTAAGCCCAGTGGCATATGCTAGCAGAAAGTTGAATAAAGCTGAAATCAACTACTCAACTAGCGAAAAAGAATGTCTTGCAGTAATATGGGCAATAAAGAAATTCAATATTTATCTATATGGGAAGGCATTTAAGTTGCAAACAGATCACAAACCTTTATCGTTTTTAGCACAGGCTAAGCATGAGAACTCTAGGTTACTTCGATGGTCTTTGCTTCTGGCTCCATATAATTTTAGCATTGAGTATATATCTGGAAAAACCAATTTGGGAGCTGATTTTTTAAGCCGCCATCCGTGTGATGAGAATCACCGTAAACCCCAGAAATAATAATAAATTTCTCTATGTGTATATAGAATAAAGGACTGACATATAATGTCTGTTTTAAGAGGGGAGGTGTCATTGAATATTCTAAACCACATATATAAATTATTAGGTAAATATGAAGCCTAACAAATAAAATTAATAAAGAGAAGAGCAATGGTAAAATAACAGTGCTGTCACAAAGAATGTACTCGAAATCCCCCTTGTTTTCTGCTTCGTCTGCAAATTGTAACGCTTTCACGTTGATATAAAAGCTTACTGTATTATTACCCGCCTTCTTCAATGAAACGTGTGCTGCATTTTTAAGAAAAACATTGAGACGTACTGCGTAATGACCTAAATTAATCCTAACATTAATTATACTGCGTTACCAAAACGAACGAACAGATGGACAAAAGGATAAAGAGAGAGGGAGGGCTGAAAATCAGGAACGCATGCATCACGCGTGTAAGTCTACATGCACTAATTTTTTTTCAGACGGACAGTGATAAAATACACTACCCTTTCCCAGAGTTAGGTTTATAAATCATAAAAAACTCTTATTAGAAAAGATAACATTAGATGGGTTTACGGTTGAGAACATAACAGTACCCAGACAGCACATCTTCGAAACAGGAGGTAGAAGAAATTGCATATTTTGAACGCAGCCACGTAGCTCCTTTAAATTTGTATTTTTGGGTTCCTTAGGGCTTGCTGACAAATAATATGTAAAACGTTACGCAAATAGTCCAGGAATTAATAAATTATACCCAAAATAAAATATTGGGGGTGCCTGACAGCATAAAATCATTTCTGCTCATAAGATTTTTTTTTAACGTGTTTGAAAAAAATTTACGTTACAGAAATAGCCTACCATGTAAACTCCAAATTGATTGGAGCGCAACAAATGAAAGCCTAACCACGATTGGTCGGACTATAAATACTATCTTGGTTGTTAGGGGAAACGGGGAAAGGTAACATTTTTTCAAACACTTGTCGAAACGGGGATCATTGGTCAGACTCGCTGATATACACACTTGGGAGCGTTAGTTCGAAACCACTTGTTTAAATAAGATTGATAAAGCATCAGTGCGTTGAAGCCAGCTTATATTTGGCTAAATAAAAGCCTGGAAGATAAGCAGATGGGAATTTGTGCCAGTTTGTGCCAGAATTCATTGCTAATCAACGTATCTGTGTTTATTCGTATGAATTGTGGGACCGTGGTCTTGATGGTACTGAGCAGCACCTGGTCAGAGCTTTGCTGAATCCAGTGTCGGACAGCATACTCCTTGGTCCTTTTAGCTATCAGTGAGGTGTCTCCAGAGCCCAGAGGAGAATTCGAGCAGAGGAGTCCTTTCCTGCCGCCATCACGCCAGATAAGCTAACTTGGCCAGCTGAGCTCAACATTATGTCCCCTCATCTTGAACTGACTTTGTAAAATTAACATTAAGAGGGGAATTTACTTGTCTTAAAATCAGGAACTGTGAACACCTCCAATACTAGTCCCTAAAGACAAACTATTGAAGTCATGATGACAAATACCAACAGAGCTTGAACAAAACAAAACCAGTATTACCTCATTTTACTACTACACAACTGACACACATAGAACATTTGTAATAATATATGTCACTACAATATTCATATTAAATACATTCTGTACATAACTTGTAATTTAAATTGATTGTGATTTCTGGTTCCCTTGTAGTTGAATCAGGACACATATTCATTCATGCCAGTAATGAATACATATTGTTATTTGAAAGTTTATCAGTGACTCTTTTAAGATATCTTTGTAGAGTGTTATATGTATGTGAGTGTCACAGTGTTGTCAAGAGTAGTGGATTAAATTAAATTGTTTATCTGTCTGTTGTTGTGACTTACACTCACCATACTCATACCCTAGACACATAACGTAGCATCACACTATTCCAGAATAATTCTGACTGAGATATATAGATATGTGGTAGCAAGTAAGGTTATCTATAATACACTACTCTTAATAGATATAGATACCTTCACAGCTGATCTCAGTCAGTACACTAAGTTCCCTATAAGTATTTATAACATCCCACTTCACCACACCTGAGATAACTTTAAGCTCCACCTTTCTCTCTCTAACCCATACGTGGTAGCTAATAGTTCATACCTATTTAGGTAGCTCTCTATATCATCGTCTTTCTCAACAAAATGATCTAAATGAAAATTCATAGCTGAGGTTGAGGCTCCTTGGCTAGCAGTGGCATCAGAGGCAAAGGGACTGGCACCATTTTCAGGAGCATGGCCCTGAAACTCAAACTCCCTTAGTCTTAACTCATGTTCCCTTTGTAATCTCTTCTCCTCCTTTTCTGCTTCCCTTTCTGCAGCTAATTTCTTCTCTTCCCTTTCTGCAGCTAATTTCTTCTCTTCTCTTTCTGCAGCCTGTCTTCTTTCCTCGGCTTCTCTTTCTGCAGCTAATCTTTTGTCTTCTCTTTCTGCTTCCAATTTCTTAG
>JAMPIV010006825.1:0-37500 GCA_024509875.1 Oreohelix idahoensis | reverse complement strand
ACTCGCTATTGGATGTCAAAGTCATTTGAGGCTGGCAACCTAAGCGTATAGAATGATGATTCATGAACCACCACTGCACGGACTGGTGATTGCTTTATTGCTAGTGTCGTAAAGAGAACTGAAAGCATAAAGTAGTTCCAGATTCCCTGGGGAACAGGGAGAGAAAGATGAAAGAAATGATGTACATTCTAAGTATAATAATTACATTTTCAAAGCAGTGTAAATGTCCCTATAAACATATTCACTTCAAATTGTATGTACGTTTTCAAGCTTTAAATCAGTGTAAACGTCTATGTGAAAATATTCATTTTAAAGTTAATGGAAGTTTCAAACTTTTCAATCATTATAACTATAAATGAAAACATATTCAATTTATATTGTGAACACTTTTCAATCAGTGGAGATGTATATGTAAACAGCCTCTATCTGTATTATTAACCTTTTCATTTAAATATAAAGTAACTATGAAAACTATTCTATTTAAATGAAAAGAAAGTTTATACCAAGGGATTAAATTCAATTCTCATCGAGGGTAAAGTCTGAGTAATTGGGACTGTGGTATGGGAAGATAGGAACCCATAACTATGGGGTGGAAAACGCCATACTCAGAAGAACGTTTCGTTCTATTCTTTTACCATAGTTATTGGTGGTACCAGCAGAAAGCACCATCTCTGGAACAAGAAGGGAACCGCGGTAGACTCTCCTTGACATTTCTCGGAAACGAGCTACCCCGACAACCTTGATCAGAGACGAGCGGGAGCAAAGCGAAAAGAACCAACCCATAAAAAGGAGCAGAACCGTCATTGGCAGCTAAGTTCAAATATATGCTGCCACTTGAACTTCTTGTAACATCTCACATTCCTTAAAGGGACCTCAAGACGCAGCAATAGAGACCGCAGTAAGCGACTCATAGCTTGACTGCCTGCGTCAGGACCAGCGAACCAGAGCTGGTCAAGACCGCACTCCACCTCCACGTGGTGGTCCTGGAAACAGTCTGCAGCAGTGCAGTCTGGCTGAGCGAGTGTGGATCGCAATGGGACGGCAAACCCGGTCCTAAAAATTGCCGTGCAGAAGTCGGATGTGTCGACCGAAAGGTGCAGATATCACAGCTTAGGCGTAAACAGACACAACGCAACCACCGTCCTTTTCAGGACGAACGAAGAAGAAGAAGACATTCCTTAAAAGACTGTGATGATAACTTTTCTTGATTCATAACCATTCAAATTATTTCCAACTGTTAAAACCTAAAGTGATTATTAAATGTTGTTATTTGTAATGTTACAAATTTAACTTCGATTTAATCATTTTAAAGTTACTGCATGTTTGTCTCAGTCAAATTACTACACACACTCTAAACAGAGCTATACTAGAATAATAGAATTCCACTGAGTAAATCATGGGTGGGGGCGTAAACTAGCTGAAAGTAATGTGCTTAAATCCTTCACAAAAGCGTCGGCAGAACTACAGAGTTAACATACTCAGCCAAAGCAGTATTGTTCTCGCTTATTCTGAATATCTCGTGAAGACTCCCTTTGTAATAAAAGTGTCATCACCCTTCTATCTACGTCTCTGCCAAGAGTAATCTTGTGCGAAGGTAGATATCTTTGAAGCCCATATTATTTACTCTTGAGTTTTGGCCACTGTTGGACCACTACTGCCAAGCAGGGGAGGCAATACCGTCACACCAACACTACATGTAAAGTTAGAATAGAGGCTTTTTATGATGGAAACAATGCAGCTGGGAATTCCATAAGCCCTCAGTATTTTCCATAGGCTGTCCCTGTGTATGCTGTCGAAAGTCTTTTCAAAATCAACAAAGTTAATGCATAAGCTGTCTCTGCCATTCTAAGCATTGCTCTATGATGTTCCTGAGGGTGAATGTATGATCTGCACATCTTCTGTTCTTTCTAAAACCCGCTTGTTCTTTCCTCAGTTTATGGTTAACTGCATTTGAAATTCTGTAGATAATTATCCTGCCTAATATTTTGCTGGAAACTGAGAGGAGAGTAATTCCTCTTCAGTTGTTGCAGTCTGCAAGGTCACCCTTCTTGGGCAAGTTGACAATTATTCATTTATTCCATTCCGTTGGTGTTGCCTGTGGTTTCTAGACTTGTGCTAATAGTGGTTGTAATTGTTCCGTTGCTAGTTCAGACGATCTCTTAAATTACTAAGAGTTTAAATTGTCGTGACTAAGAGCTTTTATATTCTTTAACCCTTTGATGGATGTGATGATTTAGTCTCTTCATGAAATGTCTGTTTTTACGTCTATATCATTTTCAGCCTCAGGAGTATTCAGCTGCGTCTCTGGTGGTTCCTTATTCAGTGTTTCTCTGAAATGCTCTGCCCATCTTGTTTCTGCCCCTGTGCTGTGGTGATGAGATTTTCTTGCTCGTCTCTTACTAACGTTATATTGTTTGCACCTCGTTTTCCACTGATAGCTTTAGTTATTTTATAAACTGTGCTTCGTTCGTTTCTCAGTGCTGCCTCTTCTGCCATTCTTGCAAGGTCATCCAGAAATTTCATTTTGTTGGCACGGGTTTGAAGTTTTACTTCTTTGTCAAGTTACTGTACTGATCGCTATATATTTCCTTTAACCTGTGAGACTTTGTTTCTGTTTTCTTTTTTTTTTCATTTCTTTTCTCATCACTATAGTATTTAACGTTTCTGGTGTTATCCAGTTTTGTCTCTTTCTTTCCTGGAATCCCAAGCATGATTCGTTGCTTTCGTTGTATATTATTGAAATGATGTTGAATTTCTGGTCAACATCATCAGTCGCTGTACTTTCCTGGCTTTTGGCAATTTGATATCGTTTTTTTTAACCACAAAGTTTTTCTGGTAAGGGAGTCCTTCAGTTTTGATGATGCCATACCTATTTACTTAACCGAAATAGGTCTAGCAGCTCTGAGTTTCACATTCAGTCTTGCTATTACTATGTGGTGATCGCCTCCCACATCTGCACCTCTTCTTACTTTCATGTTTTGTAATGAATGCCTTCATCTAACATTGATCATAATTAACGGCCAATTATACCCTTCAAAGCAATGTTGAGCTAAGAATTAAAGCCAGTGTCTAAACTAGCCTTTCTCAACCTTTTTACCGTGGAGAATCCTTGAAATAATTTTCAGGTCATAATAATAAAAATTATTATATGTACAGCTTATGGTACCTTAGCGTGATCACTAAATTGTAAATATATTTATCCAATAAAACCTGCCAATGGTTCTTTTGAGTTGAGAATAATATTTTCTGACGATCTGTTAATTTTTGCCAACTTATTAGCCTACTCTTTTTCTGTGGTTTCCCCCTCCCCACAAGGGATATGAACTTTATTGCAAGTCAGATGTGTTGTTAGAAGAAACATCAGTTTTTTTTTTCCTTTTTTAAAAAATGTCATACATGGTTTTTTTTTTTTAACATAATCCAAGTAGGCATGGAAGTCTTATCAAACATGTCTACTCTACAAGATGCCAATGACATATGATATGTGCAGGAGTAAACACGGCTCTGTTGCGCACTGCCATACCAGGCTGCTCGGTCACTGTCCACCACTGCTAGCGCTAGTATCGCCCAGCGCTGGAAGTTCAAAAAACGTTTAAATTTTTCAATCATAATCTCTCGCGGAACCCCTGACGACCTCTCGCGGAACCCCTGGCGACCTCTCGTGGAACCCCTGGCGACTTCTCGTGGAGCCGTTGGGTTCCGTGGAACTCCGGTTGACAAACTGTGGTCTAAACATTTCAACATCTGCAGCACATTTAAAAGTGGTGTCTCCGTGTTCCACGAAGAGAATAAAATAAAGAAAATAACGATAAACTTCCTCATGGCACGTGGCTTGTACTATTTCCTTGGTTTTCTTTCAGCGATTGACATCCTTCACCTACCTAGATAGTCTTTCACAGTTCACCAAGTCTGTCAATTACTCAAAGTGTCAAAGTAACAGTCGCTTAACTTACTCACCTCGTCAGTGACTCATTGAAACTGTTAATTGCCTTCACACCCCAACAGTAACTCATTGAAACAGTTACTTACCTATTCACGAAGTCACTGATGTTGTTATTATAACAACCGCTTACCTACTCACCCCGTCAGTCACTCATTGAAAAAGCCACTTACCTACTCACCCCGTCAGTCACTTACTGAAACAGTTAATTGCCTCCTCATACCGTCAGTCGCTCATTGAAACAGTCACTTACCTACTCACCCCATCAGTCGCTCATTGAAACAGTCACTTACCTACTCATCCCGTCAGTCACTTACTGAAACAGTTAATTGCCTCCTCATACCGTCAGTCGCTCATTGAAACAGTCACTTACCTACTCACCCCGTCAGTGATTCGTTGAAACATTCACTTAGCTACTCAACCTGTCAGTCATTCATTGAAACAGTCACTTACCTACTCACACCGGCAGTCACTCACTGAAACAGTTAATTACTTACTCAACCCGACAGCCACTCATTGAAAAAGTCATTTTCCTACTCACCCTGTCAGTCATTCATTGAAACGGTCACTTACCTCCTCGTCCTGTCAGTCACTCATTGAAACATTTAATTAACTAGTCAACACGTTAATCACTCACTAAAAACAGTTGCTTACATACTCACCTCGTCAGTCACTCACGGTATCATTAACAGTCACTTACCTATTCACCTTGTCAGTCACTAACTACCCGTCAGTCACTCATAAAATTATACCGCTATTCGCACACTTGAGAACAAACATATTTTTTCCCTCAGGGTGACTAGACAATTCTACAGCGCCCGGTAAGAGTTAGTTTATTTAAAATTCTTTTGCGATACAGGTATCATTTAGCTGAAGGTGTCACAAGCACCAATATATCTCTTGTTTCTTCTTCTTTCTTTCGCCCTTTAACTCCCAAAGGAACATAGGCTTTCAACAAACATATGCCAAGTCTTCCAGTTTAGCATCTTCAGTTCACAGTCTTTCCATGTTTTCTTCACCGCCTTTCCATATTTTCTTCACCGCCTTTCCATGTTTTCTTCACCGCCTTTCCATGTTTTCTTCACCGCCTTTCCATGTTTTCTTCACCGCCTTTCCATGTTTTCTTCACCGCCTTCACGTCCGTCTCGAGTTATCTTCTCCATGTGTCTTTTGGTCTTCCCCTACCTGTTTTATCGTGAGGATTCTAGAATAGAAATTGTCTGGTAATGCTACCAATAGATTTTCTCAATGCGTATCCTGTAGCGACGTCTTCTATTTTCTTGTTCCACTGGCGCTTGTCTAGTTCTCGTCTTTAGTTCCACGTTAGCGATATTGTTATACCACTTCAATCCTTCTATTCTATGCAAACACCCATTTATGAAAGTCTGTAGCTTTTTTGTAGCTGTTTTTGTTGTTCTCCATGTTTCAGAGCCATACGATAAGACTGCCTTGACATTTGTCTCCTTGGTTTGATATCATTGTCTGTCCCTCCAACTATATCTGTGTTGCTACCAAAGTATAAGTATCATTCTAGGCAATTAGAAGAAAGAATTGAGGCTCTCGACATGTGGATATATAGAAGAATGAGGCGCATCTCATGGAAAGAGAAGAAAACAAATAAAGAGGCCCAGAAAACGTAGGAATGATTGGAGGTTGATAAAGGAGATCAAAATTAGACAGCTAAAATATTTTGGCCATATAAAAAATAACACCTCACCGAAGTCTGTAATAGAAGGAAGAGTTGAAGGCAAACGTGCAAGAGGACGTCAGCGCTATAAGTGGAAAGATAACACCAAGAGACGGACAAGAAAGTCTATCAGAGTGCACCATCAAGACAAGAGACGGACAAGAAAGTCTATCAGAGTGCACCATCAAGACAAGAGACGGACAAGAAAGTCTATCAGAGTGCACCATCAAGACAAGAGACGGACAAGAAAGAGTCTATCAGAGTTCACCATCAAGACAAGAGACGGACAATAAAGTATATCAGAGTGCACCATCAAGACAAGAGACGGACAAGAAAGTCTATCAGAGTGCACCATCAAGACAAGAGACGGACAAGAAAGTCTATCAGAGTGCACCATCAAGACAAGAGACGGACAAGACAGTATGTCAGAGTGCACCATCTAGACAAGAAACGGACAAGAAAGTCTATCAGAGTGCACCATCAAGACAAGAGACGGACAAGAAAGAGTCTATCAGAGTGCACCATCAAGACAAAAGACGGACAAGAAAGTCTATCAGAGTGCACCATCAAGACAAGAGACAGGAAAGAGTCTATCAGAGTGCACCATCAAGACAAGAGACGGACAAGAAAGAGTCTATCAGAGTGCACCATCAAGACGAGAGACAGGAAAGAGTCTATCAGAATGCACCATCAAGACATGAGACAGAAGACGTTGGAGATCCATTGCAGCCGACCTTCAATTTGAAGATGGCACCTGATGATGATGAGTAGTTTTTCTTCCAGTACAATCGTCTTATCGTTTATACACTTATTCTCATTATATTAGTTTTCTGCCAGCTTATTTTCAGACACACAGTTGCTGTCACCTCTTATCAAGTATTTTAATCAATTTTCATCTGTTGTTACACCGAAAAAGTAAACCTGGTAAGAATAATTATTTACAATAAAACAACAAAGACTAAGAAATAAATAAGTAATTAAAATATTATATCGCAAACCTGAGAATAAAGAAGCTTAAAATACATGCATTGAACGTCATCATTATAGTCCTATCGCTCATTGCAAAGCATGGAGCGACCTCTGCTGTTGGTTCTTTTGCAGAGGCCTGCAACAAGAAATTACATTCACATTGCAGATGTAGTTTCTGTGGTAATATGTTTTGCAGGATGAGGTTGCCAGCCCCATCAATCAATCAATACCCTTTAGCGCGCCCCGAGGAGCATAGGCCTTCAACAAACACATGCCAAGTCTTCCTGTCCCGTGCCATCCGCTCATGCTCCTTCCATGTCCTCCTCATCATTTTCACCTCTGTATCCAGCTCTACTCTCTACGTGTTTTTCCTCGCGGATTCCAGAACAAGGACTGCCCCGCAATGCCATCAATAGTCTTCCTCAACGTGTGTCCCATCCATCAACAGGCTTCCTCAACGTGTGTCCCATCCATCAACAGCGTCTTCCTCTCAGCTCCCGCTCCACCGGCACCCGTCCGGCTCCTGTCCTCAACCCCACTAAAGTGACCCTGCCACACCACTCCAGTCCCTCCACCCCACGCAAGCACCCGTTCACAAAAGTATGTAGGTCTTTAAGTTGTTGTTTTTGCTGCTCTCCATGTCTCACAGCCATACACTAGGATTGACTTGACATTTAAGTTGAAGATTCCAGCCCCATGCACTACCTTAAATAAGTCGACTTGTTGGACATGCGTCAGGGGGCAGTATTTATATTCTTTCTTTGTCTGTTCAGAGATGTAGAAAGATGGAAGTTAGATAATGGCCACTATGCTTATGCCAGGTGACAGTATTGGTCCATTTATGACAGTTCACACAAATTGTGCCACGTTCTCACCACAAGGTTAAACCCCCAGACAGTGGTACCATGAATCTACGGCTGGATTTAGATCTACTATCTAACAAACAAACCCCATGGCGGTTAGCAGTGACGTCTCTCTAGTTATCGTATTGTGTTGAAGCTGATTACTTCTATCAGTAAGAGGTGGCCCTGAGCTCCAGTATCAAGGTCTTTGTCTTGTTTGGACTGACACATACTGTTAATAGGAGAACAACAGAAGTGATTGCGTCATTTAAGGGCTGAGTTGCCCACTGTATACTTCCGGTGTTATCTTGTGTGTTTCGTACTGATAAATAGCCAGCAAAGCATCTTTTTTTTGGGGGATGCCTAGCTGGCCGTGGGGTCAGTGTGATTCGCTTGATAGCTAGGCGGAGTTGTCGTACGGAAGGTACGGGGTTCGAACCCTGGGTAAGCCACTCACGTCTGTTGTTTTTCTGTTGTCCAAGTGTTCTACTTCTTTATTTCTTACGAGTGCCTGAAAACATACCTTTATGTTTGTCTAATATTAATTTACCATTCCTAGATATCTATCTCCCTTAGTCTCTGATACGTCCGCACTTTTGTTCACTTTCCGCTCGTCAACTTTTCGGGAAATTTGGATGTTTATGCGAATCTGTGCTAGTTTGTGGACAAAATCATTATTATCTCAAATATTACTAATGATAATGCCCTCCTACTGTCATAATTACACGTATTAGTAGTTTCTGCACAAATCCCATACATAATTATTCTGCCCAGGGTATTTATTATAAAATTATGTCAGATTTTGTAGCGTGCTAATTAACATAGGATTCCCCTATCGACGTTCGTTGCGAGTCCTAGTTTATCATCTAGGTTATGGTTTACGTGGAGTTTTCCGGGAATTTCCGGAGCGATCTGTCCGTGTCGCTACATGAGACCACCAGGAACTACACGGAACAATATTTGCATTGTTGTAACCGATATATAAATAGCCTTTGCTCATTTAATTATTGTTATCATTACTGTCGACCAGATTACTGCACTCCGAGCAAACCCATAGGTGCTCAGTCTCCCTCAGCAAATTTAGAAGAGTATGAATGCTAATTGTTCCTGTTGCGCACTGGTTGTCTACATGCCGGATGCGTCTTCTCATGCGTCCATCCCTGCTGGTCTTACGTTTGATGCCAAATTCTAGCTGTCTTAGTCTTGATGATTAATCGACTGCAGTGTCATTCTGTAATAGGCGATCATGAATTGTCCTCAGTATCTCTCCATTATCTATATTCAATGCACCCACTATGGGTGCTGTTGAAGCTAGTCTGTCAGCTGTTTCATTGACGTGTACACCTGTATGACCACGACAGTGCCGTCTTAAGGCATGGACACACTGGGCAGTGCTCAGGGGCCCCACGATTCTAGAGGCCCCATGCTGGGATGATGCCATATTGTTCATAAGACATCATTTTTATTCCCGTGGGTGGGTAGGGCTGGTAGGGGCCCAGTGCATTGCTTTGCTCAGGACTTAAAATGCTGTTAAGACCGGCCCTGGATAAGGACAGTAAATCAACACCATTTCCTGAAGATTCGAGGCTTCTATAGAGGTTTTCCATTCATGCCGTAGCCATCCAGTTTATGATCTTCCTAAGCATGAACTGAGAGTCTCATACAATAACTGACCTTGTTAATGAAGTTTCAGACAACCACCTTAAGGCTGCCGCAGCTGCCTCTAACTCCATCCTCATGCTGGGAGTAGTTATTATGTAAGCTCCGCTATTTTCAGTGACCATCCCGCCATTTGCTCTAGCCGAGAAGCCACCATCCTGATTTCTCACAACTGAATACAGATCCATCATTGTACACACATGCATCATCATCATCCTCAGCACGATAATTTGATTACATGATTTGAGTTGACTTATTATCTTGAAACATTCAAGTCCGAATTGCTTTATTATGTTGCTGAAACCAGTTTTTCCTATTATCATGTTCGTAAGTGGACAGTCTGGTAACTCCGCACTTTATTTACAAAAATACACAGAAGACAGAAATAAGAAATGCGAAATCTATTTTTAAAAAAAGACAAAATATCACAGGAAAGTTCCTATATTCATCATGAGCGAGGTGGATAGTTTGAAAATTGTACACTCCCACTCTCTGTTCAACATGAAAACTAAAAACTGAAGGCTGAAAACAACACCTGTGATAAAACGTCAGAAAATGCTCTTTTGTGTGATCTCTCACACCTTCATCCCTCCGGCAGTATCCTTTCTTTTTTCTTCGGTTTTCTAACTCATCGCTTTTATTTGGCATAAATCATGCCTTGTCATTTGTACAGGGTGTCCATAAAAGATTGTACCCTTTTCAAAAAATTTATTCTCGGCCCCATGATGTGGTACGAGGATGCTTTCTATCACAAAAGTAAGATAATCTCTGCAAGTTTTTAAGCATACCTTACAAAGACTCAAAAAGAATGTACCTATTTCTTTTTTTTTCACCTACTTGACCAGTTTGTTCAGAGACATGTAACAATTACCGGTTGCAACTCAACTGAGAAAGTTTCACTTGAAATACCCTTGCACATGCGCACTTTTTTAAATTCTTTGTATTGTCAGCGTATAGAATCATGATTCGTGAACCACCACTGCACGGGCTGGTGATTGCTTTATTGATAGTTTCGTAAAGAGAACTAAAAGCATAAAGTAGTTCCAGGTTCCCTATGGAGAAGGGAGGGAAAGATGAAGGAAATAATGAACATTCTAAGCATAAAACTTTCATTTTCAAAGCAGTGTAAATGTCCCTATAAACACATTCACTTTAAAATTAATGTAAGGTTTCACGCCGCTTTAAACCAGCGTTAAATGTCTATGTGAAAATATTCATTTTAATTAATAGAAGTTTTCCACAAGTATACAAGTGTAATTGTAAAGGAAACATAAATGAATTTATATTGTGAACACTTTTCAAACAGTAGAGATGTAAATGTAAAACATATTATATCTGTACGTTTAACCTTTTTTCATTTAAATGTAAAGCTAAAGCTATTCAGTTTAAAATAATAATAATAATAATTCCATCTGATTAACTCAGCGGTGTGGGCTTAACGAGCTAGAATAAACCATTGCTAAATTCTTCATAAAAGTGTCTGCAGATTACAGAATTAACGTGCTCAGCGACAGCCAGCATTGTTTTCGCTTATCTGAATATCTTGTGAAGACTCCCATGTGATAGAAGCTTTACTGCTCTTCTATCTACATTTCTGCCAAGAGTAATCTTGTGTAAAGATAGATTCCACTGAAGCCTATAATAGATACTCTTGAGTTTTGGCCACTGTTGGACCACTACTGAAAAGCAGGGGAGGTAATACCGGCACAACACCACATCTACAAAATCATTGTCCATCCGAAGACAACGCCACATCTACAACATCATTACTCAACCAAAGACAACGCCACATCTACAACATCAGTACTCAACTGAAGACAACGCCACATCTACAAAATCACTACCCAACCACAGACAACGCCACATCTACAACATCACTACCCAACCAAAGACAACGCCACATCTACAACATCACTACCCAACCAAAGACAACGCCACATCTACAACATCATTACCCAACCGAAGCAAACGCAATGAACTTTCCGGTATCAAAAGAGGGTTTTGACGATTTTTGCGGAAGATAAAATATACGCTATAAAGTAAAAAAAAAACAGGTTATATTCAAAGTAAGAAATCCACACACACGGGACAATGAAAACAGCTGAATCATAATCATCATCATCATCACCCTCATCATCACAATCCTTATTATCATCATCATCATCACAATTATCATCATAATTATTTTTCTGTGCGCTCCTTACAGATCAAGGAACATCAAATGTAGCTGGACCCCTTGCACGAAGCCCGTACCAAACATTCACATGCTCTTGCGGCAGTGGTATATATAACTATTTGTTTTAAAAGTTGAAGTAGCCAGCTAAAAACTGATGGTTTAAAATCATGAACAGCCACTTCATCGAGTTGGAAAGTCGCCTTCCCCGCGTACATACTATCTGTAGAAGACATGACAAAAAAACAAATTCAACTCATACCGTACAAATCTGACGGCGTAGAAAAACTGTGACAGTGGTAACATTATATTTTCCGAAACTAAATTAATGTAATAACAGTAGGAATATAAGTGCCCAGAGAAAGCTGTTAGCTACAAAATACAGAACGAATTAATTATCATTTTCTTTGCCGCTTCTTATGGAACATGGAGTCACCTTTGTAGCGGTCCACTTGAAGGAAGCCTGCATCAAGTGTTCACGTCAGGGGCGATTTATGTAGCACTTTGTTTTACATAATGAGACTGGCAGCCCCTTGCACTACCTTATATTATTAGACTTATACGAGAGTCTCCTTCTTCTTTGGTTGTTGGTCGCTGAATGACAAAGCAATCAATAACAATCACGCCCCGGTGGTATCATGCAGGACAACAATAAATTGTCTCTACTTTGCTCCGTCGGCAGCCATACGTGTGGTGCCTCAGCTCTAGTTCATGCTTTGCATCTCTGCCTTCACAGTTCTCCGCCAGGTAGCTTTTGTCTGGAATTGCTTTCACTTTCCTTCTGAAGTCCATAGCATGGCAGTTCTGGTGATGGTGTCAGGGTCTTTTCTGAGGATATGGCCAACCCAATTCCAGCGTATACCCGCCATGATGGTGTCAAGGTCTTTTCTGAGGATATGGCCAACACAATTCCAGCGTATACCCGCCATGATGGTGTCAAGGTCTTTTCTGAGGATATGGCCAACCCAATTCCAGCGTCTACCCGCGCATGTTGGTGCGCATGTCTTCTTGGTGGCTGTGAGTTTGCAGCTATTTACTGGTGATGGTGTTCGGCCAGAAAATTTGACGACTTTTTCTTAGGCAATGGCTGATGGTAAGTAGTCCTGTTCTATCTTCGTCTCATGAGAGAAGCCAAGAAACTTCACGGAGATTTAAGAAACATGAACAGACTTTGAAAGGATGGAACAGGCCGAGAAGACTTGCATTTGTTAAAGGCGTATGTGTTGCAGGGAGCGAAAAGGTGATTTTGAATTAGAAGGTAATACATCATGCCTAATTGGAACCAACTTCTGACGATCTGAACACTTTCTATATCTCATTGTATGCGCATGGAGGCATATCTGGAAGCCTCCTTATTTGACCACCAGCTGAGTACAATGCTATAGTATACCGATGTGGAAGTGAACCTATGTAAGGCTAATTACACTCTCTTTGACTCTTGAAATCGCCCACATATTTCCAGGGATTCCTCCTGTGATGAAACGTGTTGAAAACCCAGCATTGCACACTAAACTTGGAGGAGTCACTTGAGTCCCAGACGTGACTCTGACATCTACCTGGTTGGCTGCATGCTGAAGTATCTCCATGTGGACTCATGATAGGCAAGGAGCGATGAGAAGTGGCTCTGTGTAGGACGTGACAATTCCTTGGAAGAGCCCAGAACCAGAGCACAGTATTTTAGCTCTGCATATTTGCAGAGCCCACTTGAATGGCGGGGAGGCCCAGTATGCCACGTGCTTCTTCCTCCTAGCTTGGGACCAAATGTGATGATCCTTTAAATGCATGCCAAGCTGGAGAAACTAGAGCTCATAACTTCAACTCAGCACATTTCGGAATGGCAGAAAAGCCACAGTAAAAGTCTAGATCTGCAGTGTCAAGGAGTCTTCAACTTGGTATTGCCTGCAATAGAGCGAGAAGCTCAGCAGCCCTAGTTAAACAACAACAACATTACATGGTATAAATAAAATAAAATGTTTCTATATTTTCTATATTATTATTTTAGTTTTCGAATAATATCGCTGTCTTGCTCAATATTTTATACGGAACCTATTCTAAATTCTAGCAAAGATTGTTCGTATATCAAAAATATGCACAAATATAAAATGTGTGAAAATCGTTTACCATAAATCCACCCGTTAACACAGAAACGAGACCACGGTACCCGATGTGCCACATAACAGCGAGTGCTAAAAACCTGTCAATGGGCCACTTGTGTCATGTCACATCACGGTCACTTCTGCGCGTGCAGCTGCTTTACCTGTCACGTGGTTATTTTAGTTCTGATTTTTATTGTTTCCTGGAAGTAGGTTTTATTGCGTTTGTCATTTTTTTTTTCAAATTGAAGATAAATAAACAAAATATTGCGATCGGGCATAGAAATCGTGCTTTGAGTTCACTTCATGACTACACGTCTATCAATTATTTAGTTCTAGGTTTGAAAATTTATTCTATGAACAAATATATTTTACCACTAAATTTTTCCCATGTATATTGCTAGTTTGTGTTTAACGGAGTGTAAATGAACTATCTTATAACGTTGCAAGTGTCTGCCATTTGTAATTTTGCGTTTTCCGGAAAAAGTTTAAGTTATTGGTTTTCTAGTGTTTGTGAGTACAAGTTCAGAGTTCGTGGTAGAAACATTCTCAAACCAAAAGGTCTTTATATTCGGACATGCGCGCTAATATAACCGATGACCCTTGTAACTAAGTTGATCGGCACGCCTCGCCAAAACAGGACATCACTTTTATTTTTTTTGGTTAAAGTTTGTGATGCAATTTGCGCAGTGGCGTAACCACCCCTTGGTGGACTGGGCGTGTCCCGTGAGCCCCCAGCCCTCGAGTGGGAACACGGAATTAGTGGTTGAAAGGTATCCTCGCCTTTATTCATATGCTTGTCGAATATTTTGTTCCCGTATATAAACGTCAAAGCATGTCCCGTTTCTGGAAACAGACATAACAGGAAAAAAGAAGGTGCTGAAAATTCTTGATCGGCCCTGCGTATATTCTTTATCGTTATTGATCATACTATTAAAGAAGAACCTCTTTTAATTTGTGTCTGGGGACCAATTAAGTTGTAGAGACGCACCCGGGTGGGAATCTCGTGATTCTGGCGAAGTTCTATCTTTTCTGATGATTTTAACTTGATCGTGTATATAGTTTTTTTTATTTTTTTTATTGCGAACACAGCGGCGATATTTGTGGATACAAGAATAATTTGTTTTGTGTTTGTAAAACAAACACTAAAAATCTATTGCGTTTGTGGGTAAATCTCTAACGCTTGTGAATATCGCTTTAGTGGTGAGGAATGTAACTCTATTTTGTTATGAGTGGAGCTGTGATGTTTATTTATTAATTATTTTAGTTTATTTATTTTTGGTGAGTAAACATCTCTGGTGTTTGTGCGTGCAGTTCAAATATGTCAAGGTACAACTCTAGATACTGTGGATACCCGTCTTGCGCATGCGTGGGGACAACTACAGTGCGTGTATGTACAAAGTGTAAATGTTGTTAACCACTTTTATTTAAGATCACCTAAGCGTTATAAACGATAACAAGATTGCACTGGAAGAAACACCACTACAAGATGTAGAATCATACATATACCTTGGCAGAATTATAGACAACATTGGAAGGACAGACAAGGATACCAAAATAAGAATACAAAAGGCTAGGGAAGCTTTCATTACATTGGGAAATACATGGAGATCAAAAGAAATCAGGTCCAACGTAAAAATCAGAATTTTCAACTCAAATGTCAAGTCAGTCTTACTGTATGGCTCGTAAAAATGGAGAACAACAAAAACAACAACCAAACACCTATAGACTTTCACAAATAGGTGTTTGCGTAGAATAGACGGATTGGAATGATGCAATAATATCACTTTCATAAATGGGTGTTTGCGTAGAATAGAATTATTGGATTGGTGCAATAAGATCATTAACGCGCAACTGATGACAAGAACCAGACAAGTGCCAGTGGAACAAGGGATGATAAAAAGGTGCTGGAAATGGATCGGAGACACACTTAGAAAACTTGTTATTAGCATTATCAGGTAGTCCTTGCTCATGAATCCCCAGAGTAAGAGAGGCAGAGGAAGATCAAAGAACATGTAAAGACGAGAGCAGGGGACACACATGAAGGACGATAAAGAAGACATAGTGAATACCTTGAGCTCATCGTACGCGGCAGAAGACTTGGCATAAGTTTGTTGAAGGCCTATGCTCCTTGGGGGTTTAAAAGTTGATAATATGAATGAATGAAACCTGAGCGTTGTGTATTTGTCTCTTTTCAACCTTTAATGCTGAAAATCTCTACGATCGAGCGATCGCAAAGAGCCGAAACTTTGCACGCTGTTTCCTTTCTTGGTTCATTATAATCTCTTGGGCTGTGATCAGCATTACCCCAGCCGATTTTATATAATGACTAAAACAATTAAAATAAGCTGGCAATAACTCCATTACAGTCAGAGTTTTTAAATAAGGTTAATAATGAACTGGAAATATAGATTATGTTTTGTATTTGAATGGCGGGTGTCGGATGGTGAATAGTGGCGTGCTGATTAAATCTATATGTTTCTGTCAGCGAGTCTTTTGTTTTACACACGATTGCAGTAAGGTTTACCGTACTTGTGAGCTTGTCATTAGGTGTTTAAACTTATCAAGGTATATTTTATACAAAGAAACTTATCAAAGTATATTGTATTCAAAGACGAATGTTCAGCGGCAGAAGAGACAACTGTAATATTCAGTTACGATTCAGTTACGTGACACGCCCAGGAATATGTGTTACCAGATGGTAGCTAATGATAGCGGTTTAAGCCTCTAAGATGTCGTGTACGGAGCTATTCAATGAACACATATATTATGGAAGCCACCTCATAACAACGACACAAGAAGCCGGCGAAGGAGCAAAAAGGACAGAAAACTTTGTGACAGAATGGAGCAGATGATTTCTGCATTGGGCAGCCATCCTCAACCACGGTTTGTCTAACAAAAGAACCCGCAGCACAGAATTGAAGAATTGGTTGCGAGAGCCCACCCACTTTAGCGATTGACGTGGATTGCGAACATCCCAGAGTCACAATGCAAGATGGACACCCAGTTATTGGATTAGGGTGCGGAGTCTGCAACACAAGCGACGACTTCTGACATATGGGCAACCAGAAATATAACGAGATGTTTGCCAGAAAATCAGTACGGAGTTTTTAACATCGCAGCGCATAGGAGTATTCCCTACCGCATAGCCTGTGTTCAGCGTGATCTAATATTTCATTCCTGTGTGGATATTTGATTCGTATCTATAGAGTTTGATTTTATAGTGTTCTTACGGAATTTGCGAAGGGAAAAGGAATGTTAGTAAATCTTAAAAATCATGAATAATTTTCTTTCTTCATTAATTCAGATTTAATTTTGTACTTAGCCTCATAGCTAAATGTACGAAAAACTGTTTTTCCATTACTTCTATTCGTAAATGATTAATCAAATCAAAGATTTTTCCTCTTGATGAAGTAATTCATAGTTATATACTCTCCCTTCATGTATATTGTTAGATCATCATTACAGACTTACACGAGCATACACTTTCATGCGCAAAATATGTAACACTTAACATGTGCACCTCGTGGCATACATCATTACCAGGGAATTAAAAACAAAGTGATCAATAGTGAGGAATAAGATAAATGAACATCAACCACTGATATTAGATGTGAAACTTTGTCACGGGTTGCCTCCCTTTTGCTCTGCAGTGATGGTTCAACAATGGCCAAAACCTAGATTATCTAATGTGGGCCTTCAAAGTATCTACTTTCACACCAGATTACTCTTGGCAGAGATACACATAGAAGGATGATGCTTCTACTTCGAAGGAGTCTTCACAAGATATTTCAGAAGTCAAGAACAATGCTGAATGTGTCTTAGCAATGTTAACTTTTATCTATCTGTCGCCTTTTGTGAAGAGGTATTATAAATTTAATTTAGCTCGTACAAACCCCCAGCTGAATTAACAGTAAAATTCTTCTTCTTATTGGATCTATCTATCTATCTATCTATCTATCTATCTATCTATCTATCTATCTATCTATCTATCTATCTATCTATCTATCTATCTATCTATCTATCTATCTATCTATCTATCTATCTATCTATCTATCTATCTATCTATCTATCTATCTATCTATCTATCTATCTATCTATCTATCTATCTATCCATCTATCTATCCATCCATCCATCCATCCATCCATCCATCCATCTATCTATCTATCTATCTATCTATCTATCTATCTATCTATCTATCTATCTATCTATCTATCTATCTATCTAACTATCTATCTATCTATCTATCTATCTATCTATCTATCTATCTATCTATCTATATATATATATATATATATGATACTGATTCGTACGTGTACACTCCTTTATGTATAATAACTGAATCAACTATGAATTTGTAAAACAACATTTAACAAATTTTATGATCAATTATTATATAACATTTAAAAATAAAAAAGGTTATGTTCAGATGTGATGCAGAAACAATTTGTTATCGTCAACGATACTTGATGGAAGGTAAATGTTCGTTGCTGTGGCCTGTTTAATAAGCACTTAGCTGAAAATCGGTGAGCACTGCTGCTGTTGTTCGTTAATTCGTCTCTGTGACAAGGGGCACGTCCCGAGCAAAGGGCGCAGGGGGTAACCTCTCCAGGTGTCATCATAGGCCCATCAGATGTAGCCGTGTAGTGTCGACAATCAGTTGTCTGAATCACAAACTCGTAGCACGAACTTTATAGAAAATAAAAAGAACAAAGGTATCTGCTACGTCTTTGTTTTCCTAACATTAAACAGGCGCCTTCCCCTCTGTCCGTCCACCAGTTTTTTTCTCTCTGAAGTTTTATCCTCCCTGAGTATATAGTATAACTCGGAGAATATGATGCAAAATCACCATCATTTTTTTATGTAATTTAATGGAAAAATGAGACTGGACAGTGGCAAATACAATGGCGTGTGCCTGAATGAACATTGTTAAGTTTACATATAACTCACAAAATGATAATATAAACTATGCACATGCTGATGTAATCATCACTCCCTCCCTGCTCCATTCGGAGTCTGGGGTTACCTCTGCTTTTTGTTGCCTGTGAGAATTAGCATGAAGCAGTCACCAGCGCTTTCTGTGGTGGTTTACGAGAATATACTCTTTTGATATGCTGAAATATAAAATATGTTACAACTTACCCTAAACTAGTTGGGAACTAGACTTCTTGCTCAGTAGAATAGTCCTGGCAACTTGATAAAAATGCATCGAACACACGTCAGGGGTACTATTTCTAGTTATAGTCCCTCTGTGACTTTTGTGAGTAGGTTCTGTAGGAGTCCGGTTTTCGTAATAACAGGTAAATCTTCCTTGCTGTAGTGTCCAGAAGGAGTCCCGATATGTGTTTTGTCCGGTCCTATATGGTCAAAATCCTAACTTTATTCTTTCCTGGCTTCAGTCCGAGCTATCTCTTTGACGATTCTGTGTGTTTTAGCCTCCGAATTTGCTAGGTTATATTGCAGTTTTTCTGCCCACGCTCCCATCTGGCGTTTCCGACAAAACTTCCAATCAGAATAGATGTTTATTTCTGATTCTCATATGACCCAATCTATGAGTAGAATGTAGTGGGTATTATTTACTTTCCCCCGTATGTTTTGGAATATCATTTTAAAATTTTAACACACGACCCCATCTCCTATATTGTCGTACGGGAGGTGACTTGTTTTTTTTTTGGCCCATCTGAGTATATAGAGTGGATGTCGACAGATACGCGAGAAGGTATAGCAATAGATTTTTCACAGTGTCGTAGATTTTTGATAGGGAAATTAAGACTTGGGTTGGTCCCTTCTGAATAGGTTAGAATGAGTGATAGCCACAGTGACAAGTGAGGGTAGAAATTTATAGAGGCTGTCCCGAGAAAGGGCGAGAATCTCTCTCTAACTCTCTCCGCCTATCTTCTACAACATAAAGGCCCATCAGATATAGCCCACTCACGTGCCCGCACATACAAGTGACGACAGTTAGACACACAGACGTGGGAACAACTCTAACAATGATTATATAGATATTATGGGAACGAACTGACCACCACACTGAAATAAATGTAGGTATAGTTTAATTATCATAGTAAACTTACATCACAACATATAAAATACATCAAAAGCATACACATAGTCATAAAAATCAAGGAATGCTACATTAGTGATAGACCCGTTTGTATGGTCCTTCCCGTGGAAATATAGCTCACAGTCCCGTTAGAGAAAAGTGATAACCCCAAAGAGTTACAGATGCATATGATTGAGTCTATAGTTTCCCCCTTTTAAGTATATAGACTATACTCGCTTTATTCTAAGGGTAAATATGATAGCAATAACTTGCATCAACGTGGGGGATCATCTTTTATGTAATTTCACTCGGTTCTTTCAAATATGACTTACTCGGACAGGGGCGAAACTACAATGGCGTTACTGCCGAATGAACATTTTTGTTGGTACATAAAATGTGACAAAATTGCTTCATATATTATTTCAGAACTAAAGTTAGTGTCACTGACTCACGAGGTAAGAATTAGGCTTTAAACGAGCACACAATGTCAGAACACGAGGTTTCCCTTATTAGGAGTCTGGGGTTAATATCTGCAAATTTTGTTGCAACTGTGAGAATTAGCATGAAGCAGTCACCAGCGCTTGCTTAGTGGTGGTATTACGAGAATAGGTACTCTTTTGATATGCACTGAAATATAAAATATGTTACATACTTACCCTAAACTAGTTTTTAAATTGGGACACTTGACTTATCTTGCTTTTGTGAGTAAGAATAGTCCTGGCAACTTGATAAAAATGCATCGAACACACGTCATGGGGTACATTTTTTAGTTATAGTCCCTCTGTGACTTTTATGAGTATTGTTGTTTGTAGAAATCCGGTTTTCTGCTTTCCGTAATAACAGGTAAATCTTCCTTGCTGTAGTGTTCAGAAGGAGTCCCGATATGTGTTTTGTTCGGTCCTATATGGTCAAAATCCTAACTTTATTCTTTTCTGGCTTCAGTCCGAGCTATCTCTTAGACGATTCTGTGTGTTTTAGCCTCCGAATTTATTACCAGATGTTTATTGCAGTTTTTTCTGCCCACCGTCTAAAACTGGCCTTACATCAACTAGAAGACTACCATGAACTGAACTCGTGCGTTTTCACACTCACGCTGACCAGGCCAACAGTAAGTGCCTTGTCAGCTGAGATTTCCAGACAAATGTTCAATCAGAATAGATGTTTATTTCTGATTCTCATATGACCCAATCTATGAGTAGAATGTAGTGGGGGTTATTTACTTTCCCCCGTATGTTTTGGAATATCATTTTAAAATTTTAACACACGACCCCATCTCCTATATTGTCGTACGGAAGGTGAATTGTTTTATTTGGCCCATCTGAGTATATAGAGTGGATGTCGACAGATACGCGAGAAGGTATAGAAATAGATTTTTCACAGGTGGTAGAATTGAGAAAAAAAGATCTGTCTCTGGAGTGATTAGGTAATCTCTTCCAGTCTAACCGTACGACTGTACTTTATTGCAAGACAGCTTTTATCTCCCTATCAAGAATAGATAAGTTTCTCTCTACACACACACAGCTATGTGACAACAAGACACACAAACGTGAAACAAACTACGGATAAATGGGTATGGGTCTGACCAACACACAAAGGTAAGTTTCATTGTAGTTTATTATCATTAAAACTCGACAACATCAAAATATCTGAAAGAAAAGATCAAAGAGTCATTTACATGCGTATGAAATAAAGTAGAAATACGTGGACCCTCCCCAAATGGAGAAAAGAACCCTAAAATTATGAACTCAAAGGTTGAAGGTTAGCACTCTGTTACAGAATGAACAGTATTGGTACTCTATGAGACCCAGTAAAATAAACAAACTTTTAGAAAAATCAGATATATGGATAGTTTTCCCTCAAACAAGAAAATACTCGCACACTCTTGCAAACAGTGGCCACTCTAACACTCTTACCTAATTGCCTGGTATGGTAGGTCTGTAATATCCCTTGGTAATAGAATTACTTCTTGAATATATTATCTATTTTCATTTAATATTATGTCACTCCAGTTGTCGCAGATCCAAGTTGGCCCCAGTCCATCCCCAGAAATTAGTTAAATTAGGTGAACGCCTAATATGGGGCTTCTAGAAGTGTTATTACCATCTGTGAGAGTTCTTGAGATTCACTCTTTAACCGAAAAATACTTCCAGTATTGGGAAACGGGCACACGCCAGAGAGTATTTGAGGACAATAAATTTGGTTTTTTTAATAACTGGACTTACTATACCCAGATATATATATATATATATATATATATATATATATATATATATATATATATATATATATATATATATATATATATATATATATATATATATATATATATATATATATATATATATATATATATATATATATAAATTTTACCAGCCACAAGTTGGCCGAAAGAAGAACCATCATCATCATATGAACATTAATGTTTAGCAACCAAAACCAAATTTATTGTCCTCAAATACTCTCTGGCGTGTGTCCGTTCACAAATGAAATTTGTGGCGCACAGCCAAGAAAAGGAGAAAATAACAAATCCAAAAAAGGAACTAGAAACAAAAGAAAAAGAAAGACCGCTGGCCGCTCTTGTGATCAGGTCTGCGAAGAATACAAGAAACATTTATATAAAAAATACGCTAATCCTACAGATTCTACACACACCGACGGGGACAAGACGATCTCTTCTCCACTCCGTCTTTCCTGATTAAATTTAAAAGGCAAACGGTGTTTCCTTACTCCTATCAGTTAACAAATTCCGCTGGCGGCTGAGTTCAGACGGGTCTGAGTTATGTTAGCTCGCCTGCCCCTGCTCGCCGGAATCAGCGTACAATAAAAATTATTTTTTAATCTCTCCACACGCGCTACCTAAACAATGATCGCCTGTCACTAAATAGTTATTAATTGTCGGCATCTGTTGGCTTTGCAGTATATTATTAAAATAATAGACACTATAACAAATATGCACAAATGAAATATAACGTTGTATTCTATCCTATACTATCAGTTTATTGTCTATACGGGTGGCGTGATTAAACATTTTAATAGAATATCTGGTAGGAAATCGCTACGCGTTACTTTATTTCACTCGTTTTACTAGGGAGAAAATCTAAGTGAAGACTAAATGTTAAAAGCTATCACTTCTTAAAAAAATTTGCCCTATTATCCTTTACCAGAAAATTCAGAAATGAAATCTCCACGAGAACTAGTAACAAATGCACACAAGTAAATAGTTTAAGGCTGCGTGCTAGATACTTCCGAGTTCTGACTGACACTGACAATGGGGTTAAGAAAACAACAGTATATATATATATATCATTAGGATTCTCTGATCTCTGAATGCGTTAATTTAGCGTTCCGGTGTTACCCAGAATTTCAGAAGCTTAGCGTATCAAGATAAAAGGCTTTACGATCGGTCTTCGTCGAGGTGTTCAACCGTCATCAAAAGACTTACTGTTCCCTAACGGGTTTCTCGGTAAGAATGCCCGCTTCTGAAGATCAAAGAGCCCAGGGGTTTCTAACTTCCCCTGAGTACGAAACTTCAAAGGGTCTGTGTTTTTGTCTCTCTAAAGCTGCTTGCCTGTTTGAGAAGTATTGTGATTGACAGATGAGCTTCGCGTGAGTGGACGAGGTAAACACAGCCTGATTTGCTTCCCTGTTATGACTGACAGGTCACGCAGTTTGTAAACATTGCGTTAGCTCGTGTTAAAACAAAGAGGTGGGACAAGAGAGTAAGCTGCAGAAACAGACAGTGGGTATTGATACATGGTTTCTGGTTGCAAATCAGAGGGCAGCTATTAGGTGGCACTAAGCTGTCAGATTACTGTAGACTCTTTGTCCATTACACGCCACATATATATGGCCCGACTACTTCCGTTCTCTTAAGTAACCTTTCAAATTACGATTTGTTACATCGCCTGCAGATAGTGTCATGGCTAATTTGTCTACCCAGACGGTTTCTCTGAAATCATTACACAGTCGATGTCTGGACGGAAGGGATCAAGCAGTTATCACCTGTACTTTCCTGGTCTTCCTTTTGTATTATCCGCCCAAGTGTCTGACCGCGGTTGTAGTGACCAATGCCCCCAGACGGGCATGCGTGTTTGTCTGGAAAGGAATACAAAGACAGTAATCGATACTTTCCGTTGACTGTATGAAGTCAATCTGGTTTAACAACTTGAGAAATTACAATTAATCCTTAAGGATGGTCAATTAGCCGTGTCACATAATTGGCCGTTCGTCTTTTCTCATTCTCTCTCTCTCTCTCTCTCTCTCTCTTTCTCTCTCTGCAGCTATCCATTTATTTCTTCATTTTATGCATATAAACGTGTCCCATCGCCGCGCCTTAGATCTGTGGATCTCCATTCATACTGCATTAGTGTTATTTCACGGCTAATTGACCATCCTAAGGATTAATTGTAATCGCTTAAGTTGTTAAACCAGATTGGCTTCATACGGTTACCAGAAGATCATTTCGTAAAGAGCTCCAATCTAGTCAGTGCCTTTTCAAGATCAGACAGCTTACATTTTCCTGAGACAACGGTCAAGGGCTGGTTAACACTAGAGAGATTTCCAAACATTAAGGACTGTATATCGTCAAAGTTCTCATTACTACAAAGGTTTTCATCAGTACGTCCTCGTCTTGGAGAAAACCCACCCGACATACCATACACCTGCATTGGACAGTCTATGCATAACTGTGTTTAATCATACAGTGGAGGAAAGGGGAGAGACACCTAGACAGTGTAGATTGGACATCAGTGTTTGTCATAAAATTAACCATGATACAACGTTAAAATATCTCCAATGATACAACGTAGGGATAAAAACTAATGCGTAAGCTACTAGAATACATGATCGCCCACGCCGCGGGTCATCACCCGCCATGGAAATTAAATTGTTAGTCGTGAAGGCAAAACGTTACCATTGGAACGGGATGAGAACGAAGATCAAAAGGAAAAATCTGACTGAACGCGTGCTTGAAACTAGCAAGGCTAAAAGACGCAATTGGTGGGGAAAGGAGGGAAAAGTCACGTCCCCAAGTTGACACAAGGTAAAGAAATCGACAAAAGGGACCTTAGCTATTATACGCAACAGTCATTTCTTGGACGCTTTTGCGATAACTTAGTCCGTTTATTTGAATGCAGTGACGAACGCATTACACAAGATGCTCGAAAATATTTAAAAAAACCAACTAACCTTGAAAAGTAACTTTTTCTTAATAATAATGTTAGGAATATAAAACCTAGCTGGCCGGATGGCCCATCTTGAGCAGTGAAATAATATGCTTTCATTTATGCAGACGGATAGATAATAAGAAAGATATTGACAAAAGACTGTGTTGTTCATATCAGCGAGCCACTGCATTGAAACAAAAAATGTCCCTAATTTTCAAAAACTGTAGCCTTGAGACTCAAGTGCTAAAATCTAGTTGGAATGAAAGAGACGGGATGGGATGGTGAACTGTGGCTAAAAATAACTTTAAAGGCAAAATTGTGTAGGGGAAGGCAGAGTTGGTTCAAAAAACAAGTGTGTTTTTTGTGAAACGCAAGTAGAGACAGACGGACCAACAGACAATAATGCATACTTGACTGAGGTATGACTGAAATGACTTTTTGGTAGGAGGTTTGAATTTGAAAAGGAAAAAAGGCGGTGATTGGCCATAGATGAATATATTATCGGCGCTCAGACGCGCATTTTTGCCATTCGTCATAAGTTGTCCTAGTAGACACAGTGAATTATTTACTGGTGTAATTCCCAGAAGCTAATTGAAATATCTAGAGGGACGCCATACTAAAGCCAGCAGCTCAGCTGAGTTTTGCTAGCAGATAACTGTGTTCTATATTCATAATTCTGAACTGTGAGTTTTTATTTGGCACCAAAGTGGTGTCAAATGAGGTGTTGAATATTACAAGAGTGGACCCGTGCAGTTTATATTTTGGCAGAGCAGCCTGATATTGCCCCCAAGCACGGAGAGGTGGGGCCACCTGATTCCAGCACCAGATTACTCATTCAAGATACGTGAGCGTCTGGACTGCTGAATACTCACCAACTTAATTTCTAACACACCAATTATAATACCATCAATAAATGGACAATGTGTAGTCGCCATAGACAGGGAGTGATGAGGCCACCCCAACAGCACATCCATTACCGTTCTCCCAGAAAAATTACAACCATAAACAGTAGTAATATTAACTAGTCTTGTAAAATACATATGTACACTCCTTTCATTTATTATGCCATATATTCACGCATTTCATTAATAATTGCAAAACCTTTCATATGTTCTGACCAAAATAAAACCTTGGTTCAGAACAAATAAACTTAAAGAAAATTTATTATCCAAAATTTTACACAGCTTGAGTTAGTTCAGTGTGTCATAACATTTTATTAATAGTATTAGAATTGTTAAATATCTGTGTGTGTGTATGTACACTACCACAACACATTACATATAATTACCCTAGAACTTTAACGTAGCCACATTCATTAGATAAAAAAAGATAGGTGTGAGGTCGTAGTGGTAGCAAGAAGGGCCTTCTGACAATTCACAGCTACATTTATCTCAGGAGCCTTCACAGCTGACCTCATGCATCACACTAAGTAATATCACAATCATACAATACCATCGAATCCACTACAGTGTTGTAACACTTAATATATCACATCATCATTTCACTATTCATATAGATTCCTATTTGACTAACTACATTATTTACATCTCATTTGTGTGTGTGTTAATTGTCTTTCTGTGTCATCAGTTGTTATTTTCTAATAACCCTATGTGTGTATACATTTAGCTAATAAACTATACAGCCGCGTTGATCATTACCTAGTTCGTTAATGTATCACTCGTGCTGTCAGTGTTAAGTACAGTATATATCTATAGGTAAAATCCTTAATTTAAATGAGGTTGGGGGCTCTTTCTTTATCGAGATCTGATGGCAGACGCTAAGCTCGTAGGGAAATAGAACATTTTCCATAATTTACTAGAACACACTATCTAGTGGAGAGCATTCCCATTCTCTTCTTCTTGTCCGTATCTCTAATTGGTCTCTTTCTTTCTTACCGAGCCAATTTCTGGAAACTTTCTTGATCACACTCCATAGGTCCTCCCCAGCGACAACTACTGTTGTAGTTGCACCAGTATACAGTTAAGCCAACGACGTATAATCATAAACAAGGAAAAGAATAAAAAACATGTTTTAGAGATCCACTTGTATTACTGTTTCCAAATGCATTAAAAATAAGACAAAGACACGTTCTTTACGCTCCACTACGAACAGAATAATCGTAAATGGCCATTTATCATTAATCAGTTCGGGAGCCGCGCTGGTGTAATGGTTACCACATTGCGCTGGCGATCAGATGTTCAAGGTTCAAGCCCGGGCGTGAGCATTTGAAGTAGTGTCATTGACCGGGATTTTGGATGAATAACCTCAACTTCTCCTGAAATAAACCCTCTGTGGATGGGAAGGAGCGAAGCTCCTGACCGGGTTGGAAGGAAAGTCCACAGGCTCCCCAGTCTCGCAAAGACATGTCATTGGGCCGAAGGGCTGAAAGCCCAAATGCCGCTGGTTAAGAAAAAAAAATAATTAATCAGTAATTCATCATATCAAATTGTTCACACACACACTCACACACATGATGTTTGTTTGGAATTATATTGGGGTCTTTTTTTTTTTGTTTAAAATAAAATTTTGCCTCGATATGGCTAGGCGCACCCCGATTAACCTAAACACAACGTCCATCTGTTTATATTAAGGCCCATGTCTAAATACAAAAGACCTTGTGATCTGGTTATTACATTATTTATATTTTGGTCCGCTGTACAGCTCATGAAGATAGAAAGAGTTAGCACAGGGATTCTCAACTTGATTTTGCTCAAGACCACCCTCATGAGTCTCATTTACCTCTGTGGCCGCATCATAGTGGCAGTTAGCTGAAAAAAAGGTACTTTACCATCCTACTGTGTCCCCTAGAAATATGGCGTGGCCCCCATAAGGCCCACGTTAAGAACTACTGAGTTAGCACATTTTGTTTCCGTTACCGTTTAGCGCTGTAAAACATTATCATCATTACCACCACTTGTCAGCTCACCAAGGAGTATTGGCCTTCAACAAACATATGCCTGGTCTTCCTGTCTTGTACCATCAGCTCACGGTATTTCCACGTGTCCTTTCGTCTCTATCAGGTCTGTCTCCAGTGTTCTTCTCCATGTGTTCTTCCACTACCTCTCTTACACCTGGGGATTCCAGAACAGGGACTACCTTGTGTGGCTCCTATTATATTTATTCTAACAGTAAGGCTCGCTCACAAATGTCCTTTGTATGTGTTGCTATAACGTCCCGAGCTGATATTTTGTGATATGAAGTACTTGTAGCTGTAATACCAGAGAACACAGCTGTGGTTTGTTTAGGTACAAGTTCAAATTTGTAAGTACAAATATTGTATTTGTAGGTAATAAGAAGATAAGGAGAACTGCATTTAGGCATGGTGAAGGGTGGGTTTATTAAAAAAAAAAAAAAAACAGAGAAAGGTAATGCGTCTTACTAGGGCAGAAGACAAAAGAAAATTTACCTACGTTTCGACCACAAAGCCTTTATCCGGGAAAGGAAAGAAATTGAGAGCTACTTTAGTCTCTTACGCCAGTCCTAAACCACGGTTTGTCTAACAAAAGAATCCGCAGCATGGAATTGAAGAATTGGTTGCGAGAGCCCACCCACTTTATCGATTGACGTGGATCGCGAACATCCCAGCGTCACAATGCAAGATGGACACCCAGTTATTGGATTAGGGAGCGACACAGGCAACGACTTCTGACATATGGGCAACCAGAAATATAACGAGATGTTCGCCAGAAAACAAGTACGGGGTTTGTAAGTACAAATATTGTATTTGTAGGTTATTAGAAGATAAGGAGAACTGCATTTAGGCATGGTGAAGGGTGGGTTTATTTAAAAAAAAAAAAGAAAGAGAAACGTAATGCGTCTTACTAGGGCAGAAGACAAAAGAAAATTTACCTTCGTTTCGATCACAAAGCCTTTATCAGGGAAAGGAAAGAAATTGAGAGCTAAGTAAGAGACATTAGAGAATAAAGAAAAAAGGAATCCAACCCGCTGCATTTGCAGGGGACTGCTTTGATGTTTGTAGGTCCTTTTTCCTTTGCGCTCCTTACCAAGCAGAGAAGCACCACTGTAGCTGGTGCCCTTGCAGGCACCAAGCATTCACTTCCTCTTGCAGAGGTGGTTTCTGAGGCAGTGTGTTTGCCTTAATGATGATGCCAAGCTCATGCACAACCTCATGTTAGTCGCCTTGTACGACATGCCTGAATTTGAGCTAGTCCTTTTCTTCCTTTGTCAGAGAACTATACTGGTCAAGGTGATTGTAGGTATAGCTCTGGTATCAGGCAATGGTATAGTTTTAGACCACTTGCTTCTCGAGGCAAAATTATCTGGTTAGATACCAGGTGTAAATGGGTATCTGACTCTGCTCTCGAGTTAGGGAAGTGTCGTAATTTTTATCTGAGAGGGTGCTGATGAATATTGGTCCCTTTAGAGTGTAAAGTGATATTGAAGGCTCTGTGAGAATAAGGATTTGGGAGAATGAGGTAGTAGATTCACAAGCGCTGGGAAGGAGCAAGGACAGTCTCTTATTACGACAATATCTGTTTTCTCACAGACTACTCCTATCTCTCTTCTGCACAAACAATTGTTTGTCAGTTACAGTCGCTCAGGCGCACTCACCGATTTGGTGATTCTGTCGCTCAACGTACATGAATACAGCCTACACAGATGGAAATGTTTGGAGTTTTAGGCCAACCGACAACCAACACAATTAGTGATTAATACCTTTATTATCATAAAGGACTCACACATAATTGTACATTTACAGTCAAAAATCAAAGGTTACATAATACAAATATAACTAGGGAAGAGGGGTTTTTGAGGAGAAATATCCCATCCACCGTTTCCCGTTTATATTTACAAACAGACAACCCCCGGTCCCAAAGACAAGAAAGGGGGGGGGGGTGGGTATGATCAGAGATAGGCAATTTAACCCACTGTAAATTTATTACTCTGAGGCAAGGGGTTACAGAAAAAGGGGGGGGGGGGGGGTAGAGGAAAAGCTAGGGGCCTCAATTGTCTCCCTTTAAATCAACAAATTTTACGGGAGGGGGAAGGAACACAGTTACCCGATCCCGCTAGGAGAGATCCCGTACAACGAATATAATGCACCTTAGTACAAGGTCGAACTAATTAAAAGGGTAAAGAAAAGATAAATCTCCTTTCATTCAAAAAAACACACTAGGGCTGGCCATCCCCACAAACACACACGCAGACTTACCGAAAGGTGAATTCTGGCACTTCATAGGAAATACATCAAAAAACAGCACTAATCCTTGGCTTAGGTAATAGTATTATTCTTCCGTGTACTGCCCCAGATTTGGGGGGTGTTGAAGTTAACAAAGTGTCCCGAAATCGCTGGACGTTGAAGTTTAACGGTACTGTTTATTTATTAGATAAAGTTCCTAAAGAATGTCACAGGCACTTGGCTAGGCGTGAGGTATGGTGTGGTTCCTAAAATTGGCACAGCTGGTGGAGATAACTTCCTTTTTTCCGTAATGTCACAAGTTAAGAAAAACACTGAGGTAAGTTCTTCTTCGGGGGGGGGGGGGGGGGTAAAATCCGCCGAATATACGTGACAGACAGGGTTCAGGTAGATCGGAGGTTTTTTCTTCACAAATAGGGGCAGTGAATAAAATATGTTCTGCTTCCAGTTTTCTTTTAAGGACTCTATATGAACTAGTATTTTTAAAGTGTTTCTTGAATGGCTTTTTTCTCAGTTACGTTCAGAGGAGCGGGGCCCATTACAGGTCGCCACAAGTTTAGCTTTAAAAAGTTCATATGTTACTGGAGTTATCGAATTGAGTTTGGCAGAACTCTGTATATAATTAATAATTGCTGGGATGCAGGTTGAATGATCGTTCTGAATGAAAGATAATCAAAACAAGAAATGCATTACAAATCATATTATAATCTGACGCGATAAATTACAGTTAGCCTATTTACTTATTAGCGTCGTCAATTAACAAATCAGGAAAACTTCCCGTGAGTTAAAACAATTAAAAGCACATCTATCTATACAGAACTAAACTGTATTAAAGTTATAATTCTCTTTAACGTCTGCAAAATAAATTTACGCGTCAATTGTATTAGGAAATACTTTTAGCTGTAACATTAGTTTGCACTAGAACTTTGAAAATGGGTTTATTTAATAAGGTTAAATTTACACCACAATCCATTGAAATTAATTGAAATAACTCGACCACTGATCACTCGAAGCTAATGTATAAATTACCGTCTGCACAGAAAGAATACACTCCAATAGTCACGAAGGTAGATGAAATCCAGCAGGAATCCGACTATGCTAGTGCAACTAGGATTCTGTCAGAGCGAACGATAAAATGCAGTTACTCGGAGTTCTCTATTTATACTTCTCGAATGTAACTTGAATAGGGCGTGTTAAATTTTCGCACCTTTCTTGAACTTGAGCAAAATCCGGGGTACCCCGCCGATGTGTTAACCGCTGCAATTCCTTCATTTTCCCCGGTCTACCGATTTTCTTCCGTCTCAGGCTTCTAGCATGAGAGTGCGAAAATTTCTCGAGAAGCTAACTCTGTGAGCTGCGAGTTCCCTGATTCTTTAGATCGCGGCCGCTCCACGTTGAATTCTGAAGATCAGCCTGTTCTTTGATGGTACCGCTGCATGCCGGTAAAAGTTACAACAGATGATCAGGGGTTCTAAAGTTATGAGAGGCCAATATTCTGTTATCATCCATCGAGTCAGGGAAATTCATTTGTCATACTTAGACGTACGTCACAATCGTCCCCACTTTTGAGACATGGAAACTCGTTTTCCTGTTTCATTTATGACAATGAAGCTGCCCTGATCGGTAGCTTTTGGATGATTGGCATCGTCGATTTTCTCCTCTTCCTCCGTGGTCCAGTTTCTACTCAAGAAGTCAGCTCCGACATTCTGTTTTCCTGGAATATATTCCACTTTGAAGGAATAAACTCAATTGCAAGGCCCAACGCATTATCCTTGCGTTGAATTCCTTCTTGGCACCCAGGAAAGCTAGTGGAGCATGGTCTGTTTGCACCGGGAAAGAAGTACCATACAGAAACTCATGATGGCGTCTGATGCCATGAATCAGAGCGAGACATTCTCTTTCAACGACACTGTAGTTGCGTTCCGCTTTATTCAGTTTCCGACTGCCATAGGCAACTGGAAATAGCATGTTCAGGTCACTGTCATCGGCTTGCAGCAATGTTGACCCGATGCCCTGACCTGACGCATCAACTCTCAGTATGAAAGTTTTCTTAAGGTCAGGTAACCTTAGGATGGGGTATGCCGACAACTGTCCTTTCAAAGTGCTGTATGCATGTTCGCACTTTTGATTCCACATGACCTTATCAGGACAACCTTTCTTGGTGAGGTCAGTCAGAGGTGCCGTCAGTCCGTTGAAGTTCTGGATGTACTTCTGATAGTATGCACATAGCGATATGAAGGAACGTACGTCTTTCTTCGTTCGGGGTCTTTTTGCTGCCACAATTTTCTCCACGTTCTTCTTAATAGGCCAACTGCATCCGTGAGAAATAGTATGCCCCAGGAAGTCTAACTGTTCAAACCCGATGAGACATTTGCTAGGTCTGGCTGTGAGACCCGTTTCCTGTAGTCTCCTGAGGAGCATAGCAACCGTAGCAATATGTTCTTCATAGGTTTCCGATGCAATTAATATGTCATCCATGAAATTATGGATATGGGGACTTTGCAAAGGCTCTAGAAGCTTCCTCATCATCCTGGTGAACACTCCTGGTGCGTTATGCAAACCGAACGGCATCACATTAAATGTGTAATGTCCTTCGCTAGTGCTGAAAGCTAACAAAGGTTTAATTTCCTCCTTGACTGGTATTTGATAATAACCTTTACTGAGGTCAATCTTGGAGAAGATCTTTGCTTTGCTGAGCTTGGTGAACAACTCAGAAACAGTTTGGAGAGGTTCGGGCTGGAATTCCGTTACAGCGTTTAGCAACCTGTAATCAATGCACAGCCGAACTTCCTTATTGGGCTTCTGCAACAGCACTACACTCGAGCTGTAAGGAGATGTAGACTCACTGATAATTCCTGCCTGACGCAGCTTGTCTATTTCTCCGCGAAGTGCATCCGCTTTAGCGTACGGGATGGGGTAAACTCTGGTTTGAACAGGGGTCTCGTTTGTTAATTTCATATCAAATTCAATGAGATTTGTTCGACCAGGTACATCCGTTAAGACTGCACTGTACTGTTTTAGTAGAGCCCTGGTTTTTGTTTGTTGTTCTGGTGAGAGATTGTCGCCGAACTTGACATCTTTAAAGGATTCTGTGGGTTGCAGTGGATACTCCATGCAACCATCATCATCTTCCTCGTCTTCCGTTGCTATGGCGACAGCCAGGAGATGCTCGGAGGATGGCACCGGTCTTTCCAAATATTTCTTTAGCAGATTTATGTGGAAGACCTTCTCCTTTCCTTTGATGGAGATCTTGTAATTGGTACGTGAGATCTTTTTAAGGACGGTAAAAACGGCCCTTGCCATCCGATGCGAAGTTTATTGCTTCCGGTTGGGAGTAGCAACAAAACTTTCTCCCCTGGTTGGAGCTCTCTCTCTTTTGCAGCTTTGTTGTATCTTTTAGCGTGTTTAGCGCGGGCTTTCGTAAGGTTGGTTGTAGCTAGATCCCATCCTAGCTTTAGCCTTTCCTTGAGCTCAGATACATACTTGCTTGCAGAGACGACTGTCTCGTCAGCCTTTTGGTCTGTCAGGGACCGAAGTAAGGCTTCTAATGGCCCCTTTATAGGTCTGCCAAATAAAAGTGTAGCAGGCGGGAATCCCGTAGACGCTTGGGGAACCTCTCGGTAGGCGAATAAGGCAGCCGATATATATAGGTCCCAGTCTTCCGGTTTCTCCTGACCCAGCTTACGTAACATGGTGGTGAGGCTGCCATTAAAACGTTCCACGAGCCCATTTCCGGCCGGATGGTAGGGACTTGTGTGGATATGTTTGGCCCTCAAGATCTTAAAGATCTCCTCCATTAACAGGCTACGGAATTGGGATCCATTGTCCGTCAAAACTTGTTGAGGGAATCCCAACCGTGTAAAGATTTGCACGAGGGCTTCTGCAACATGCTTGGAATCTATGCATGTTAGCGGTACAGCTTCGGCCCACATTGTGCAAGTGTCGACTAAAGTCAGGATGAACCTGTGCTTTCTTTTGGTCCTTTCCAGGGGTCCAATGATGTCGACAGCAACCCGTTCAAATGGAGTCCCTACTATTGGCATTTGCCCCATGGGTACTGGGGTTGTCAAGTGCTTGGGTGCTACCCGTTGGCACTGGGCGCAGGATTTCACATACCTGATAATGTCAGAGTTCATTCCTGGCCACCAATAGTGGGTTTTTATTCGCTGAATAGTGGCGTTTTGCCCCATATGTCCGCTAAAGGGAAGAGAGTGCCCCATTTCTAAGATCTGGTTTCTGTACTGCGTCGGTACTAGGAGCTGGTTATTCCCCGTGTCCGGGTTGCCCGTTCTACGATACAATACGCCATCCTTAGAAAAGATGTCTCCGTTGTGTCTGGGGTCCTTAGCCATGGGCAGTTTTTTAAAGCAGAGCTCCAGAGTAGGGTCCTTTTGTTGCGCCTCCTTCAGTTCGTTCGGCAACAAATTTGGCGCAGGCTCCCTCTCCTTCTTGGCTTGCCCTCTTGTGGTTACCGCTGCCACAATCGGCTCCTTTGGTCTCCCAATAAACACATATCTACATCCCAGGATAACTGGGTAGATAGGATCATCCATAATGGCCGCTTTTATAACTCCTCTGACAAAGTCAGAGTGTATTTCTACCAGTGCGATAGGCAGCGTCCTGGGCGCATCACTCTTAAAAACTCCACTAAGTTTGACGGTTTCCTCTGTCTCCTGACCTGGTTTGACTAGGTGTCTAGCAACAATACAACTAAAACTTAGTCCAGTGTCAAAGAGACAAGTGGTTGAGGTACCATTCAAAATTACAGTTCCTCGAGTTGAGGGTCGGTCCCCCTCAGGTTGAGAATCACTGACATTGACTCTACCTTTCGAGGCTGTATGCAAACATCCAACGCGGTTTGGACCGGTTTGTTTGCCCTGATCAGACGTTCTCCTGGTGTAGGGGTCCTTTCCTTTTCCTTGACCTTGGTGGCCGCGCTGCCACGTAGGCTTGGTGGGTTGATCAGAATTGTTGTTGGGGGGGTATCGGGTTTTGTAGAATTTCGATTTTTCCTGGAAAGGGTATTATTTTCTCGTTGGTTATAATTCTGAGAGGAATTAGAGGAATAGGATGACTGCTCTAGATTTTGTTTACGAGATGGCTCATCTGTGGGTTTTACGTTTAGTGCTGGGAAGTTCGGTCCATTGCATTGGTATAGCGTTCTCGGCCCTTATTGAGTATGTCCTCCCAGCCTGGGTACTGCGCCCTGTTCAGCTCCAAAAATCTACGGGTTTCGTTTGATTCAGAGTTTGCCTTTATCTGTTTCCACAAGAACAAGTTCAAGTAGTCCCTCATATTGTAAGAGGTAGGTCAATAATTCAATTGCACTTTTCCGTCAAATAGCCCGTGAGGACGTGAAGAGAATTGTGGGAAATGTTTCCGTGCTCTCATTTCCGGGCGTGTTGGCTGTTTCTGAACATTTGCAAGAAATTTCGGGCAAGGAGTCATTTCACTGAACCGCTCTAAGCAAGGCCTTCTTAAAGCATGTCGTAATCATGTTGGGTTCGGTCCCAGCTCACTGTGTTATATCGTCAAAAGCATCACCTTTTTGTGACGGTTGACAGTTTGCTCGTGCCAGTCGTAGGAACTCTTCCCCTATCACCATTGACTGATTTTGCTGGAAAACCCTTTCGGACTAGAGTCCCTAGCCAATGTTGAAGTACAACAATTTCGTATACAGGGCTAAAAAAAGGACCTCTAAAATCAAAAGAATTAATCGCACGTGTTCAAAAAAGCAGGAATTATTATATATTTATTGGTTTGTGGGGGAGAGGGTATTTTATGGTTATTCCATTCAAAGATTTTTTCGTTTTAATTAATTAGGGGGATGAAATTCTTCTTAATTATTAAATATTTGATTGTTGATGGTTTATGCCTATGCTACTAACAATAATATGATTGTTTATCTTTAGTTTTATCTTCTAAATTTACTCTATCTTTTTATTACCTATCTATCTTTTTATCTATTTATCTATTTATCTATCTATCTACCGACCTATCTATTTATCTATTTATCTATCTATTTATCTATGTATCTATCTATCTATCTATCTATCTATCTATCTATCTATCTATCTATCAACGGACTGACCGATACGAGAGTAAATTTTTTTTTGTTTTTTTGTTTTGTTTTTTTTAAGTCCATTTCACACATATTATATAACATAACTACAAAAGTCCAATAGCAAATATTGCCTCAATCTTGTAAAACAAACCTTACCGAAACCACAATCTTGTAAAACAATCCTTACCGACACCTCAATCTTGTAAAACCTACCTTTCTACTTACCTACCTACCTATCTATCTTTTTATCTATATATCTATTTATCTATCTATCTATCTATCTATCTATCTATCTATCTATCTATCTATCTATCTATCTATCTATCTATCTATCTATCTATCTATCTATCTATCTATCTATCTATCTATCTATCTATCTATCTATCTATCTATCTATCTATCTATCTATCTATCTATCTATCTATCTATCTATCTATCTATCTATCTATCTATCTATCTATCTATCTATCTATCTATCTATCTATCAACACACTGACCGATACGAGAGTAAATTTTTTTTTTTTTTTTTTTTTTTTTTTTTTAAGTCCATTTCACACATATTATATAACATAACTACAAAATTCCAATAGCAAATATTGCCTCAATCTTGTAAAACAAACCTTACCGAAACCACAATCTTGTAAAACAATCCTTACCGACACCTCAATCTTGTAAAACCTACCTTTCTACTTACCTACCTACCTATCTATCTTTTTATCTATTTATTTATCTATTTATCTATCTATCTACCTACCTATCTATTTATCTATTTATCTATCTATCTATCTATCTATCTATCTATCTATCTATCTATCTATCTATCTATCTATCTATCTATCTATCTATCTATCTATCTATCTATCTATCTATCTCTATCTATCTATCTATCTATCTATCTATCTATCTATCTATCTATCTATCTATCTATCAACAGACTGACCGATACGAGAGTAAATTTTTTTTTTTTTTTTTTTTTTTTTTTAAGTCCCTTTCACACATATTATATAACATAACTACAAAATTCCAATAGCAAATATTGCCTCAATCTTGTAAAACAAACCTTACCGAAACCACAATCTTGTAAAACAATCCTTACCGACACCTCAATCTTGTAAAACCTACCTTTCTACTTACCTACCTACCTATCTATCTTTTTATCTATTTATCTATTTATCTATCTATCTATCTATCTATCTATCTATCTATTTATTTATCTATCTATCTATCTATCTATCTATCTATCTATCTATCTATCTATCTATCTATCTATCTATCTATCTATCTATCTATCTATCTATCTATCTATCTATCTATCTATCTATCTATCTATCTATCTATCTATCTATCTATCTATCTATCTATCTATCTATCTATCAACAGACTGACCGATACGACACATATTATATAACATAACTACAAAATTCCAATAGCAAATATTGCCTCAATCTTGTAAAACAAACCTTACCGAAACCACAATCTTGTAAAACAATCCTTACCGACACCTCAATCTTGTAAAACCTACCTTTCTACTTACATACCTACCTATCTATCTTTTTATCTATTTATCTATTTATCTATCTATCTACCTACCTATCTATTTATCTATTTATCTATCTATTTATCTATGTATCTATCTATCTATCTACCTATCTATCTATCTATCTATCCATCTTTCTAACTATCTATCTAACTATCTATCTATC
>JAMPIV010006824.1:0-198133 GCA_024509875.1 Oreohelix idahoensis | reverse complement strand
CAAGTAAATTCCCCTCTTAATGTTAATTTTACAAAGTCAGTTCAAGATGAGGGGACATAATGTTGAGCTCAGCTGGCCAAGTTAGCTTATCTGGCGTGATGGCGGCAGGAAAGGACTCCTCTGCTCGAATTCTCCTCTGGGCTCTGGAGACACCTCACTGATAGCTAAAAGGACCAAGGAGTATGCTGTCCGACACTGGATTCAGCAAAGCTCTGACCAGGTGCTGCTCAGTACCATCAAGACCACTGTCCCTGAAATCAAGAAGGATGTACCTTCTACTTCATAACTAACTTAAACTCTCTTGTTACACTGATCACAACACAGCACAAACATTGAGTTCAGAGCATTAGGCCAACTGTCAGCTTCATTTGAAATACTTTATTCCAGTATTACCCTTCTTAATGGTTACTACGCCTCTGCAATTCCAGCATTATTTCTTTCTATTCAATCATCCAGGTGTCAGTGTACTGTTTGGCCATTCCATGCCGTTTTACTTCTCTCCGACACCCTCTGTTCAGGCTGGAGCATTACAGGCTTTACCTCACGTTGGCCACTGAACTACACATATATATACAGGCATAAATCAACAATTCACATTCAATTTTCATTAAAAGATATTGAATGGTTCAAGCTTACCACAATTCATACGAATAAACACAGATACGTTGATTAGCAATGAATTCTGGCACAAATTCCCATCTGCTTATCTTCCAGGCTTTTATTTAGCCAAATATAAGCTGGCTTCAACGCACTGATGCTTTATCAATCTTATTTAAACAAGTGGTTTCGAACTAACGCTCCCAAGTGTGTATATCAGCGAGTCTGACCAATGAGCCCCGTTTCGACAAGTGTTTGAAAAAATGTTACCTTTCCCCGTTTCCCCTAACAACCAAGATAGTATTTATAGCCCGACCAATCGTGGTTAGGCTTTCATTTGTTGCGCTCCAATCAATTTGGAGTTTACATGGTAGGCTATTTCTGTAACGTAAATTTTTTTCAAACACGTTAAAAAAAATCTTATGAGCAGAAATGATTTTATGCTGTCAGGCACCCCCAATATTTTATTTTGGGTATAATTTATTAATTCCTGGACTATTTGCGTAACGTTTTACATATTATTTGTCAGCAAGCCCTAAGGAACCCAAAAATACAAATTTAAAGGAGCTACGTGGCTGCATTCAAAATATGCAATTTCTTCTACCTCCTGTTTCGAAGATGTGCTGTCTGGGTACTGTTATGTTTTCAACCGTAAACCCATCTAATGTTATCTTTTCTAATAAGAGTTTTTTATGATTTATAAACCTAACTCTGGGAAAGGGTAGTGTATTTTATCACTGTCCGTCTGAAAAAAAATTAGTGCATGTAGACTTACACGCGTGATGGCAGCATTTGTGTATCGCGCGACGCGTGTTGCATGCGTTCCTGATTTTCAGCCCCCCCTCTCTCTTTATCCTTTTGTCCATCTGTTCGTTCGTTTTGGTAACGCAGTATAATTAATGTTAGGATTAATTTAGGTCATTACGCAGTACGTCTCAATGTTTTTCTTAGAAATGCAGCACACGTTTCATTGAAGAAGGCGGGTAATAATACAGTAAGCTTTTATATCAACGTGAAAGCGTTACAATTTGCAGACGAAGCAGAAAACAAGGGGGATTTCGAGTACATTCTTTGTGACAGCACTGTTATTTTCCCATTGCTCTTCTCTTTATTAATTTTATTTGTTAGGCTTTATATTTACCTAATAATTTATATATGTGGATTAGAATATTTCACGACAACATGTAATACGTTAAAATGTAATAAGATAAAATGTAATACGATAGAATGTTGCACAATAAAATGTAATACGATAAAATGTAATACGTAAAATATAATACGATAAAAATGTAATAAAATTAAAAGTAATAAGATCAAATGAAAGAAGATAAAATGTTTCATGATAAAACATAATACGATAAAATACAATTCGATAAAATGTAATACGATAAAATGTAAGACGATAAAATGTAATAAGATAAAATGTAATATGAGAAAATGTACAACGATAAAATATAATACGATAAAATGTAATAAGGCAAAATATAGTACGATAAAATGTAATACGATAAAATAAAATACGATAAATATCCACAAGCTAAGACAGCTCATTACATATCTATATTTCTCATCTCAGTTTCCATGTTTCTGAATGTGGCTTATGAAGAGGAGATCCCTAAACCGCATGTGTTTCGGGGTAAACGCTAATATGTAAAATTTATTCCAGGCCAATGTGTTTTTTATTACAAAGCAAATATGTGTTGCTAATAACATTACTTTTGCCCACGCTAACAAATAGATCTTAATGAAACAAAATCATTCGTCTGCCTGTTTTACAGATTTTACCTATGTATCACAATATGTACCAAGCTGATGTCATCACACTGTCTTTGATGTGTGGACTTCTCTGGTGTTCCGTTGTGGATGCCGATTGTCCCTACCAGGTTTTTTTATGTTTGATGTAAATTTGAGAGAATGCTTACTTACTTAGTCGTTGCCCTTCTACCGTGAGGTGTAGTGGTAAATTTGAGAGAATGCGCTGGCATTAAATGGCCATTTTGTTTCATTAAAAGTTAAGATTAATCTTATGTGTCAATTAATCAATAGCCTCTAGTTTTTACCACAAGAACATCAATATTTTATGTAACTGGAGATAATCATGAACTTTAACATATCTGGACAGTTAATGGTGTGACATAGATTTGTGTACATCCAATGTATATGTATCCATAGTCACATATTTGCACTTCAGCATACAAACACACCACCCAATCACGCACACACAATCACACACACACACTCAAACATATATATACATATATATACACACACACACACAAGTGCTTTCAAATGTACACACATGGACACAATATGCATGTATTTATGTTCACACATACCAGGAAAAAGTCACATTTGTAGACCTACCTGTGAGCTTCACATACAGATGCATACAGAAATACATAAAGCACATATGCCTATTTGTGAAAATAAAAACTACTTGTTTGTTAATGTTGACAATCGACAGGAATGTTACTGTAATGGATTTAGCATTTTGTGCGGGAACAAAGGTTTGACCTCACTCCCTCAATCATTCGTTACCAGACCATCCAACTTACACTCTCTAATGTTGGATGTAAGTAAACTTTGTTACACGTACAGAGTTTTGGGCTAAATAAAATAACGTTGTATTCTTACTACAGTGTCGCCAGCCTTACTCAGTTATGTTAAGTTGTCACGTGATCAGATTAAGTGTCTCTGAAATTCTGGAAGGAGTCGATATACTTGTTGAATTGGGGCAGTAGGGCTATTTGTGAACCTCAGATTACGATCTGTAGTTATATCCCCTATAACAATTCTTATTGTTACAACAGAGACAAGTTAATGTCAACGAACCAACAAAAGCAAGTACCAAGAAACTGACACTACTGGTTAACTACAGCGACACCCTTGCTGCAGCGACAAAATTAGCTCACAAAAATTGTTACTACAACCTCAATTGTTGCGATAATAATAATAATAATAAATTCTTTAAGCACCAAACACGGCGCATAAGGCAGAAACCAGTGCTCTCCATGTTGTTCGTTGTGACGTCACTCCTCTTAGCTCTTGCACATTATTTAGGCCCAACGTTCTTCCTTCTCTTATTATTGTTCTTCTGAGTGTTTCTTTTGGTCTTCCTTTTTTCCTCTTACCCTCAGGAACACAAGTGAGCGCCTGTAGTGGTATTCTGTGGTTTTGCATTCGTAGGACATGACCGATATATGACCATCGTCTTTTCCTTATATAGTCGGAGACATATTTCTGCCTAGAGTTTTCTCTTATTTGTCGATTAGACTTAAATTCTTTCCAACTGATGTTCATGAGTTTTCTAAGACATTTGTTCTCGAATGTATTCAGCTTGTTCTCCAATGATTTTGTTATTTTCCAACTTTCATAACCGTATGTAAACACTGAGATAACATTTGAATTAAACAGACGAAGCTTGGTATGTATATTCAATGATCGTAATTTCCAAATGTTAGATAATCTATTGAAGGCGCTAGCTGCCAAAGCAATTCTAGTATGAATTTCTCTTGTTGTGTCACCATCCTGAGTCATTTTACTGCCTAAATAATTGAAGCTTTCAACTTTCTGTAGTTTTTCCCCGTTCAGGATGATATTAAAGGTCTCGTTAGAAATGTTCATAACTTTAGTTTTAGAGGCATTTATTTGGAGACCTATTTTAACCGAGAGATGACACAGATTATTTACTGCTTCTTGGGATTGTCTGGGTGTTGAACTTAAGAATGCTAAATCATCAGCAAAATCCAGGTCCCCCAGGAATTTTCCATTTGTCCATTTTATACCTAATTGTTCATTGTGGGTATAGTTTCTCATAACCCAATCAATAGCTATTCCAAAAAGTAGTGGTCACATAATACAGCCTTGGTTCACCCCTGTTTCTACCTTATCCACCCCTTATCCATTATTTTCATTTCTTTCTGGCACCTGTTTACGGTTATGTGATTTAAAAATTATCTTACTGGCAAAATGTAGATGTTCGAGATTTTTTGTCTCAGTTACTGCTGTCCTGTCTGTAGGTTGGTGTCATTCTGTTTCTCCACTATTCAGTATCAATTATATAAGACCAGGAAAAAACGTTTTACAGTATTTCTAGCCAGTACTTGTTCTGGAATCACCAAGGTAACAGAAGCAGACAGACAAACACAAGGAGAAGAGAACTGGAGACAAATAAAAATAATGAAGAAGGCATGGACAGACCTTAACGTTGATGGCACACGACAGCTGGGCTTAGCATGACGGGACATTAGTGATAACAGGTAACCTAGCTTGATCAAGTTGTATATTTAATGGTTCAGTTAGTTGGTCCTGGTGAAGCATTGGAAACGCCGTTCTGTACTTGTTGTTGTTGTTATTTAACCCCTATCTTAATCGCCTAATGCATGTAGAAATAAAATTAAGAAACAAATCAACTGCAGTTTCATCAGAACCACTTTGGCGAGAACTTCATGGTAAACCTTGTGGTGGTGTAGGATTTCCCACACAGTTCATCACATGATTAAGCAATCATATTTCTAATTGCTGTTTACCATAGAAGAAAGACGCAAAGATATACTTTTCGGAGATATTATCGCCTAACTGAAATATATTCCCCCCCCCCCCCCCCCCCCGAAAAAAAATAAAAATTAAATTAAATAAAAATAAAAATAAATAAATAAAGCAAAACTTATATAATTTGCCTTTGGGCATATCATAATTGTTTATTAGTCTCGGCATTGCACTTACCTGATATAATATATGAACATTAAAACAGCCATTATATCGGACAGTGTTGTAGTTTGTTGACCTTCATTGAAAGTCGCATAATTATAATCTTCACTTTTCTATTTCGCGCTTTATGGACCATGGATCCTCCACTACAGCTGGACCCTTTACGGGAAGCCTGAGTCAAATCACCCACGTGCTCCTATAGTGTGGTTTATGTAGCCATTTGTTCTACGTGATGGTGTTGCCAGCCAAACCTTAGAGGCCTCTTACGACATGTCCGACGGAGCAGTAGTTACATTCTGTCGTTGTCTCCTCAGACATCACGAGGATCTACACACGACGTACCAATCTATCGTCATTATCAAGATGTTCATTACAATATTTTCATTACTAACAACATCATCGCTACATACAACATCGCAGGTACCCAAACCTGCGGTGAAACATGTTGAGAATTAGCTTTGCACACTGAGCCTTGAGGAGTTATTTGAGCCCCAGATTTTGACCTGGTTAGCTGCATGCAGGAGGCTCTCACTATGGACCAATGATAGGCAGGGAAAGCTGAGAAGTGGCTCTGTGCAGGACGTGACAATTGCTTGGGAGAGCCGTGAACCAGAGCACAATATTTTAGCTCTGCATAGTTTGAGAGCCCCCTTGGATGCGAAGAATGCACAGTATGCCACGAACTTCTTCCCTCTAGCTTGGGACCAGATTTGATTAACCTTTAAATGCAAGCAAAGCTGGAGAAATACACGAATACCATCACCAACCAAGAACTGCTTACTCGGAGTAACCAAGAGGACATGCACACCATCATAGCTGGTAGACGTTGGAGTTGGGTTGGCCACGTCCTCAGAAGAGACCCCGATGACATCACAAGAACAGCTATGCTATGGACCCCTGAAGGAAAGCGAAAGAGAGGCCGACCAAAAACAACTTAGTAAAGAACTTTAGATGCCGAGATGCAAAGAATGAACCAGAGTTAGAGCACTGTAGGAAGGATAGCCACCGACCGTGCAAAGTGGAAGAGGTTCGTTGCCACCCTACAAGACACCACTAGGCGTGATGGCCACTGACTGCATTGATACTAGGCGGATAAGGATCAAAGAAAAAGAAGAAGCTGGAGAAACTAGAGTTCATGACATCAACTCAACACATTTCGGAATGGCAGAAAAGCCTAGATCTACAGTGTAGATAATACTTAGGAGTCTTCAACTTGGTATTGGCTGCAAAAGAGCGAGAAGCTCAGCAAGTACTAGTCAAACAACAACAACCAAAACATAAATACCTTCTTGCCTGTTATGCAGACACGACATGTTTATTAAAAAGTGTACTAAAAGAGGCGAATAATAAATAATGTTTAAATGCTAGAGAAACGTCTAAGATAGTTGCCTCTGAGTGTGCTTAACAAATATTATGAAGGATAAACGAGAATGTTCAGCCAGGTTCCTATTCCCGGCTCAATCCACAAACTGTTGCTTATCAGGTGATGATAGAAACAGACAAGTGGAAATTAACAGCTAATTATCCTACTACGCATTTTCTTCTTTTCTTCTTTGACCTTCTCAGGTGTCTAGTTGAATATTTTCAAAGAAAGCAGTAGTCAGCCTGAGGCTATTTAAATAGAAAATACCCCACAAGGTATCAACCCAAAGTGTCGACAGCTAAAGTGTAGTTAAAGAGTTTTATCTCCAGATATACTAGAAGGAAGAGACAGGTGGACATCCTCTTGTGGTGAGGAGTGTTAGAATGGTACAAAGGATAAATTGTTGAAATTCAAGATAAATCACTTTAAATGACTCATGAGATGTAGATCTTTGGTGACAATTTTGTTTCTTTGACCATTCACTCTCTGTCTTACAGTAAATAAATATCGAGCGTCAGTAGACTGCAGAAGGGACTTTGACAAGAACATGGAGTAAATATTAGTAATTCAGTACACTGAATAGACTACGATTCACTTTCCCAAATCAGCTTATTGAAGTTAATTCTAGAACATAATGGATACACAAATGTAGTGCATGAAAACTCAATAATTATCAAGTTTGAATATTAAAACAATAACAAGTAAAATATTACAACTCCTAAAATTAATGAAGGACTAAACAATAATGTTTATCAGGAAAGGATTAAAAGTTGAAAACTTATTTGATCATATGACTGAATAATAAGACTATAATGTAATTTTGATCGTTGATGTCGACTACTAATCTAAAAAAGTGTCACTGAATTAAAGTCTTTGATCTAGGCAGAAACCTGGTTTTCAGTTAGGTGTTGATGATGATGATGATATGGGTTAAAATAGTAATGAAAGTAATAAGGTGAGTAATGCAAGCCGATATACTGCTGTTTGAATGTTATGATATTTGTTTCTGGTAAAAAAAATTAAAAAAAGGTCTATTCACTATTTTTGACTCAGTGTCTAAGTTTTGAGATGCATAGACGGTTGAGTTTTCGTGGAATCTAAAGCTGCACCCCAAGCGTTTACACTTGTTCACTCTCTCAATTTCACACATTGTCAAAGATTTCATTATGCACCGATGGGTGAGTTTTCATGGTATCTAGTGCTCTGTTTTAGGGGATTAAACTAGGTGGATTCTAAATTTGACTAAATATGAAATATTTTAAGACTCAACCCAGTTGTCAACTTCGGTAGTCCCCAAGAGTTGTCAGTCCTCAGTGTTGTTCAGTTTTTTAGACTGACTAGAATCTCAAATAGGAACTTGAAAGACTAAGCACCGTAATTCTTTCTCTGATAATTGCCGATGTATTCCTGACATAATCCAATGATTATCAATCTTTAGATTGAGTGCTATTCTCGCCACCTAAAACGTTTGTCTAGAAATTTGATTTCTGAAGACAGTCGGTTTCACTGCGTCTTTATGTTTGTTAGCAAAGATGGTCTCACAATCAGCGTTCGGTCTTACCCTATTTATGAGCTGTCCTTCCACTGCTTCCAACATTGTATTATCTCACAAAAGACATTTCGCTGAGTGAGTTGGTCAACTTGACATCCATGAGATACCCCACGCTTACCTGGACATTTTAATTTATCAGCTCGGCCGCGCCTTTGGTATTGGTGAATATAATAAGTACATCATCCATTGTATAATTAAATCAACAGTATTTAACAAGCACCGCTATCATTACTATATATGAATATTATCAAGCATTCATTAATATTTTATCCAAGAGAGAATGGGACTTATTATATTAACTTGTACACAGTAATTACTCTTTTGACAATTTCCTCTTTATTACTAACTGATCGTCCTTTGTCAGATGTTTCTAGGCTATCAACTTACCCCGCGCTGGTAGTGTGTAATGATCTTTTACAAAATGTACCTTAATCCGTGGAATGCAATACAGCTAGCAATACGAGACTTACGGCAAATCGATACTACAGACTAGATACTCCAATACTACTCGTAGTTTCATAGATAGTCACTTAATACTGGAATATAGAAAATGACCTGACGTGCTTGTGAAACAAAATAAACATTTAGCGACATTGGGAAATGTTATTATAAAAGCTACTGCTGATCTCTAACTAATATTACATGAAGCTGACTCTCCCGACTACTCTTCCTCGTTTTCTACGCTGCACCTGGTCTATACTTTCTGTACTATGTCTTTTCAACTGATGTTTCGTGGCGCTTTTCCATTACTCGATCGTCTGCATAGATATGTTAAGCATTGGCATGATCTGAAGCTATTTACAAGGGAACGTCAGTATTAAAGAAACATGGCAGTTTTGTTCCGACAGTGAGGATTTAGAAATAAAGTGAAACCGTGGAGGTAACAGATGAGAATGATTTCCTCTAGGAAGAGGTAAGTTTAAGTAATAGTTTTGGAGTAAACAGGTGTGCAATAGACGAATGGAGAATGACGGAAAAATACAAGAAACGAGGTCAGATCTGGTCCACCATAAGAATTATAGAAAATGTAAAACGTGTAAAATGTATGCTATTTCATGTCATGCCTTTTTTTTCTACAGACGAACTTGATCACCACAATACCAGCAGGAAGTTTACCCGCTAACCTGACGGAAATATCTCTCAATGAAAATCCCATAGAAAAAGTAGATGACGCTGCATTTGACGGATCGGCCTACACGTTAAACTATCTGTCATTCTCTCAGGCTCGCTTCAAAAAAATCCCAGATGCCCTGCTTCATTTGTACGCTCTTGAACAGTTGACAATTTACGAAACTGACATTGATGACTGGAACGTTGAGGCCATGAAGCACATTGGTCAGACTCTGGTGTCGCTTAATTTGATACAGTTTAGTCTAGAAACTTGGCCAGATTGGATCCAATATCTTCCCCATATTACAGAGTTAAGTATAGGTAGCAGTTCTATCTCCACAATTCCCGACACGGCACTGGACCCATTTATTAATAGTTTAACGACTTTGACTCTTATTAACAACAGCCTAACCGCCATCCCTAAAGCTCTGTCAAAACTCACAGCTCTAGAATCGTTAAATGTACAAGAAAATGAAATTGTTGATATTGGATGGCTTCCTCAGTCAGATAGCCTACGCGCTTTAGATTTGGAGAATAACAACATATCAGATGCGCGCCATCTTAGCAACGCATTGCGTCCTTATGCAAAAACTTTGGTTGAAGTCAGTATATATCACAACCAACTTACGTCATTTCCGGACTGGTCCTTCCTGAGTCTTGTTGGGGATATTGACTTCTCAAACAATCAAATACATGACCCCATTTCAGGTTCTCTTCCTCCTGGTGTTTACCATATAGACTTTAGAAACAACCTGCTTCCCTCTATTCCAAGTGTCGTCTTGAAACTAAAATATGTTCTGGAGTTGATGTTTACTTTAAACGTTATAAAGGAGCTTCGAGGAACTGACATACCGACGTGGACACAAATACTTCAGCTTGATTATAATTTTATAGCAGAGATAACAGATACAAGTTTTCCACAAAACTCAAGTTTAACATCTCTAAATATAAATTATAATCCAGTGTCCAAAATATCGGTTTCTGCATTCAGAAATCTTCCGCTGTTGACAGAATTGCAAATAAGAGGTACAAAATTAACCCGTGTGCCGCTTGCACTTCTTTCTCTCACAAAGTTAAACGTCATTGACATTGGCAACAGCACCGGCCTAATCTGCACCTGTTTGGAAAAAAGTTTAGGACCTTGGTTTCAGAAGCTTTATACTTATAACGTTTTGGGAAATTGTGGTGCAACAACAATCTACGATTTCTTCGTCAATCTGAGTCCATCATGTCCTACACGTCGAGGATTACTATAGTCATATTTAGTTGCTTGTGATATGTCTTGTGTTTAAAACAATTTTGGCTGAACATAAACATCAGCATTTTTAGCCGCGATTCTAAACACGTTAATCCTAATAGCAATAAATTAGATAGGGCTTTGCAAGGCATTTGAAAACAAAAACCCAAGGGTGTGGATAAACCTTACCTCGATCCCAAACAGAACACTTGTAGAACTTAATGTGAATCATACAATCAATGTTCCGCCATTTTAAGTTTGAAAGCTGTAACAGTGCCAGAACCGATCGGGGTGGAAGAAATCTAAAATGAGTGTTAATTAAAAGCATAATTACCGCCATATTGGCACACAGTCAACACTTCTGATTCTGATAATTAAAGTAATGATTTTAAACAGGTTGTCGCGTGTGTGTTTTCTCACATGTTTGTTGCAGGAGTTTCTGATATATATACATGCAACAACAAACAAGTTTCCAGCAAAATAATTTTGATGTAGCAATTGTTACGATTAAACGAATGTCACACGGCATATAGAACAAAGCGGAATTATTAAAGTTGCACTTCACGAGATATTGGAGTGATGAATTTATTCAACGAATGCCATAGCGACTGTGTTGACAATACTGCCTCTCGATGTCTCTGGTATCTTGTATTAGTTGTGCCTTTACTCACATTCTCACAACACATGGTCAGTTTATCTAGGTCTCTCTCTCTCTCTCGCTTTCTCTCTCTCTCGCTTTCTCTCTCTCTCTCTCGCTTTCTCTCTCTCTCTCTCTCACGTTCTCTCTCTTTCTCTCTCTCTCTCTCTGTTTCTTCTTCTTCTCTTAAGTTTAATTCACAGTTTTACCAGTTGTCCAAAGTTTAATAGTTTCATGATGTAAATGTTGATTATCTGAGCCTTATTGTGTTCATTTGATTATCCAAGAAAAATGTCCATTCCTTTTTTGGAATCTCTTATCTGCTCCATCTTACCAGTTTTCAAACAGTAATATAAGATGTATAAAACATTGTAATCACCCGTGTGTTACAGGGCCCGGAAGAAGAGCAAAGAATGGTAACCCTGTATCGTACAAAGCATAAAGAATATGTGGAGAGAACTTGAGCTGATGACACGTGACAGGAAGATTTAGCAAGTGTTTGTCAAAGGCCCATGCTCCTTGGGGAGCTAAATAGTACTGATTGATTGATATATATAACATCGTAATACTCTGGCCCCCAGTAATACTGTTATATGTTTTAATTGATAAGAATGAAATGCATGTGTGACGAAATGTCTGTCCCTGTCCTTTTGTGTGATCTCACACATCTCCAGCCCTACGGCAGTATCATTTCTTCATCATTTTTCTCTCCGAGCGCTTTTATTTGGCATTTCATTTTTCCCTTTCATTCATTTTACTCTTTATGCTGGACATAGCATGGGGAAAGTCTCTAACACGCCACTCCCCTGTGGCAGTATTTGCTATGGGAGTAATTCTTATCTTATTGTGTCGCATTCACGTTTCATGATGACGTGTTACGTTACGCCAGGTTATTAGACGGTCAGCGACAATATTTTATCGCATAATCTGTCAGATTATCTTTTCAAGCGACCGTGCTTGTTTATCCAAGCTTGGGTTGGGCAGGAGTGCTGAATATAACCAGATTTTTCTGTTTGGTGAAACACATTTGACTAGCGACCATCCCTGAATCATTACGCCAGAAAACACGGCCACAATATTATGATGGACAGAGGTGTGTTTGGAAGGTTGTACCCAAGGGGCATCGGACATAATATTACCATATATGGGAGACGTGACCTTTGCGAAATTGTTCCATGTCGGAAATATTTTAAAAAAACCATACCCGACCTGTTTGAAGATGATTGGAGCGTTTATTTAACCCCATATCAAACGAAGGCGTGGGAAGAGAGGGAATATAGTCTGACCATTTTGCAGTTTTATTTGACTGTGAATTTCACGCTCGCCAAGACGCCATCAGACCTCGCCAGAGTGAAGACTAGATTCATAACTCCTTTTGTTAACCGGACCTTTTATTGGAGAACCAAATAAGACTTACAAAGCACAGGAAATCTCTACATTTTAATAAGGAACACCGGGACTAGGAAACTGAAGAAACACGAAGTCAGAGAGGGAATCTATGGTCAAAATAAAGACATCCTAGACGCGTGTAAGAGAACGATTCGTCTCTTTTACGTATCTGAGCAACAAGTCTGTAGCCAAGATTGGTGTAAGTTGTGATTTACATTTCATATTTTATTACTAACATGTGAACTAACATATACGAGTATATGTATATATTACCATGTGAAGTTTAATGTGCAAAACTCCCTATTGGATGTCAAAGTCACTTCAGGCTGGCAACCACAGTATCTAGAATGATGATTCATAAACCACCACTGCACGGGCTGGGGATTGCTTTATTGATAGTTTCGTGAAGAGAACTAAAAAGCATAAAGTAGTTCCATCTTCCCTATGGAGCAGGGAGGGAAAGATGAAAGAAATGATGGACATTCTAAGAATAATACAGTTTCAAAGCTTTTCACTGAGTGTAATTGTAAACGACAAAAAATTTTCATTTTAAAGTAATCGAAGTTTCAAACTTTTCCATAAGTGTAAATATAAATGAAACATAAATGAATTTATATTGTGAACACTTTTCAAACAGTGGAGATGTTAATGCAAAAACATATTGTATCTGTACTTTTAACCTTTTCATTTAAATGTAATGTAAAGTTAAAGGTATTCAGTTTAAATGTAAAGGAGGTTGATACTAACTCATTGTTGATATAAACGTTAATGTTATTAAGGCCTTTGAAACCACCGCTGATAACGGCGCTAAGTCTAAATGTTATAGTCTGTTTACACCCACTGTTACGAGTGTAGTGGTTCGGTCTATATCATCGCGACACAGGCTAATTCAATATATGTGTGCTGCTGTCCTGTCACTGTGTCTGGAATGTTGACCTGGGTGTGTGTTGATATGTTCGCACACCACGGTACGTACATAAGAGTACATGCAGGAGTCAAAAAGGGTTGCAAACGACTGGAACAGTTCGATACTGTTTATTCCGTTACAACACAGACACGATGACATAAATAACACACATTTGACAGCAAAACACGAATCATATAATTTCCACATTGCATTAAATATATATAATACGGCCTGTCCACATCCTGGCCTATAGTAACCTTCATATGGCCTGAACAGTACTCCAATACTCAATAAAGCCTGCTCACACGGCAGCTATAATAATCTTCATATGGCCTACACAAATCTTCATTACACAATAAAGCCTGCTCACCCGGCAGCTATAATAATCTTCATATGGCCTAAACAGTACTCCAATACTCAATAAAGCCTGCTCACACGGCAGCTATAATAATATTCATATGACCTACACAAATCTTCATTACACAATAAAGCCTGCTCACCCGGCAGCTATAATAATCTTCATATGGCCTAAACAGTACTCCAATACTCAATAAAGCCTGCTCACACGGCAGCTATAATAATCTTCATATGGCCTACACAAATCTTCATTACACAATAAAGCCTGCTCACCCGGCAGCTATAATAATCTTCATATGGCCTAAACAGTACTCCAATACTCAATAAAGCCTGCTCACACGGCAGCTTTAATAATCTTCATATGGCCTACACAAATCTTCATTACACAATAAAGCCTGCTCACCCGGCAGCTATAATAATCTTCATATGGCCTAAACAGTACTCCAATATTCAATAAAGCCTGCTCACACGGCAGCTATAATAATATTCATATGGCCTACACAAATCTTCATTACACAATAAAGCCTGCTCACCCGGCAGCTATAATAATCTTCATATGGCCTAAACAGTACTCCAATACTCATTAAAGCCTGCTCACACGGCAGCTTTAATAATCTTCATATGGCCTACACAAATCTTCATTACACAATAAAGCCTGCTCACCCGGCAGCTATAATAATCTTCATATGGCCTAAACAAATCTTCACTGCAGTTTATCACATAGGCGGTACACACAGCGAAATATATAAGTCAACATTTTCTCAAGTCCTACGTAGGTATACATTATCCAAAAACACTGGGACTCGACCTACACAGTCCACGCCCAAAACACAACTCCCAAAAAACACATTAGTCCCGCCAAAAAAAAACCGTCACGAGATTCGGCTGTCTTGAACACCGCTCTCGATAATACATGCAGACTAGCTGCGAGCTATTCATATGACTCAAAACAGTACAGAATAAACACATCTCAACACTTGAGATTAAACAGCGTTCACACGCTTATCTGTACTCTGTCACCCGAAAAATAGGAAAAGATAATTCTATCCTAAAGTCAAACAAGTATCCGCTTAATCAAGCGTTGCAACTCGAAATTTAATTTGTTCAAAACATTCTAAAGATTACTTCCCCTTCCATAAGTTCCACTTGCAACAGAGGTCTTATCCCGAGGGATTAAATTTAATTCTCATCGAGGGTAAATTCTGACATGGGATGGTGGTATGGTGTCACAGTATATATGTTCTACAAAATATTAAGTTGGTCACGCTGTGAGTGGTGACAATGAGATAATTTAAAACCCGTTTTGGTCATGTGACCCAGCAGGAAGTGCGCGCGAATTCGGGCGCTTAAAAAGTTAGTTGAGTTTCTGGCCATCGACCAGGAGGTTCGTTTTTGAGGTTCTTCCCTGTATGCATTTCGCTGGGATATTTGGATGCCATTATTGTTCATGGATAGTCTTCTTTCTTCTTCGATCCTTAACCACCGACCGTCAAAGCAGTCAGTGGCCATCACGCCTAGTGGCGTCTTGTAGGGCAACAACAAATTGATTCAACTTTGCACGGTCGGTGGCCATCCTTCGTACAGTGCCCAAACTCTGGTTCATTCTTTGCATCTCAGCCTCCACAGTCCTCCGCCAAGTTGTTTTTGGTCGGCCTCTCTTTCGCTTTCCCTCAGGGGTCCAAAGCATAGCTGTTCTTGTGATGGCATCGGGGTCTCTTCTAACGACATAAAATAAAGTGAAGTGAGTATACAAGTCTAGCATTTCAGACTTGTCTCCCATTGAAGTGGGATAAGGTAATTTATTTAATTTTTTTTCAGGTTTCTGATCTCATTAGACAGAATGTCTACATTGGATTTCTTCATCCAGCAAGGGTTGACCCTTGGTAAGTCTGGTAAAGAATTGGAAGAATATTCATCTGCTCAATTCGCCATTGCATTAAAGTCAGAAGAAAAGAAACAAAAAGAGGAAATTAAATTGAAAGCAGAAGCTGAACTAAAGAAGCTAGAAGCTGAGAATAGAAGATTAGAACTTGAAGAAAGAAGGTATCAAAGAGAGGCTGAGGAGAGAAAAGCTCAAGCTGCTGCTGAGGAGAGGAAAGCTCAAGCTGCAGCTGATGAAAGAAAATTCCAGATGGAAATGGAAGACAAAAAACTTCAAGCTGCTGCAGTGGAAAAAAAACTTCAAGCTGCTGCTGAGGCTGAAATTAGAAAAATGGAACATGAGGAAAGAAAACAGAAGATGGAACTTGATGAAAAACTCGCAATTTTGGAGTTAGAGAAATTGAAATTGGCGAGTACGGGTGCTCAGCAAACAACTTCGAGTACGACAAAGGAGTTTGTTAGTAGGATTAAATTGCCTCATTTCAATCCTTTAAAGGATGACGTAGCAGATTATCTAGATAGATTCCAATTTTTGTGCGATACGCATAACATAAAAAAGGAAAAATATGTTGAACAACTGATGCCATTTTTTACAGGTGACACAGTGACTACTCTTATGACAATAGACGAACATGAGAGGACTAATTATGATGTTGTCAGGGCAGCATTACTAAAGAAATACCAATTAAAACAAGAAGACTATCGTCTTCGTTTTAGGACAATGTTGCCAGAAAATGGAGTAGATTTCTCTGATTTTGTTACAAAGATACGTCGTACATTTACACGATGGGTTGAGTTGTCTCAGATTGAGAAAACATATGAAGGTCTAATGGACTTATTATTGCGAGATAAGGTTTTGTCATCTGTTAATGATTCTTTTCTTGCATTCCTTCATGAGCGTAAGCCTAAAAACTTAAAAGAAATGGAGGAATACTGTTGTCAGTATGCCACAGCACATCCCCATGCTACAGTTAGCAATTCTAAAGTGAAAGAAGGGTTGCCAGCTGCTTCGGCAACACCATATGGCCCTAATTTCAAAAAAAAATTTCAGGGTGCTCAACAAAATTGGAATAGGGGAAGTAATCAAAATTACACTCAGAAGCGGAGTAATCCAACACATGATGGTTCTTCGTCTATGCAGTGGAGACAAGATGGTAGTTCTCGTAATTTTAGTGGTAATAATTTGAGACACTTTCGTAAAGGCTATCCAAATAATAACTATTCAAATTTTCGAGGTAATCATTCTCGACGTCAAGATTATGACGATGGTGAATTTAGAAACCGGGATTCAAACCGGAATGATGGGTACAATAGACAATATGATCACAATTACAGGGGAAATGATAATCGAAATAATTACAGGGGAAATGATAGTCGAAATAATTACAGGGGAAATGATAATCGAGGTAGACCTAGGTTTAACAAAAAAAGACCTTACCAACAGGCAAACTCTGCACAACAAGAGTTTGATGGAGCCTGTAATACAGTAAATGATAGTGGTAACTCTAGGGCTATCACTGGTTGTGCTTTCGATTTTGGGAGAGCAACTGAATGCCCCCAATGCTTAACATTGTTTGACTCATCAACTGTATCTACGCTAAGTTGTGGTCACCCTCTTCCTGCTCTACCTGCTACAGTTGCGCATGATGGGAGAGGATCTCTCATCTTACATAAAGGTCTAATAAATGATAGGCTAGTCTCAGTACTTTTCGATTCGGGATGTACTACCGTCGGGGTTAAGGAGTCTCTGATAGATCCTTGCTGTGCCACTGGAAAAACAATCAAATGTGTTACATTTGGTGGTACTATGGAAAGCTATCCTACTGCTATTATTAGGATTGACACTCCTTTCTTCACAGGAGATGTCCATGCATGTCTTCTTCCTAATCCTATTGCGGATCTTATAATCGGTCGTATTCATGGGGTTAAGGAATGCACCCCGCAACAAATTTCTAGTTGGGAAGAAAAAAACATTCAAACGGTCAATGCAGTGGTGACAAGAGCTCAAGCTCTTAATCCCCCAACTTCATCTGATAATAGTAATGAAGTTGATAGCCAAGACGAGCACTTGGTGATTTCCCATGACTCGTTTGTTAAACGTCAAGAAGAGGATCCTTCTTTGAAGAAATACTTCCTTCTTGCAAAGAAAGGGGATCCCAATCAAAATACGAATCACAAATCGTATATCACTATGAAGAATGGTATATTGGTACGAATGGTACAACACTCGGACAAGTCTATGCACTCGCAAATTCTTGTGCCTAAGTGTATGAGAGCCTTAATTCTTCGGCATGCACACGATTCTCAGTGTGCGGGACACATGGGTTTTTCCAGAACTAAAACTAGAGTCCTTGCGTCATTCTTTTGGCCATTCGTGAATAAAGACATCCGAATTTATTGCCGATCTTGCAAAATTTGTCAAGAGGTCAAGTCTAGGGGTCCGAGACATGCTGCTCCTATTCAGGCTGCAGATATTCCGATTCGGCCGTTTCAGAAAATGGCTATAGACATCATTGGTCCGTTCAAAATTAAGTCAGCCAGAGGACACCAATTTATCCTCACTTGCGTGGACATGTGCACGCGTTGGCCAGAGGCTATTCCTCTGAAGAGCATATCAACTGTCGATATCGCTGATGCTCTTTGGCTCGTATTTTCTCGTCTGGGATTCCCCGGAGAAATACTGTCGGATCACGGCACTCAGTTAATTTCGGACGTTATGTCTCAGGTAATGGCTACGCTAGACATTAAAAGGTCTCTCAGTAGTATTTATCATCCAATGTCCAATGGATTGGTAGAACGTCTTAACAGGACACTAAAGAACTTACTTGGCAAGATAACGGAGGATCATCCTGAAGATTGGGACAGGGTTTTACCTGCAGTCCTCTTTGCCTATAGAGAGGTTCCCAACGAGCATACAGGGTTTTCTCCTTTCGAACTTGTCTTTGGCGCGCAACCGCGCGGGCCAATGTCCTTGTTACACGATTTGATAACTTCCGATAATATTGACGATGATACACAATCGTCATATGAATATGTTATAGCTCTTAGAGAAAAGATTATCGAATCGTGCAGGTTAGCAACTTCATCTTCCGAATTTGCGAAAGAAAAAGCTAGGCGATTTGCTAATAAGAAAAGACGCCTACGTCAACTTTGTCCTGGAGACAAAGCATATGTCTTACTGCCCTCAAGAGAGAATAGACTTCTCATTTCTTGGAAGGGTCCATACACTATAGTCTCGAAAATTTCTGATGTCGACTATATTGTCGATGTGGATGGAAGGCATAAAACCTTCCATATAAATATGTTAACAGAGTTTATTGAACGTCCAGACTATTTACAGCCTATTTTCCAGGCGACGGACGACTCTCCAGTTCAACATGGTCACATCTCATCCCTGTCCGTTATACAGGATGAGGAAACTATTTTTTCTGACGTGAACTTACCTCTTCCTACGATTCCACTTACTTCAACGGAATCGTGGAGAGACGTTACAGTCTCTTCTAACTTGTCTTTTGAGGAACAACGTCAAGTATCCTCTACGTTACAATCATATCAGGATGTCCTTACCGACATTCCTGGACACACAGATGTCATAGAACATGACATCATACTTACTGATCGTAATCCGATCAGAGTAAGACCATACCCAATACCTATTCATTTTCAAGCACAAGTCGAGAAAGAATTGGATGAAATGATTCAACTACAAATAATTGAACCATCCACTTCAGCTTATTCTTCGTCGATAGTTATTGTTCGAAAGAAAGACAATAACATACGTCTTTGCGTTGATTATCGCAAATTAAATCAAGTTACGAAGTTCGATGCTGAACCTATGCCGTTATTAGATGATCTACTTATTAGACTTTCTAAAGCTAAATTCTTTACTAAACTAGACTTGTCGAAAGGTTATTGGCAAGTCCCATTGACGGAACACGCCAAACCTCTCACTGCTTTTTCGACACCTAGGGGTCTGTTTCAATGGAATTTTATGCCTTTCGGGCTTATGAACGCCCCAGCGACTTTCGTGCGCATGATGCGACGAATTCTATCAGATCGTGCAGATGTCATTGCATATTTAGACGACATCTGTCTTTTCAGCGATACTTGGGAAGAACACTATGTGGGTCTGAAGGAATTGCTATCTACTCTACGTGAGCATAGTTTGACTGCTAAACCCTCTAAAGCTTTTGTTGGGTTTAGTGAAATTTCCTTCCTAGGTCATCGAGTTGGTCATGGTCTGTTGAAGACAGAGGACCAAAACATTTCAAAGATATTAAATATCTCGGTTCCGAAGACAAAAAAGCAAGTGCGTAGTCTCTTGGGATTGATACAATTCTATGGAAGATTCATTGAGAATCTGTCCTCCATTATGGCACCACTTTCAACGTTATTGAAAAAAGGTTCTCCTAATATGGTGCGTTGGTCCCAAGAATGCCAATCTTCATTGGATCAGGTTAAGAATTTGTTCTCATCTCATCCTATCTTAAGACTACCGACGATTGATAAGACTTTTGTCCTTCGTAGTGATGCCTCTTCCACTGGCATTGGAGCGGCACTAATGCAGGAATATTCAGGAACTCTGCATCCTGTAATGTATATTTCTAGGAAGCTGAATGCGGCAGAAAGGAATTACTCGGTTTTGGACCGTGAATTGTTGGCTATGGTTTGGTCCATTCTTAAGCTACAAAGGTTCCTTCTGGGCGCGCATTTCTTTATGGAAACCGACCAAAAAGCTCTTACGGCTATGCAAAGTAAGGATTTGAAGAGCTCGAGATCTACTCGTTATGCTATTGCTCTTCAGCCTTTCCATTTCACGGTGCGAGCTATCCGTGGTTCGGATAATGTGATGGCGGACATATTGTCTAGATGCCCACATGATTCCAGTTAAATCTTGTGTCCTAGTTTTTCCTGATATATTTTCAGACTTAGGTCTGTCCTTAATATCATAATATGTTGTAATACAAATGTATTTGGATGATGTTTAGATAATTTAACAAATTTCATTTTGTCCATCCATCAGTGATATGTTGCTAAAATAGCATTGACATTTGTATATTGCTATGATTATATTATTTAGTAATGTTTGATATATGATTGGTATTGCCAGCAACTTAGGTTTCTTGAATGGTATCCCTTAGTTTGTTTGGCTTAAAGGAAATATTTTCTCCTATGTTGGGAGATGATTTGTACCCTCTTCTATTGTACCTGATATTAGGTTCATTGTTTGCATGAGCACAGAAGTGATACTGGTGCTATCTTGCTCATGAACATAAAAAAAAAAAAAAATTGCATTTTTTTTTTACAGGGGGGTGGTAGTAATGTTGCTGTCATTTTCGACGGAGTCATCTGTCAAGTTATTTGCTTATGTTTGTATCATAAGTATAATTGTGTCTTTACCTGCGATGTCAGGTTGATTAGGGGTTGTCTTCCCTTGTTTATTCATTCATTGTGTTTGACCTTTAGGGTCAGAGGTTGACAGTTCGGCGTAGGCCTATGGGAAGGTTTTTTAAGCGGGAGTGAGATATACTTCCGGGAAGCCGGGAGGTCCTGTTTTTCTGAAGGGACCAAGAGTCCATTGTTTTTCGGGGAGAATCTTCGAAGTAACTGCTATGGCAGTTTTCCCCAGTGAATCTCTGTGCGTCGGGATGACGACAGAATTCCTTGTGTAGTTCTGAGGATTCATTTACCAGGTAATACCGACCTTTATGCATTATTACGCTTTTCGGTGGCAGAACATGTAAAGGATTACCTAGGGTGAACAGCAGCTCACTGATCCGCCATTTCAGAACTTATATATTTGTGCTCGAGGTAGCCATCCAAGACTGTTAGTCTTATATTGTCCAGAAATCCAGTGACGAAGATATATTGTGGGAGCCGCAGATTGGCGGAACTTCTATCTACAATAAGTATTACTGCAGGGTTGATGATAACCTATTTAACAGAAGTACACGGCCGACGTTTGGACGAGGCCTGTGCTTCCGGCTATTATACTACAGCCTGATATGTGCAATTGGCAGGGAGTGCCAAGTTGCACCTGTGTGTCAAGGTAACTAAGGCATCTGACGCATTTAGTCAGAGACGCCAAGGGCGACGCTACGAACTGTCATTATTGAAGAACTTTGCTATTGACCATGCACGTCTATTCTGATGTTTACCTTTTTGAATGCCAAATGTATACCTATCGATGTCAGGTCAGCATGACCTTGTTACACTGACTGTTCCTGTTGATATTATGTGTGTTCCCGTCAATAAATGTCTTGAAACATGCCTGCAGTGTCAAAGCATCCTTGATTACTGCATGTGAGAGTATGGGTTGCAGGATCTACATCTATACGAGCCTAAACACATTCGCGTCTTCATTCGCACCCACACTCAACTCATCATACGCTCGCACTACACATCTAACAACATGTAAACTGTCTTGGGCCAGTGATCACCTCAACAAGAAGAAAAAGACAGTTACACCAACCCAGCTCCAGCGTCTGCCAGCTATGATGGTATGCATGTCCTCTTGCTTGCTACGAGTAAGCAGATCTTGGTTGGTGATGGTATTCGGCCAAAAGATTCGGTGAATTTTTCTTAGGCATGTTGTGTGAAAAGAGATAGTGCTTGACATTTATTCATGTGGTCAAGTTTAGTTTGCATATGTCTAGAACAGTGGTGTAGTTTCTAGCAGCATTCTTTCGTAATTCATTGATGAGAAGTCATTTGTAGTTAAGTATGGCTTCATTAGATTGCAGAACTTAGCCGGTGAGCAAAAGTCATTGTGTTGTTCACTCGGTATGACATACCCGCAGTTGTGATAATGGTAAATTGCGTTGTTGATTATTGCAAGTTAATTTGGCAACCATGTTGCATCGTGTTGCAAATGTATTTCTAGCCGTGTGTTGCTACGTTGTGTGCATGATTATTTATTAAAGGGAACTTAGCCTGCTACAGGTGTTATGGTGAGTTTGTGTCAGCTAGTCTTTGTTGTGGTCGTATTCTTAGATAACGAGTCTTGATATTGCTAGTCGTATGATCCATATGATGATGGTGATAAATCCACAATATTACTAGTCCCTGACATATGTGAAGATAGGAACCCATAACTATGGATTGGAAAAAGCAATACTCAGAAGAGCATTCGTTTCTATTCTTCTGTCATAGTTATTGGTAATACCAGCAGAAAGTACTATCTCTGGAACCAAGTGAAGGTAGAAGTGAGCTGACGTATTGCGCGACACCATCATAAGAGGGTCTTATAGACAGACGCAGAACCAGCTTGGCCGTTACTCCTTGACGTTCTGGGAACGTTTGGCGCCTGAACTTTGACCAGAGACGAGTGACAGCAGTGTACAGAAAACCTACCCATCAGGAGGAGGATTAGAATCATCATTGGCAGCTAGGAACCTATATGCTGCCACTTGAACTTCGTTATCAAAAACCATTCAAGTGATGAAAACCTTTTCATAAATATTTCAATTATTTTCCAACTGTTACAACCTAAAGTGATTATTAAATTTTGTTATTTGTAATGTTACAAATTTAACTTCAATTTAATCATTTTAAAGTTACTGCATGTTTGTCTCAGTCAAATTAATACACACACTCTAAACAGAGCTATATATTTATAATAATAGTTACACTAATTAACTCAGCGGTGGGGGCTTAACGAGCGAGAATAAACCATTGCTAAATTCTTCATAAAAGTGTCGGCAGATTACAGAATTAACGTGCTCAGCAACAGCCATCATTGTTTTTGCTTATCTGAATATCTTGTGAAGACTTCCATGTGATAGAAGCTTTACTACTCTTCTATCTACATTTCTGCCAAGAGAAATCGTGTGTACAGATAGACTCCATTGAAGCCTATAATAGATACTCTTGAGTTTTGGCCACTGTTGGACCACTACTGCAAAGCAGGGGAGGCAATACCGTCACAGCATGACAAAGTAACATGATCTTATCTTGGGAATCCTAGCCGTAATTACTGCTAGACATCAACCATTTGATGTAACGAAAGGGTTTTTCTTGTTTCTTGAATGCTTTTATAGGATATATTTATGAACAAAAATATACTGACAACAACAAGAGATCTCTGTGAGAAAAGACAATTTAAAAAACAATATAGTTGAGTATGGAATTTAAGGGTTTATAAAAACAATGTAATTACACACAGATTTAAAGCGTAGCCAGCTATCAATGGAACTGCATGGTTTAATAGTGCACATAAACAAAATAGATGGGCAAATTGTGACCTAATTTTAGTAAATTGTACAAAAATAAAAGACAAGAACGGTTCTTTCACAAACACACGACACGATGTCATTTCTGTCACACATGTAGGTCCTATTACTGAGTTGGGTTTTTTAGGGGGAGTACAGATCCCTTTGATTTTTATTTTTCTAAATAATAGTTCATGTTAGCTGTCTTATTTTAATAATGTTTCTTAATACAACTGTCGTGTTAATGTTAAATAATTTTTTTTATACATTGGAAAAAAATATACGTTTTGATTTGTTTTTGTCAAGGTACGTCTCGTTTAACTTAGACACAAGGTCCGTCGGTTATATTAGGGTAAATTTTCAAATATAAACGACAACGTGGTTGTTCTACACAGTTAATTAACTGAATCAGGAAGTTTGCGAGAGTAGTTTCTTCGATGGTAATCCATGAAAGAAAACCCGCCGCTTTACGTCATCTGTTGAACAATACAGGTTGGGTTCTTAACGTTTATCTTAGGGTCTATTTTATGACTCCTCGTGTCAGATATTCTCGCGACATTCTTCGAACATGCCCTGGCCACTAACATCGCTTAGTTCCGTATGTCAGCTATCGTGACATGTGTGACTGTAAGCGTCAGAGGTTTCAACATTTCCAAATGGCCAGACTCTGATTTGACTTCTCAGAGTCCTCTAAGACAGGAAAAATAGTTATGATGAGTATGGCGATTACTCAGTTTTAAAATGCGGAACATCGATACGGCCTATTTGGCAACTCGCAAGAATGTTCGGAGGGGAAAAGTCATTTTCAGTATAGACGACTTCACGACAAATTAGCTGTCACCATCAGCAGAAATAAACAACTACGATAAAAAGGAAAAACAGTGACTGAAGTATTTATTGCATCAATTAGTTAAATTATGTTTTATGTTTCGAACTAGTATTACTATGTTTTACTTTTGCCCATAAATCACATCATCCAGAACTCGTGTTTCTCTGCGGTATTATGGTTATCCATCCAGTAACGTTTTCTTAGCACGAATAGACGGAGCATCATCATTCATATTTGACTTTTTCATCGTCGGAAATAGACGATACATCATAGCCCCTGCAGACCCGAGTGGAACAGTCATAATTGCGATGGTTTGGCCATGTCTGCAGAACGAGAGAAGATCGGTGTTACATCTCCTTTTGCACACCGCGATGCGTTCATTAGTGAAACATCCCTGTGCTCAAATGGAGTACCACTTGAACGAAGCGCTACTGTATTAAATTAACATTAACCCATCCGATCATAATTACCAATGTATGTTACGTCGGTCGGTCTCACTCAAAATAGTAACTTCGCCAGAAAAATAGTGCGCAGCGCACGGTGTGCAACTTGCGCGTCGTGGGTGTTATATAAAACAAATACATTGGTTTTTTTTTGGTTTTTTTTTTTTTTTTTTTTAAATCTTTCACGAAATTAGCAGCACTCGACAAAGAAAAAGTGCGTAAAAATTAGTGTGCATGCGCCCTCACCCGATGTACAAATCATGAAAGCTTGAAAGTTTTTGTTAAAACCATTTAATATCAGGGGACATTCTTTGAAAACAATCCAGTCACTTTCACACGAAATGTTGTCATCAAAGAACTTTTAAATTGAATCTAAAATAACATAATTCTTGCCGTGTGTACGTTGGTCACAGCTGAGGAATGCAACCGTGTTGAAAAATTGTATTGTTTCCATTATATATACTCTCCCAAAAATAGTTACAATCAACATAGAAACGTTTTCAAATGACGGTGTTCTTGAACAGTTTGATTACACTGTATAATGGAAAGAAACCAAAACCTCTCTAAGAATGTACTTCTATCTGCTCATCCGGGAACGGAAACAGCACACTATAATTAAAAACCCGTCATGTTTGACGGGTTATTGCTAGTATAAAATAATTAAGCAGACGGGCGGGCAGAGCAGAAGTAGTTAACCTCTGCTATAGTCCGTTCGGAAATTCGTGCCATCAGAAAGCGTCAATTTTCTCCAAAACTGTTTGTTGTATGGACATGAATTTGTGCATGCAGTCTTTAATTTTCCATGCAGTTATTAATATATTTTTTGCCTTACAAAACTCATGTCATGTTCGAATTTTCTTCTTTACGTTATATAAAAAACTCTTACTGTTGTCTGAGTTAATTTTTAGTTGTTTTACAGGAAAGTTACAAGATCCGTTCAAAAATATTTTTTTTTTGTTTGAATTAGTTACTCGCGACTGTGTACAATAGGTGCGCACTTGTGCGGAGATGTAGTCACTACACTAATTTAAAAAAAAAAAAATATTTTTGAACGGATCTTGTAACTTTCCTGTAAAACTAAGAAAAATTAACCCAGACAACGGTAAGAGTTTTTTATATAACGTAAAGAAGAAAATTCGAACATGACATGGGTTTTGTACGGGCAAAAAATATATTAATAACTGCATGGAAAATCTAAGGCTGCATGCAAAAATTCATGTCCATACAACAAACAGTTTTGGAGAAAATTGACACTTTCTGTGGGCACGAATTTCCGAACGGACTATAGGTGACTTTTGACTGTGTTCTCGAAGTGGCAGGATGTGTGTGTATGAGCTCTTGCTCCAATGCCTTGTATCCGCTGATGTATATGCTTTTAGTGAAGATATTTGATGTGACGTATGCCAGAGATTTATTTGTAAACTGCCAGAGAAGTATGATGACATTCTTTGATTAATATTTGACAATAGTATTCAGGATAATCGTGTAGCGGACATGGGGACTTATGGACGGCATATTTGCCTGCATTTCAAGTTGATGAGGACCCAAGGTGTTTAGCTGGTTTACAGATAATCATATATTATTATTAAACATTGTGGAGCCTGTTGGAAGTACTGTCAATAAACAGTATGCATCGTTTTCGCGCGTGATATGCCTTGCTTCTACCAATTACAAGTTTTCTGTTGTAATTCCAAGTTGAAATGTTGAAGCGTTGATCACGCTAGATACTTCATGTTTAACACTGCCACCAAATTATAAAACGTCACTAAAGATGGAATGCAACAATCGGCTACCATGACAAATACGAGAAACCAAGAGCCAGGGATTCCGACTTCCAGGATGACCCAGAGTTCGCTGGGAGGACAACATCAGACAATCACCGAAGGACCGAGGCCTGTACTGGAACCAGGCCAAAAGGGAGACAGCTGATAAGCTAGCATGGCGCTCTCTCTCTCTGGCTAACCTCCATACCCCAGGGTAGAAGACGAACGACTACGTAAGTAAGTAAGCTCTTCACAGTCAAACCCCTAGTGTCTGTACATGTTTTGGCGTATTGCTATTAATCATAATCTATGAGAATTCTCTTTTCAACTATTTCTAGAGGACGACACATTTACACTATTATCTCTTTAGTCTCACTTTTAAAAAATATTATTTTACGGATTTGTAACACCTGGATTCAAATTATCATTATTACATTTCAGCTCTCTATAGACTATTCAAACTGTAGTATGCTTTATGAACTAAATAAAAATCAACAGTAAACAAACCCAGTACACAAATGAGAATAGCCAACTCACATGTCAAAGAATTCATTTTGTATGATTCTGAAATAGGGGGAACAACAAATGTGAAAATCAACAAGTTACATAATTTCATAAATATGTGCGTGCTTTTTCTTCTTCAAGTACTATGCCTAGTGACGTAGGAGGTTGCATCTCTCCACAACTTCCTGTCTCCAGAAGAATTTATCAAATCTCCTATTGACGTCTTTCCATGCCACGATGTTAAACAGTCCAGTATTTGCTGGACGATCGTATGCTTGCGTAGAATCATCATCATTACCATCATCATTACCATCATCATTACCATCATCATTACCATCATCGATTTATTTATGCTCCTTACAGAGCATGTGGCCCCATTATAGATGGTCCCCCCTTATAGGTAGCCTGCACCAAGCAGTCACATGCTCTTGTATTAGTTGTCACTGTGGCAATCTGTTTTACAAGATGATATTACCCACACCATGCACTACTTGAGTGTTAGTCATCTTGTACGACATACTTGAGGGTATGAGTAGGATGGAAGGAGGCAGATGATATTGTCAGAATACGAGTGCTGGGTACAGCACAGCAAATAAATGAGGCCAAAAATGTGAGGAAAACATGTTCAGGTGTGATAAGACACACAGTCGAAACAGAAGTCTAGCTAAGGGCATTACCAGACAATCCTTGTTCTGGAATCCCTGTGAATTTCCTTTTTGTTCCGACAGTAATAGAACGGTAATGAAACATAGTGAATAACATGAGTTGGAAACATGCTAAAAGGTCAAGGTAGTTGTAACTGTCTTTTTTCCCTTGTTGATGTGATCACTGGCCCAAGACAGTATACATGTTGTTAGATGTGTAGTGCGAGCGTATGATGAATTGAGTGTGGGTGCGAATGAAGACGCGAATGTGTTTAGGCTCGTATAGATGTAGATCCTGCAACCCATACTCTCACATGCAGTAATCAAGGATGCTTTGACACTGCAGGCATGTTTCAAGACATTTATTGACGGGAACACACATAATATCAACAGGAACAGTCAGTGTAACAAGGTCATGCTGACCTGACATCGATAGGTATACATTTGGCATTCAAAAAGGTAAACATCAGAATAGACGTGCATGGTCAATAGCAAAGTTCTTCAATAATGACAGTTCGTAGCGTCGCCCTTGGCGTCTCTGACTAAACGCGTCAGATGCCTTAGTCACTTGGACACATAGGTGCAACTTGGCACTCCCCGCCAATTGCACATATCAGGCTGTAGTATAATAGCCGAAAGCACAGGCCTCGTTCTGACGTCGGCCGTGTACTTCTGTTAAATAGGTTATCATCAACCCTGCAGTAATACTTATTGTAGATATGAAGTTCCGCCAATCTGCGGCTCCCACAATATATCTTCGTCACTGGATTTCTGGACAATATAAGACTAACAGTCTTGGATGGCTACCTCGAGCACAAATATATAAGTTCTGAAATGGCGGATCAGTGAGCTGCTGTTCACCCTAGGTAATCCTTTACATGTTCTGCCACCGAAAAGCGTAATAATGCATAAAGGTCGGTATTACCTGGAAAATGAATCCTCAGAACTAAACAAGGAATTCTGTCGTCATCCCGACGCACAGAGATTCACTGGGGAAAACTGCCATAGCAGTTACTTCGAAGATTCTCCCCGAAAAACAATGGACTCTTGGTCCCTTCAGAAAAACAGGACCTCCCGGCTTCCCGGAAGTATATCTCACTCCCGCTTAAAAAACCTTCCCATAGGCCTACGCCGAACTGTCAACCTCTGACCCTAAAGGTCAAACACAATGAATGAATAAACAAGGGAAGACAACCCCTAATCAACCTGACATCGCAGGTAAAGACACAATTATACTTATGATACAAACATAAGCAAATAACTTGACAGATGACTCCGTCGAAAATGACAGCAACATTACTACCACCCCCCTGTAAAAAAAAAATGCAATTTTTTTTTTTTTAATATGTTCATGAGCAAGATAGCACCAGTATCACTTCTGTGCTCATGCAAACAATGAACCTAATATCAGGTACAATAGAAGAGGGTACAAATCATCTCCCAACATAGGAGAAAATATTTCCTTTAAGCCAAACAAACTAAGGGATACCATTCAAGAAACCTAAGTTGCTGGCAATACCAATCATATATCAAACATTACTAAATAATATAATCATAGCAATATACAAATGTCAATGCTATTTTAGCAACATATCACTGATGGATGGACAAAATGAAATTTGTTAAATTATCTAAACATCATCCAAATACATTTGTATTACAACATATTATGATATTAAGGACAGACCTAAGTCTGAAAATATATCAGGAAAAACTAGGACACAAGATTTAACTGGAATCATGTGGGCATCTAGACAATATGTCCGCCATCACATTATCCGAACCACGGATAGCTCGCACCGTGAAATGGAAAGGCTGAAGAGCAATAGCATAACGAGTAGATCTCGAGCTCTTCAAATCCTTACTTTGCATAGCCGTAAGAGCTTTTTGGTCGGTTTCCATAAAGAAATGCGCGCCCAGAAGGAACCTTTGTAGCTTAAGAATGGACCAAACCATAGCCAACAATTCACGGTCCAAAACCGAGTAATTCCTTTCTGCCGCATTCAGCTTCCTAGAAATATACATTACAGGATGCAGAGTTCCTGAATATTCCTGCATTAGTGCCGCTCCAATGCCAGTGGAAGAGGCATCACTACGAAGGACAAAAGTCTTATCAATCGTCGGTAGTCTTAAGATAGGATGAGATGAGAACAAATTCTTAACCTGATCCAATGAAGATTGGCATTCTTGGGACCAACGCACCATATTAGGAGAACCTTTTTTCAATAACGTTGAAAGTGGTGCCATAATGGAGGACAGATTCTCAATGAATCTTCCATAGAATTGTATCAATCCCAAGAGACTACGCACTTGCTTTTTTGTCTTCGGAACCGAGATATTTAATATCTTTGAAATGTTTTGGTCCTCTGTCTTCAACAGACCATGACCAACTCGATGACCTAGGAAGGAAATTTCACTAAACCCAACAAAAGCTTTAGAGGGTTTAGCAGTCAAACTATGCTCACGTAGAGTAGATAGCAATTCCTTTAGACCCACATAGTGTTCTTCCCAAGTATCGCTGAAAAGACAGATGTCGTCTAAATATGCAATGACATCTGCACGATCTGATAGAATTCGTCGCATCATGCGCACGAAAGTCGCTGGGGCGTTCATAAGCCCGAAAGGCATAAAATTCCATTGAAACAGACCCCTAGGTGTCGAAAAAGCAGTGAGAGGTTTGGCGTGTTCCGTCAGTGGGACTTGCCAATAACCTTTCGACAAGTCTAGTTTAGTAAAGAATTTAGCTTTAGAAAGTCTAATAAGTAGATCATCTAATAACGGCATAGGTTCAGCATCGAACTTCGTAACTTGATTTAATTTGCGATAATCAACGCAAAGACGTATGTTATTGTCTTTCTTTCGAACAATAACTATCGACGAAGAATAAGCTGAAGTGGATGGTTCAATTATTTGTAGTTGAATCATTTCATCCAATTCTTTCTCGACTTGTGCTTGAAAATGAATAGGTATTGGGTATGGTCTTACTCTGATCGGATTACGATCAGTAAGTATGATGTCATGTTCTATGACATCTGTGTGTCCAGGAATGTCGGTAAGGACATCCTGATATGATTGTAACGTAGAGGATACTTGACGTTGTTCCTCAAAAGACAAGTTGGAAGAGACTGTAACGTCTCTCCACGATTCCGTTGAAGTAAGTGGAATCGCAGGAAGAGGTAAGTTCACGTCAGAAAAAATAGTTTCCTCATCCTGTATAACGGACAGGGATGAGATGTGACCATGTTGAACTGGAGAGTCGTCCGTCGCCTGGAAAATAGGCTGTAAATAGTCTGGACGTTCAATAAACTCTGTTAGCATATTTATATGGAAGGTTTTATGCCTTCCATCCACATCGACAATATAGTCGACATCAGAAATTTTCGAGACTATAGTGTATGGACCCTTCCAAGAAATGAGAAGTCTATTCTCTCTTGAGGGCAGTAAGACATATGCTTTGTCTCCAGGACAAAGTTGACGTAGGCGTCTTTTCTTATTAGCAAATCGCCTAGCTTTTTCTTTCGCAAATTCGGAAGATGAAGTTGCTAACCTGCACGATTCGATAATCTTTTCTCTAAGAGCTATAACATATTCATATGACGATTGTGTATCATCGTCAATATTATCGGAAGTTATCAAATCGTGTAACAAGGACATTGGCCCGCGCGGTTGCGCGCCAAAGACAAGTTCGAAAGGAGAAAACCCTGTATGCTCGTTGGGAACCTCTCTATAGGCAAAGAGGACTGCAGGTAAAACCCTGTCCCAATCTTCAGGATGATCCTCCGTTATCTTGCCAAGTAAGTTCTTTAGTGTCCTGTTAAGACGTTCTACCAATCCATTGGACATTGGATGATAAATACTACTGAGAGACCTTTTAATGTCTAGCGTAGCCATTACCTGAGACATAACGTCCGAAATTAACTGAGTGCCGTGATCCGACAGTATTTCTCCGGGGAATCCCAGACGAGAAAATACGAGCCAAAGAGCATCAGCGATATCGACAGTTGATATGCTCTTCAGAGGAATAGCCTCTGGCCAACGCGTGCACATGTCCACGCAAGTGAGGATAAATTGGTGTCCTCTGGCTGACTTAATTTTGAACGGACCAATGATGTCTATAGCCATTTTCTGAAACGGCCGAATCGGAATATCTGCAGCCTGAATAGGAGCAGCATGTCTCGGACCCCTAGACTTGACCTCTTGACAAATTTTGCAAGATCGGCAATAAATTCGGATGTCTTTATTCACGAATGGCCAAAAGAATGACGCAAGGACTCTAGTTTTAGTTCTGGAAAAACCCATGTGTCCAGCACACTGAGAATCGTGTGCATGCCGAAGAATTAAGGCTCTCATACACTTAGGCACAAGAATTTGCGAGTGCATAGACTTGTCCGAGTGTTGTACCATTCGTACCAATATACCATTCTTCATAGTAATATACGATTTGTGATTCGTATTTTGATTGGGATCCCCTTTCTTTGCAAGAAGGAAGTATTTCTTCAAAGAAGGATCCTCTTCTTGACGTTTAACAAACGAGTCATGGGAAATCACCAAGTGCTCGTCTTGGCTATCAACTTCATTACTATTATCAGATGAAGTTGGGGGATTAAGAGCTTGAGCTCTTGTCACCACTGCATTGACCGTTTGAATGTTTTTTTCTTCCCAACTAGAAATTTGTTGCGGGGTGCATTCCTTAACCCCATGAATACGACCGATTATAAGATCCGCAATAGGATTAGGAAGAAGACATGCATGGACATCTCCTGTGAAGAAAGGAGTGTCAATCCTAATAATAGCAGTAGGATAGCTTTCCATAGTACCACCAAATGTAACACATTTGATTGTTTTTCCAGTGGCACAGCAAGGATCTATCAGAGACTCCTTAACCCCGACGGTAGTACATCCCGAATCGAAAAGTACTGAGACTAGCCTATCATTTATTAGACCTTTATGTAAGATGAGAGATCCTCTCCCATCATGCGCAACTGTAGCAGGTAGAGCAGGAAGAGGGTGACCACAACTTAGCGTAGATACAGTTGATGAGTCAAACAATGTTAAGCATTGGGGGCATTCAGTTGCTCTCCCAAAATCGAAAGCACAACCAGTGATAGCCCTAGAGTTACCACTATCATTTACTGTATTACAGGCTCCATCAAACTCTTGTTGCGCAGAGTTTGCCTGTTGGTAAGGTCTTTTCTTGTTAAACCTAGGTCTACCTCGATTATCATTTCCCCTGTAATTATTTCGACTATCATTTCCCCTGTAATTGTTATCATATTGCCTATTGTAATCATCATTCCGGTTTGAATCCCGGTTTCTAAATTCACCATCGTCATAATCTTGACGTCGAGAATGATTACCTCGAAAATTTGAATAGTTATTATTTGGATAGCCTTTGCGAAAGTGTCTCAAATTATTACCACTAAAATTACGAGAACTACCATCTTGTCTCCACTGCATAGACGAAGAACCATCATGTGTTGGATTACTCCGCTTCTGAGTGTAATTTTGATTACTTCCCCTATTCCAATTTTGTTGAGCACCCTGAAATTTTTTTTTGAAATTAGGGCCATATGGTGTTGCCGAAGCAGCTGGCAACCCTTCTTTCACTTTAGAATTGCTAACTGTAGCATGGGGATGTGCTGTGGCATACTGACAACAGTATTCCTCCATTTCTTTTAAGTTTTTAGGCTTACGCTCATGAAGGAATGCAAGAAAAGAATCATTAACAGATGACAAAACCTTATCTCGCAATAATAAGTCCATTAGACCTTCATATGTTTTCTCAATCTGAGACAACTCAACCCATCGTGTAAATGTACGACGTATCTTTGTAACAAAATCAGAGAAATCTACTCCATTTTCTGGCAACATTGTCCTAAAACGAAGACGATAGTCTTCTTGTTTTAGTTGATATTTTTTTAGTAATGCTGCCCTGACAACATCATAATTAGTCCTCTCATGTTCGTCTATTGTCATAAGAGTAGTCACTGTGTCACCTGTAAAAAATGGCATCAGTTGTTCAACATATTTTTCCTTTTTTATGTTATGCGTATCGCACAAAAATTGGAATCTATCTAGATAATCTGCTACGTCATCCTTTAAAGGATTGAAATGAGGCAATTTAATCCTACTAACAAACTCCCTTGTCGTACTCGAAGTTGTTTGCTGAGCACCCGTACTCGCCAATTTCAATTTCTCTAACTCCAAAGTTGCGAGTTTTTCATCAAGTTCCATCTTCTGTTTTCTTTCCTCATGTTCCATTTTTCTGATTTCAGCCTCAGCTTTCCTCTCCTCTGCAGCAGCTTGAGCTTTCCTCTCCTCTGCAGCAGCTTCTTTGTCTAATCTCTTCTGTTCCGCTTCTTTGTCTAATCTCTTTTGTTCAGCTTCAAATCTCCTTTCCTCCACCTGCATCTGCAATTTCTTTTGTTCAGCAGCAATATTAGCTTCTCTGTCTAGCCTTTTTTGTTCCGCCGCAGCTTCTCTTTCTAATCTTTTCTCTTCAGCCTGAGCTTTTTTCTCTTCTGCAGCTAATGCTTTGTCATACTGAGCAACAACCCATTGTTCTAACTGTTGACCAGTCTTATCAAGGGCTCTCCCTTGTGTAATAAAGTAGTCCAATGTAGACATCTTGTCTAATGAGATCAGAAACCTGAAAAAAAATTAAATAAATTACCTTATCCCACTTCAATGGGAGACAAGTCTGAAATGCTAGACTTGTATACTCACTTCACTTTCTTTCACACTCTTAGTCTTGTTTATAATGTACCCAAAAAATCACCTGAGTACCTGTGGAAAAAAAATTCCCTTTATATCCCACTCAATATGGGCACAAGTCTTTTTTATAAAGAACTTGAATATGTATTTCACCTTGTCTCAATCTTTGTAGATAACAAGTCTTTTATCAAAGAACTTGTATAAATATCTTATATAATATTATTTAACAAACTCTATATGAAGAGTCTACCTTATCAATAATATCAAAACATGACTGTAACTGTCTTTTTTTCTTTGTTGATGTGATCACTGGCCCAAGACAGTATACATGTTGTTAGATGTGTAGTGCGAGCGTATGATGAATTGAGTGTGGGTGCGAATGAAGGCGCGAATGTGTTTAGGCTCGTATAGATGTAGATCCTGCAACCCATACTCTCACATGCAGTAATCAAGGATGCTTTGACACTGCAGGCATGTTTCAAGACATCGATAGGTATACATTTGGCATTCAAAAAGGTAAACATCAGAATAGACGTGCATGGTCAATAGCAAAGTTCTTCAATAATGACAGTTCGTAGCGTCGCCCTTGGCGTCTCTGACTAAACGCGTCAGATGCCTTAGTTACTTTGACACACAGGTGCAACTTGGCACTCCCCGCCAATTGCACATATCAGGCTGTAGTATAATAGCCGAAAGCACAGGCCTCGTTCTGACGTCGGCCGTGTACTTCTGTTAAATAGGTTATCATCAACCCTGCAGTAATACTTATTGTAGATAGAAGTTCCGCCAATCTGCGGCTCCCACAATATATCTTCGTCACTGGATTTCTGGACAATATAAGACTAACAGTCTTGGATGGCTACCTCGAGCACAAATATATAAGTTCTGAAATGGCGGATCAGTGAGCTGCTGTTCACCCTAGGTAATCCTTTACATGTTCTGCCACCGAAAAGCGTAATAATGCATAAAGGTCGGTATTACCTGGTAAATGAATCCTCAGAACTACACAAGGAATTCTGTCGTCATCCCGACGCACAGAGATTCACTGGGGAAAACTGCCATAGCAGTTACTTCGAAGATTCTCCCCGAAAAACAATGGACTCTTGGTCCCTTCAGAAAAACAGGACCTCCCGGCTTCCCGGAAGTATATCTCACTCCCGCTTAAAAAACCTTCCCATAGGCCTACGCCGAACTGTCAACCTCTGACCCTAAAGGTCAAACACAATGAATGAATAAACAAGGGAAGACAACCCCTAATCAACCTGACATCGCAGGTAAAGACACAATTATACTTATGATACAAACATAAGCAAATAACTTGACAGATGACTCCGTCGAAAATGACAGCAACATTACTACCACCCCCCTGTAAAAAAAAAAATGCAATTTTTTTTTTTTTAATATGTTCATGAGCAAGATAGCACCAGTATCACTTCTGTGCTCATGCAAACAATGAACCTAATATCAGGTACAATAGAAGAGGGTACAAATCATCTCCCAACATAGGAGAAAATATTTCCTTTAAGCCAAACAAACTAAGGGATACCATTCAAGAAACCTAAGTTGCTGGCAATACCAATCATATATCAAACATTACTAAATAATATAATCATAGCAATATACAAATGTCAATGCTATTTTAGCAACATATCACTGATGGATGGACAAAATGAAATTTGTTAAATTATCTAAACATCATCCAAATACATTTGTATTACAACATATTATGATATTAAGGACAGACCTAAGTCTGAAAATATATCAGGAAAAACTAGGACACAAGATTTAACTGGAATCATGTGGGCATCTAGACAATATGTCCGCCATCACATTATCCGAACCACGGATAGCTCGCACCGTGAAATGGAAAGGCTGAAGAGCAATAGCATAACGAGTAGATCTCGAGCTCTTCAAATCCTTACTTTGCATAGCCGTAAGAGCTTTTTGGTCGGTTTCCATAAAGAAATGCGCGCCCAGAAGGAACCTTTGTAGCTTAAGAATGGACCAAACCATAGCCAACAATTCACGGTCCAAAACCGAGTAATTCCTTTCTGCCGCATTCAGCTTCCTAGAAATATACATTACAGGATGCAGAGTTCCTGAATATTCCTGCATTAGTGCCGCTCCAATGCCAGTGGAAGAGGCATCACTACGAAGGACAAAAGTCTTATCAATCGTCGGTAGTCTTAAGATAGGATGAGATGAGAACAAATTCTTAACCTGATCCAATGAAGATTGGCATTCTTGGGACCAACGCACCATATTAGGAGAACCTTTTTTCAATAACGTTGAAAGTGGTGCCATAATGGAGGACAGATTCTCAATGAATCTTCCATAGAATTGTATCAATCCCAAGAGACTACGCACTTGCTTTTTTGTCTTCGGAACCGAGATATTTAATATCTTTGAAATGTTTTGGTCCTCTGTCTTCAACAGACCATGACCAACTCGATGACCTAGGAAGGAAATTTCACTAAACCCAACAAAAGCTTTAGAGGGTTTAGCAGTCAAACTATGCTCACGTAGAGTAGATAGCAATTCCTTCAGACCCACATAGTGTTCTTCCCAAGTATCGCTGAAAAGACAGATGTCGTCTAAATATGCAATGACATCTGCACGATCTGATAGAATTCGTCGCATCATGCGCACGAAAGTCGCTGGGGCGTTCATAAGCCCGAAAGGCATAAAATTCCATTGAAACAGACCCCTAGGTGTCGAAAAAGCAGTGAGAGGTTTGGCGTGTTCCGTCAGTGGGACTTGCCAATAACCTTTCGACAAGTCTAGTTTAGTAAAGAATTTAGCTTTAGAAAGTCTAATAAGTAGATCATCTAATAACGGCATAGGTTCAGCATCGAACTTCGTAACTTGATTTAATTTGCGATAATCAACGCAAAGACGTATGTTATTGTCTTTCTTTCGAACAATAACTATCGACGAAGAATAAGCTGAAGTGGATGGTTCAATTATTTGTAGTTGAATCATTTCATCCAATTCTTTCTCGACTTGTGCTTGAAAATGAATAGGTATTGGGTATGGTCTTACTCTGATCGGATTACGATCAGTAAGTATGATGTCATGTTCTATGACATCTGTGTGTCCAGGAATGTCGGTAAGGACATCCTGATATGATTGTAACGTAGAGGATACTTGACGTTGTTCCTCAAAAGACAAGTTGGAAGAGACTGTAACGTCTCTCCACGATTCCGTTGAAGTAAGTGGAATCGTAGGAAGAGGTAAGTTCACGTCAGAAAAAATAGTTTCCTCATCCTGTATAACGGACAGGGATGAGATGTGACCATGTTGAACTGGAGAGTCGTCCGTTGCCTGGAAAATAGGCTGTAAATAGTCTGGACGTTCAATAAACTCTGTTAGCATATTTATATGGAAGGTTTTATGCCTTCCATCCACATCGACAATATAGTCGACATCAGAAATTTTCGAGACTATAGTGTATGGACCCTTCCAAGAAATGAGAAGTCTATTCTCTCTTGAGGGCAGTAAGACATATGCTTTGTCTCCAGGACAAAGTTGACGTAGGCGTCTTTTCTTATTAGCAAATCGCCTAGCTTTTTCTTTCGCAAATTCGGAAGATGAAGTTGCTAACCTGCACGATTCGATAATCTTTTCTCTAAGAGCTATAACATATTCATATGACGATTGTGTATCATCGTCAATATTATCGGAAGTTATCAAATCGTGTAACAAGGACATTGGCCCGCGCGGTTGCGCGCCAAAGACAAGTTCGAAAGGAGAAAACCCTGTATGCTCGTTGGGAACCTCTCTATAGGCAAAGAGGACTGCAGGTAAAACCCTGTCCCAATCTTCAGGATGATCCTCCGTTATCTTGCCAAGTAAGTTCTTTAGTGTCCTGTTAAGACGTTCTACCAATCCATTGGACATTGGATGATAAATACTACTGAGAGACCTTTTAATGTCTAGCGTAGCCATTACCTGAGACATAACGTCCGAAATTAACTGAGTGCCGTGATCCGACAGTATTTCTCCGGGGAATCCCAGACGAGAAAATACGAGCCAAAGAGCATCAGCGATATCGACAGTTGATATGCTCTTCAGAGGAATAGCCTCTGGCCAACGCGTGCACATGTCCACGCAAGTGAGGATAAATTGGTGTCCTCTGGCTGACTTAATTTTGAACGGACCAATGATGTCTATAGCCATTTTCTGAAACGGCCGAATCGGAATATCTGCAGCCTGAATAGGAGCAGCATGTCTCGGACCCCTAGACTTGACCTCTTGACAAATTTTGCAAGATCGGCAATAAATTCGGATGTCTTTATTCACGAATGGCCAAAAGAATGACGCAAGGACTCTAGTTTTAGTTCTGGAAAAACCCATGTGTCCCGCACACTGAGAATCGTGTGCATGCCGAAGAATTAAGGCTCTCATACACTTAGGCACAAGAATTTGCGAATGCATAGACTTGTCCGAGTGTTGTACCATTCGTACCAATATACCATTCTTCATAGTAATATACGATTTGTGATTCGTATTTTGATTGGGATCCCCTTTCTTTGCAAGAAGGAAGTATTTCTTCAAAGAAGGATCCTCTTCTTGACGTTTAACAAACGAGTCATGGGAAATCACCAAGTGCTCGTCTTGGCTATCAACTTCATTACTATTATCAGATGAAGTTGGGGGATTAAGAGCTTGAGCTCTTGTCACCACTGCATTGACCGTTTGAATGTTTTTTTCTTCCCAACTAGAAATTTGTTGCGGGGTGCATTCCTTAACCCCATGAATACGACCGATTATAAGATCCGCAATAGGATTAGGAAGAAGACATGCATGGACATCTCCTGTGAAGAAAGGAGTGTCAATCCTAATAATAGCAGTAGGATAGCTTTCCATAGTACCACCAAATGTAACACATTTGATTGTTTTTCCAGTGGCACAGCAAGGATCTATCAGAGACTCCTTAACCCCGACGGTAGTACATCCCGAATCGAAAAGTACTGAGACTAGCCTATCATTTATTAGACCTTTATCTAAGATGAGAGATCCTCTCCCATCATGCGCAACTGTAGCAGGTAGAGCAGGAAGAGGGTGACCACAACTTAGCGTAGATACAGTTGATGAGTCAAACAATGTTAAGCATTGGGGGCATTCAGTTGCTCTCCCAAAATCGAAAGCACAACCAGTGATAGCCCTAGAGTTACCACTATCATTTACTGTATTACAGGCTCCATCAAACTCTTGTTGCGCAGAGTTTGCCTGTTGGTAAGGTCTTTTCTTGTTAAACCTAGGTCTACCTCGATTATCATTTCCCCTGTAATTATTTTGACTATCATTTCCCCTGTAATTATTTCGACTATCATTTCCCCTGTAATTGTTATCATATTGCCTATTGTAATCATCATTCCGGTTTGAATCCCGGTTTCTAAATTCACCATCGTCATAATCTTGACGTCGAGAATGATTACCTCGAAAATTTGAATAGTTATTATTTGGATAGCCTTTGCGAAAGTGTCTCAAATTATTACCACTAAAATTACGAGAACTACCATCTTGTCTCCACTGCATAGACGAAGAACCATCATGTGTTGGATTACTCCGCTTCTGAGTGTAATTTTGATTACTTCCCCTATTCCAATTTTGTTGAGCACCCTGAAATTTTTTTTTGAAATTAGGGCCATATGGTGTTGCCGAAGCAGCTGGCAACCCTTCTTTCACTTTAGAATTGCTAACTGTAGCATTGGGATGTGCTGTGGCATACTGACAACAGTATTCCTCCATTTCTTTTAAGTTTTTAGGCTTACGCTCATGAAGGAATGCAAGAAAAGAATCATTAACAGATGACAAAACCTTATCTCGCAATAATAAGTCCATTAGACCTTCATATGTTTTCTCAATCTGAGACAACTCAACCCATCGTGTAAATGTACGACGTATCTTTGTAACAAAATCAGAGAAATCTACTCCATTTTCTGGCAACATTGTCCTAAAACGAAGACGATAGTCTTCTTGTTTTAGTTGATATTTTTTTAGTAATGCTGCCCTGACAACATCATAATTAGTCCTCTCATGTTCGTCTATTGTCATAAGAGTAGTCACTGTGTCACCTGTAAAAAATGGCATCAGTTGTTCAACATATTTTTCCTTTTTTATGTTATGCGTATCGCACAAAAATTGGAATCTATCTAGATAATCTGCTACGTCATCCTTTAAAGGATTGAAATGAGGCAATTTAATCCTACTAACAAACTCCCTTGTCGTACTCGAAGTTGTTTGCTGAGCACCCGTACTCGCCAATTTCAATTTCTCTAACTCCAAAGTTGCGAGTTTTTCATCAAGTTCCATCTTCTGTTTTCTTTCCTCATGTTCCATTTTTCTAATTTCAGCCTCAGCTTTCCTCTCCTCTGCAGCAGCTTGAGCTTTCCTCTCCTCTGCAGCAGCTTCTTTGTCTAATCTCTTTTGTTCAGCTTCAAATCTCCTTTCCTCCACCTGCATCTGCAATTTCTTTTGTTCAGCAGCCATATCAGCTTCTCTGTCTAGCCTTTTTTGTTCCGCCGCAGCTTCTCTTTCTAATCTTTTCTCTTCAGCCTGAGCTTTTTTCTCTTCAGCCTGAGCTTTTTTCTCTTCTGCAGCTAATGCTTTGTCATACTGAGCAACAGCCCATTGTTCTAACTGTTGACCAGTCTTATCAAGGGCTCTCCCTTGTGTAATAAAGTAGTCCAATGTAGACATCTTGTCTAATGAGATCAGAAACCTGAAAAAAAATTAAATAAATTACCTTATCCCACTTCAATGGGAGACAAGTCTGAAATGCTAGACTTGTATACTCACTTCACTTTATTTTACTGTCTTAGTCTTAGACAAAGACTTTGTATGTTCCTCTTGTTTATAATGTACCCAAAAAATCACTTGAGTACCTGTGGAAAAAAAAAATTCCCTTATATCCCACTCACTATGGGCACAAGTCTTTTTTATAAAGAACTTGAATATGTATTTCACCTTGTCTCAATCTTTGTAGATAACAAGTCTTTTATCAAAGAACTTGTATAAATATCTTATATAATATATTTTATTAACAAACTCTATATGAAGAGTCTACCTTATCAATAATATCAAAACATGACCAAGTATGTGTATGTAGACTGTGCATGACAGTAATGTAGTACAACCAAAAAAAAATACAAAGACAAAAATACAAAACAATACAAATGGCAACACTGTTTTAACCAAAAATGTGTAGAGAAATACACAAGAAAGGAGAGACCTACAGAATACAAACAAAACAAATCGACAATCAAAACTGAAAAACAGACAAAATATTACAAAAACAACGTTAAGTACAATTACATCACAGCTAACATCAATAGCGACCAATTGTCACTAGCAAATTTCCAAATTAAGAAAATTTGCACCTACAGAACGCTTACAGTAAGCCTCGATCAAGTGGCATATTTACCGTAAGACCCACCAACCGAAAAACCCGCAGAAAAATACACAAAAACAGTAGAAGTAACATAATATAGCAATCAATTTCAATGTGTTGCAGAACAAGTTCAGTCACAGCTGAAACTAAAATAAATTCCTTGCTCCTTGCGAACACAGAAACGAAATGTCAAACGCGCACTGAACGTCAAATCCACTGTAACATAAAGTGGTATTCACGAACCAAAGTTACTATGACCTTCTCAAATTAGGGCTTGCACATTGAATGTTTACAATTTCCACGTACTGTTTACAGACACTTGACCTCCAACAATGTAGCTTGAATGCTCTGACCTAGAAAAGTCTGTTGTTGAATGAAACGTGTAACAACCAGCAGTACTGTTTACAATAGGAACCCGCCTTCTATGCAGTTATGGTCCACGTAGCAAATGCCTAGTAGTTAACTTCAGTACATGTCTTGTTATGCTTTATGTAGCATTATAATATAAATGCTCGTACTGTTTATTTGTGTCAACCGTTGATGACCTATATCTGTCCTGTTGTAGCCAAAACTTGCAAGTGTAGAATTAGCGCTGTGTGTTACGGCTGTCCCGTGTGTAGCTTAGACCCACAGATCAGAAGTGTAATGTGTACTTGTCCTTCTTGTAACTTTCTCGACAAAACTGGAGACATCATACATGTAACAGCCAACCAGGAATGTAAATTTCTGGATCCATAAATGTCAACAATAATGTCAAATGCTCGCTCTGTTCTTTTTAAACCCACAGATCTGGTCCATCAGAAATGTAAGTTTCTAGGCCACATTGGCGACAAGAAATGTATCATAAGAGCCCACGTAACTGGTCCACCAGAAATGTAACTGTCTTTTTTTCTTTGTTGATGTGATCACTGGCCCAAGACAGTATACATGTTGTTAGATGTGTAGTGCGAGCGTATGATGAATTGAGTGTGGGTGCGAATGAAGGCGCGAATGTGTTTAGGCTCGTATAGATGTAGATCCTGCAACCCATACTCTCACATGCAGTAATCAAGGATGCTTTGACACTGCAGGCATGTTTCAAGACATTTATTGACGGGAACACACATAGTATCAACAGGAACAGTCAGTGTAACAAGGTCATGCTGACCTGACATCGATAGGTATACATTTGGCATTCAAAAAGGTAAACATCAGAATAGACGTGCATGGTCAATAGCAAAGTTCTTCAATAATGACAGTTCGTAGCGTCGCCCTTGGCGTCTCTGACTAAACGCGTCAGATGCCTTAGTTACTTTGACACACAGGTGCAACTTGGCACTCCCCGCCAATTGCACATATCAGGCTGTAGTATAACAGCCGAAAGCACAGGCCTCGTTCTGACGTCGGCCGTGTACTTCTGTTAAATAGGTTATCATCAACCCTGCAGTAATACTTATTGTAGATAGAAGTTCCGCCAATCTGCGGCTCCCACAATATATCTTCGTCACTGGATTTCTGGACAATATAAGACTAACAGTCTTGGATGGCTACCTCGAGCACAAATATATAAGTTCTGAAATGGCGGATCAGTGAGCTGCTGTTCACCCTAGGTAATCCTTTACATGTTCTGCCACCGAAAAGCGTAATAATGCATAAAGGTCGGTATTACCTGGAAAATGAATCCTCAGAACTAAACAAGGAATTCTGTCGTCATCCCGACGCACAGAGATTCACTGGGGAAAACTGCCATAGCAGTTACTTCGAAGATTCTCCCCGAAAAACAATGGACTCTTGGTCCCTTCAGAAAAACAGGACCTCCCGGCTTCCCGGAAGTATATCTCACTCCCGCTTAAAAAACCTTCCCATAGGCCTACGCCGAACTGTCAACCTCTGACCCTAAAGGTCAAACACAATGAATGAATAAACAAGGGAAGACAACCCCTAATCAACCTGACATCGCAGGTAAAGACACAATTATTCTTATGATACAAACATTAGCAAATAACTTGACAGATGACTCCGTCGAAAATGACAGCAACAATGACCAAGTATGTGTATGTAGACTGTGCATGACAGTAATGTAGTACAACCAAAAAAAAAATACAAAGACAAATATACAAAACAATACAAATGGCAACACTGTTTTAACCAAAAATGTGCAGAGAAATACACAAGAAAGGAGAGACCTACAGAATACAAACAAAACAAATCGACAATCAAAACTGAAAAACAGACAAAATATTACAAAAACAACGTTAAGTACAATTACATCACAGCTAACATCAATAGCGACCAATTGTCACTAGCAAATTTCCAAATTAAGAAAGTTTGCACCTGCAGAACGCTTACAGTAAGCCTCGATCAAGTGGCATATTTACCGTAAGACCCACCAACCGAAAAACCCGCAGAAAAATACACAAAAACAGCAGAAGTAACATAATATAGCAATCAATTTCAATGTGTTGCAGAACAAGTTCAGTCACAGCTGAAACTAAAATAAATTCCTTGCTCCTTGCGAACACAGAAACGAAATGTCAAACGCGCACTGAACGTCAAATCCACTGTAACATAAAGTGGTATTCACGAACCAAAGTTACTATGACCTTCTCAAATTAGGGCTTGCACATTGAATGTTTACCATTTCCACGTACTGTTTACAAACACTTGACCTCCAACAATGTAGCTTGAATGCTCTGACCTAGAAAAGTCTGTTGTTGAATGAAACGTGTAACAACCAGCAGTACTGTTTACAATAGGAACCCGCCTTCTATGCAGTTATGGTCCACGTAGCAAATGCCTAGTAGTTAACTTCAGTACATGTCTTGTTATGGTTTATGTAGCATTATAACATAAATGCTCGTACTGTTTATTTGGGTCAACCGTTGATGACCTATATCTGTCCTGTTGTAGCCAAAACTTGCAAGTGTAGAATTAGCGCTGTGTGTTACGGCTGTCCCGTGTGTAGCTTAGACCCACAGATCAGAAGTGTAATGTGTACTTGTCCTTCTTGTAACTTTCTCGCCAAAACTGGAGACATCATACATGTAACAGCCAACCAGGAATGTAAATTTCTGAATCCATAAATGTCAACAATAATGTCAAATGCTCGCTCTGTTCTTTTTAAACCCACAGGTCTGGTCCATCAGAAATGTAAGTTTCTAGGCCACATTGGCGACAAGAAATGTATCATAAGAGCCCACGTAACTGGTCCACCAGAAATGTAACTGTCTTTTTTCCCTTGTTGATGTGATCACTGGCCCAAGACAGTATACATGTTGTTAGATGTGTAGTGCGAGCGTATGATGAATTGAGTGTGGGTGCGAATGAAGACGCGAATGTGTTTAGGCTCGTATAGATGTAGATCCTGCAACCCATACTCTCACATGCAGTAATCAAGGATGCTTTGACACTGCAGGCATGTTTCAAGACATTTATTGACGGGAACACACATAATATCAACAGGAACAGTCAGTGTAACAAGGTCATGCAGATACAGCCGTAGGGGAGTGAAGAGTTAGAGACTTCACTTTACTAGGTCCAGCCTCGAGGGTTGGGTGACCAGTTCCCGTCCTCGCTGCCTTTTCCTTTCATAACTCACGAACAGAATAAGGTACCCATTTACAACTGGGTAGACTGGAACGTGACGCCGCCCTGTTTCCAACCCGGTACCTTCGCCGCGAGAGACCAGCGCTCTACCCACTCTGTCAATCGGACGCTGGAAACAGACTAGGAAGGGTCGTTGTTTAGAGGAGTCAGTGTAGAAGTCGGTAACAAATGGTCCGACTCCGACTTGGAATTTTACGAGTACTAAGCCAATGCAAAACCACGTTTAATACATGCAACAGAGAAGGAAGAGGCGCTAAAAAAATTAAATAACATTTCAAAGTGGTTGTTTATTATTAACTTAATATATTTTAAACAATGGAAGTAAAATGTCCCTTGTGAAGTTTCTGAAATAGAGAGCTAAAAACAAAAAAAGTATTCTGCTGTATAAATTATAAGGGGTAAGCATTCAGAAAATCCCGCTCTATCAGTTTATTATCCAGAACTGAAAGAGGTCGAGCTATTTGACCGTAATTTTAAATTGAGTGCTCGGAATGCAATACCCCGCTACCCCGAGATCATTCAATATGCCGTTTTGACTGTCATAGCGTTACCACCCACTCAAGACACTGTGGAATGTTTGTTTTCTGCCCTCAGAATAATCATATCCGATTTGATAGCAGTAATGACACAGGACCTATTAGAAGCGATCTTTTGTTTTTTAAAGAATCAATTCAATTTAAATAAAAATTATCACGCTTTTAAATACTTTTTGAATTTGTGTTGTGCATTATTGTATGAATGAATGAATAGTTTAAAATTTACTCTACGAAAGCCACATGTTAATTTATTCCTACACATACCCTAATTATACATTGAACTACACATAAGTGCATAATTTGATGCTAGTAAACAAACTATAGTCGGGAGTCAGATTTTAGAGTTGGAGTCTGGAGTCGTAGTCGGACTTCTAAAATGTCAGGAGTCGGACAATTGTTTGGCCTACTCCACAACCCTGCATGGTAGAGTGCAGTGTTACTAATCTTTGCGTCCAGTCAGGGCGCCGGTAACACACGGATGATCTAGCATAAAGCTTACTTTAAAAATATTGTAAACAACCTTAATTTTATTAGTTTATCTTCTTGACGCGTTTTGACAGTAGATGATTACCATTACCACTGATAGCTTTTACCAAAACAGCCAGTTTGAAACGAGATAAGACAATCATGTTTCTAAAGTCGTGTTCCCTCTCGGTAAGTATCTTGGACGTAAAATAAAGCGTGTAAGTATTCTTGCTCGTGTACTTTTGTTTTTTGTCCTGATGTTTGTGCTGCATGTTCTTACTTGTATGGCTTTTTTCTGTTATTTTTGTGTTCTTTATGAGCTTGAACGTTTTGCGTAGAATAAAAAGATTGAAATGGTATGACAAGATCACAAATGTGAAACTAATGACAAGAACTAGACAAGCGCTAATGGAAGAAGAAACGAGAGGACGACAGGACACATTGAGATAACCTGTTGATAGCATTACCAGACAATCTATTTTTCTGGAATCCGCAAGGAAAGAGAGGTAGAGGGTGGCCAGAGAATACATGGAAAAGAGAACTGGAGACAGACATAAAAGGGATCAAGAAAATATTGAAGGACCTTGATCTGATGACACGTGACCTGAAGTCTTCGCATAAGTTTGTTGAAGGTTTTATGTTTTTTGTTTTTGTTTTTGGTGTTGAAATGTGAAAGAAAAAGACTTTGTGTAACCGTTCTGCTTCCATGTATTTATATTTCTGATATACCTACTACTACTACCACCACAAATACTACTACTACAGCTGACTTGTAAAAAAAAAAGTAATATGTGTTCGGTGTTTCGAATGTCTAAGACTCTTAAGGTTCTCCGATTTAGGATAATTTCGCATTGTGAAGTACATGAAGAGACATGGTCCGCAACTAGACGATACGTCAAAGCCTAAAAACCCGACCCATGCAGACCTAAGTAGAACAGTCCCAACTGAGATGGTTTGGCCATGTCTGCAAAATGAGAAAAGATCGGCTACCACGGCAAGAATGGGAAACTAAGAGCCAGAGATCCAGACCTCCAGGACGACCCAAAGTCCGCTGGGAGGACAACATTAGACAATCTTTTAATGACCGAGGACTAGAATGGAACCAAGCCAGGAGGAAGACAGCCGATAAAATAGTATGGCACTCTCGCTTACAAACCTCTGCACCTCATGGTAGAAGAGGATCGACTAAGTAAGTAAGTAAGAAGTACATGTAATTTACATCGTCTTAATGATTAACAATTAATGAAAACAATCAATAATGTACACTTATCAAAGCATTTTCATTTGATGTTGGTAATAATACTGAAGGAAAATGGAAAATGCAAATCTCTGTGAAGAAGATGAAAATTAAAAGTACTGGTAAGGGTAGTGCATATTCAGAAATGTTCAAGCACTGTGCTCAAAAGAAGATTTTTTCACGTGCTGTCTAGCTTTCTCGTAGCGGCTTGTAACGTAGCATATCACCTCAAATAGATTTGCTTTTCACTGAAGTTGCGTTATTTGTGTCTTGCACGGACCCCAGATCGAAAGAGCTCCAAAACAAAACCATCCTAACGCATTTCAACAGACAAAATAGCTACAGGCTTTCTAAATGGATACTAGCGTACAATAGAAGGACTGAAACAGTATCATAAGATCAATATCTGGAGCTAATGACAAGAGCTAGATAACCGCCAGTGGAACAAGAAATGAGAACGAAACGCTGGAAATGGAATGGACACACATTGAGAAAACCTGTTGATACCATTTCTAGACACTTTCTGTTCTGAAATCTCCTTGATAAGAGAGGTAGAGGAAGACAAAGAACACATGGAAAAGAGAACTAGAGAAGGACATGAAGGTAATGAAGAAGACATCGAAAGATCTTTAGCTGATGGCACGAGACAAGAAGACTTAGCATGCGTTTGTTGAAGGCCTATGCTCCTGTGCCACGTAAAGAAGCTAAACCACTTCCATACAGTCTGTCTCAGGAAGGGAATGAATATCAAATGGCAAGACAAGATCCCGGATATTGCCGTTCTTGACAGAGCTGGTGTCCCTAGCATTGATACTATTCTGATGCAGTCACAGATTCGCTGGGCAGGTCATGTAGTCCGCATGCCAGACCATCGACTGCCAAAGATACTTTTTTATGATGAGATGCAGAAGGGTAAATGCTCCTATGGTGGCCAAAAGAAGCGCTTCAAAGACACGTTAAAGACGTCATTGAAAACCTTTGACATAAACCCAGACATATGGGAAGCTGCTGCGCAAGACCGAACTGCTTGGTGCACATCTCTTCGTAAAGGTGCAGTGGCATGCGAATCATCCAGAAGAGCAGCAGCGGAACAGCGGAGACAAGCTAGAAAGGTCCGTGTAATTTTTTTTTTTTTTTTTTTTTGTACGCCCGCTAATACTCGAGGCGAAATCTCAGGTTTTTTTTAATGTCTAACCTGACATTGATTTTACGTGAGTATCCCTTTTCTTGTACAGAGACAGGTGTCCCTCGCCATTCAGGCAGATACTCGCCGATTTCGGAGGTACCCATTAGAGCTTGGTCGGCTCAGGAGCCGCCAATCCCTGGTCGACGACACTTCTTCAAATGTCCTCGCCAGGTCTCGAGTTAATCCAGTCCAATTCCTGGTCGACGAAAAATCCTCAAATGCCGTCTCCCGGGTTTTATCCTGAATCACCCGGTCGCCAGAGCGGTGTTGTAACCACTACGCTAGCGCGGCTCCGGTCCGTGTAATAAAACCTTCACATGAAGCAAACATTCCCTGCCCACACTGTCCAAGATCTTTCCAGGCCCGCATCGGGCTCATCAGTCACCTTCGTACCCATAGACTAACATATTCCTAAATAATTGGATGAACAGAGTGGTCTTCATCACCCGTGATGGACGAACAACATCAAACATCATGCTCCTTTGCAATCTGAAGGGTGAAAGAAGAACTTTGTATCTTAGTAGAAGATAGAATGAACACGTTTATACGTATACAAGTGCGTAACTGAACGACAATTGAATATATATGATGTCTGATTGACAGCACTGCACAATGTGAATGAGAAAGATGAGGGTTAATTGTGCACCTATTAAATTCCGATAAACTGTCCACATCATGACAATATTTGTTCACTACGTACGCATTGTCTCTGCGTTTTTTATGCACTTGTATGTCTGTACGTCAAGAAACATTCCTGCAATCTTTGCGGAAAAATACGGAAACGGCACGCATTGCGCTGTACTTTGAGTTTCTTGAACGCCCATTTGAGTCATCCCACGTTGAGGCTAACAATCTGTTTCATTTTCATTTAACATTTCTCTTCGCAAGTAAACCGCGGCTAATGACGGAGTAGTTTAAAAATTTACTTTCATAATAAAAGAACCAATATCTATTCATGTTCTTTCTTTACTTTAAAATTATGTTAAATCTAAGGACAGTGACTAATGAAAATCATTGGTAGTAATAAAGATGGACGGGTTTTCATTCCACGCATCAAATTAGAGTCCAGCAATACTAGCCTTCCTTTTATCTTTTGATGTCAGTTTCCTGTGATGTTACCTTGACAACCAACAAAGCATAGTGACAATCATAATGTTTAAATAGAGGACCCTCAGGAGCCTTGAGTGGCGCAGTTGACACACTACAATTAGGAGCTGCTTGTATTTTTGTAGGCTTGTATTTCTGTTTAGGTGTCTACATGATAGAGCAGCCAGTCCCAATCGAACTTGCTTCGGTCGTAAAAGCACAAACAGAGGATTACCTTGAAACCATATGTTACTATTTCAGAAGATAATAGTTAGCATACGGTGGTTCAGAAATTTTGAATTCAGACACATATCGCACTTTTTTAGACTTTGTGCAGAAAAACATGATTTACAGTGCTGTCATGGTGAGTCTTAGTTAATTAAAACAACAATGTGAAAAATTCCCCACATTTCTTGTTCATTCGTGCACTATTTCATTATTTTATTCTGCCAGTGTCTTCCACTATTTTAACTGCCAAGAAATAGGGAGGGAGGTAAAGGATCCCCTTACACGCCCATTGAGGCATATTGGGAATATTGTGTTAGGCCCATATTTTCTTGACCATCGGGCACACTAGGGGTGATGTGGTCAGCATCCCGCCGGCCATCCTAACCTTCCCAGAAGTAGTTCTGGTACCCAATTCATGAGGCTGGATTTACCCCGGAGCCGGTTGCGGTCTAAAAAATCCCACCTCAACTGGGGATCGAACCATGGACCACCGAGCTAGGAAGCCAGTGATTCTAGAAAAGCTGGGTCATTATTTTCTTTTGTGCTTCTTACGGAACATGCAGCCACAATTGTAGGTTGTCCCCCTTCAGGAAGCATGTACCAAGAATTCATATGCTTATGCAGCGGTGGTTTCTGTGTCATTATGTTGTACATGATGAGGTTTCCAGCCACATGCACAAACTCATATTAATTACCTTGTACCACATGCCCGAGAGTGCAGTAGTCATTTTCTTTCTCTGTCTTTTCAGAGACTGTCATACGGTAGGTAAATTGTTTTGTTTGGCCCGTCTAAGTAGAGAGTGACTGTTGACAGATACACGAGAATGTACAGAAATTAAGTTCACTGGTGGTAGGTTGAGGGAAAGATATGTCTCTGGAGTGAGTAGGTTTCTCTCCTCCAACTTATCCGTACGACTGTGCTTTGTTTTCAAGACAGTCTTTGCCTCCCTACCTAAAATAAGACAAGTTACTATACACACACATACAATACTATGCGACAACAAGACACATACACGTGAAAAACTAAGGTAAATGGGTATGGGTCTGACCAACACACAAAGTTAAATTCTTTGTTGTTTATTATCACTAAACTTGTTACAGCATCAAATACCCAAAGATATCAAGAATCATACATATAGAGGAAAAAGAAAAATGGTGCGTCTACACCGTATGGAGAAAACCCCCAAAATATTAACCCAAAGGTTTAAGGTTAGCACTTGGTTACCGAAATAAACAATCTTGGTGCGATATAAGACCAAGTAGAAAAAAATCAAACAATCAACAAAGATTCCTTTCCCAGCAAAAAAGAAAGAAAAACAAAAGATTATCACACACTCTCTCACTCAGTGGCCACCTCTCACTCTCTTACCTATTGTTTTTTTACCCGTGGGTCTGTGGTATCCCTCGTTTATAGAATATCCGTCGAAAAATCCCTGTTTCACTGTGATTTCTGTACCAACTCCAGTTGTCGAGGGTACAAATTGGCCCCAGTTCGTCCCAAAAATAAATACTAATGAGGTGAACGCCGAATTTGCTATAATCCATGATACATCCTGGTAGAGATATAAATCCTAAAGGTTATCGTCACTGTTCTAAACTATCCACTGTTTCTCGGATGGGGGATGCACAAGGGACGAATACGTCTAGACAAAGGAATTACAGCTGGATAAATCCGTTGCGACAACGCTTGCAGTGTATGGGCGAGGGGGGAAAAACAGGCTTGTTTCCCGCTCGGTCTGGAATGCTATCTGGGTAGTGGTGTTCATACAACCAGGTGAATAGTGTGAGAATCCTTGATGTTTTTACCATTTAACTGATTCCATACTTAAGATCTATTAAAAGTCGCAATGGCCGACCGCTGTGACCGCACGATCTTTTAAAAGACGCTGATTTATTTCGTTGTTTCTTTCTATTCTGATATTTTATACTGCCCGGAATTTATCTCGAACGGAAGTAAACACAAAACTGGGCAAATTTCAACAAGCTTCAACGTCTTTTATTTGCGTTTGAAGGAATTTTTTCACATTTATCTTCATCTTTAATCGTGTTTTGTCGTATCGCCATAATGGCCGAAAACACACAGGATATGTTACTAATATGTGAACAGTGAACAAACTGTGCAATCAACCATAACTTTCTTACTTTTTCTGTGTTTCTAAATGGATTACCTGCACAAAGAGAGCAGTGAAACTGTATTGTGATAACAATTTATGTTACAAGCCTTACGTAAGTTGAAAATTTTTGTTAAAAATTTTCAAGTTATCTTTTTTCCGTGTACATGTTATCTGTTATAACATAAAAATAACATAAAATTAGCTAGAAACGCATATGGATTTATATTGTTCATCCAATGTACTTTAATGTGATATATAATATGTTATACTTAACTCATGATTAGACACACATTGTCTGTAAACGTAAATTATGTATGTGTAAATTTTTGGGACCTAAAATTAATTCCGTCCAGAGCTGAAAATAATTACGTACTGAATCAGTTAAGAGAGAGGATACTCCTAGTATCCGGAAAAAATCTGTTTGCTCCTAATCTTAAGGATGATGATAATTGATTTTTAACGACCGACTCTTTGCCAGAGTGCCGGTCCTGCACAGTGTATAAACTAGGTAGTCCACTTGAATACCACTGTCAGGTGTCGGGGATAAAATGATGATACCAGGTATAAGCCGCTGTGGGCTATTAAAACTAATATCCTGGATTTGGTAAGTCCAGTCGTTATAATTTATAGTCACAAAATATCATCGGCTAGTACCCACATTATAGATGAAAAAGACCGCTGATCGTCCACTTGAGGATCAGGTCTGCTAAAAATACAAGAAAACCTTTGTGGGAAAATGCTACCATTCTATATAAAAAAAAACACGGACAAGGACAAGACAATCTCTCATCCGCTCTGTCAATCCTGAAGAATAGACGCAATGAAAAGATACGCGTTGTTTGCTTGGCGGCCTACACACACTCACAGACGTTCGCTAGCTGCTGATTTGGTTCGGACCGAGTCGATAATGACTCGCCCTCACAGTTTCGCGGCCGGCGGGTCACTCTCACAGTGTTTTTTTTTTTTCAATACGCAACACGAACAACATAAATCACCTGTCATTTAGTTAGCTTTTAACACATTAACTACCGCCAGCCGCTGTCAGCGGCTCACAAAATAATCACATTTGGACCGCAAGCCACTCAGAGCGCCAATCTAATTTTAGTAATAAAACGAATGAAAAATGTACTGAAACACTTTCTGATCTGGTTCGAGATTTTAAGTTGCCACCGGAAAACAAATTGCCAAAGCATGATTGTTGTAGAACACTGGAAAATTGATTTTATGTTCATATTTTTCAGAGTTTTGGGTTAGTTACCAAATTGTGTAAAACTGTTTACCGTGGCAGCTAGTGATAGGACTACAAAAAATGCGTGTACATCTCATCTAACGGCTGAATAGGATAGAAACGTGTTTCAACAATTGACTGATAGATCTAGCGACGAGGACAAGAGTGAAAACGGTGTACACATTGATTGAAATTGTGATTTTGATAGAGATGGGGCGCAAGCAGTTATAATTGTGAAAATATTGCAAGTCCTCGGCCATCGGAGGGCCGTTAAAAAGCAACAACCTCTATTAGAGTTACAACCGGTGTTTATTGTAATAGTACATTCATTTATCTTTAAAATGACGTGTAATTCATAAAAATCTGTAAACAATTACGAAAACTACAACTTACTTTGTGCAAACACCTACAGGATGAATATGGGAAAAAAATTTAATTCGGCCACAGTGTGTTTTTTTAATTCTGTAGTTAATGTGTTAAACCGTCGGTGTCTGTTACTTTGTCGTATTGGCATTTGAAAAATAATAGACGCTATAATAACAATAATTACAAATGAAATATGAACATTTATTCTTTTCTCCCACTGTCAGCCCTCTAACGCCTCTAAAGTCCGGTCTGGTTAATAGTCGCTTTTATTTCTCTCTCTCTCTTTCCTGGAGAGTTTAGGGCCGAGTCGGTCTACGCTTTAAACATAACTAGGATCTCTGGTCTCAGTTATAAAGCAGTCGAGTGGCGTGGTTTTAACATTTTTACTTGGATATCTATTCATGAAAAGTCGCTACGCGTTACTTTATTTAATACACCTTACTAGCTAGAAAAATCTAAGTGAAGTATAAGGGTTTAACTTTAATGGCTGTCTCCGTGAAATACTTCTAATACTTAGAACTAGTTTCCTCTTACCAGAATGAAATATCCACGAATCACTTATACACAGTATTCCATAAAAAGTAAAATGGTTTCAGGACTGCGCGCTAGACTCTTCAAGTTCTGACTGACGACTGATGAGTGGGTTTAAGAAACAGCAATATATATATATATATATATATATATATATATATATATATATATATATATATATATATATATATATATATATATATATATATATATATATATATATATATATATATATATATATATAAAGGGGAAGGTCAAAAAGTAATGCCTCCTATTTTTTATGTATGTAAATACTGCATCGGTGTGCAATTTGTAAATTTAGCAGGATTACTCAAACACTGTTCTGCACTGTATAGCATTACCAACTTGTTTCAGTAACAGGTGGCACCACTGTAACAGTTTAAAAATGGCTGCCAAAGAGGTTTGGTTAAAACAACATTATGTCATAGAATTCCTCAATGCTGAAGGCGAGACCCCAATTCGCATCCACGAACGTATGAAGAATGTTTATGGAGATTCAACAGTGGATGTTAGCACTGTCCGACGTTGGGTACATCGTTGTGACGAAGCTGAAGTAGGTCAATCCTCAATGGCTGACGCAAAGCGGACTGGCCGTCCGTCTAATGTAGTGACTCCACACAACATTCATCGAGTTGTTGGCATAATTCGTGGTGACCGTCGGGTAACACTGGATGAACTTTCTTCCATGTTGTCCATTAGTAAAAGCAGTGTCCAGAACATCATTAAAGACCTGGGTTATTCAAAAGTTTGTGCACGGTGGGTACCCAGAATGCTGACAGACAGACACAACATCGCCGACAAGAAAGAAGTTCAAAAGTTCACCATCTGTAGGGAAAGTTATGGCCTCCGTGTTTTGGGATGAGAAGGGTGTGATTCTTCTCGACTTCTTGGAACAGGGAAACACGGTGAATGCAGACCGTTACATTGAAACTTTGAAGAAGCTTAGAGGTCGTCTTCGGCGACTTTACCCATTAAAAGATCAGAGAACTGCACTACTGTTGCACGATAATGCCACGCCACACACCGCTAAACGCACCATTGATGCGATTGCAGAATTTGGCTGGACATTATTACCACATCCCCCTTACAGTCCCGATCTTGCACCTTCTGACTTCCATCTGTTTGGACCACTGAAAGAAGATCTTCGCGGACATCACTTTGAGGACACCGAGACCCTTAAACGCGCCGTACGCCAGTGGTTTAGGAAAAAGGACACAAATTATAGCAAATTCGGCGTTCACCTCATTAGTATTTATTTTTGGGACGAACTGGGGCCAATTTGTACCCTCGACAACTGGAGTTGGTACAGAAATCACAGTGAAACAGGGATTTTTCGACGGATATTCTATAAACGAGAGATACCACAGACCCACGGGTAAAAAAACAATAGGTAAGAGAGTGAGAGGTGGCCACTGAGTGAGAGAGTGTGTGATAATCTTTTTTTTTTCTTTCTTTTTTGCTGGGAAAGGAATCTTTCGTATATATATATACGAGGGACGGTCAAAAAGTAATGCCTCGTAATTTTTAATTTCATTCAATAGGCAAGAAAACAGATAAAATTCACATTGAAATGTAGCCCCAAGTCTGAACTTCAAAAATTTATTTCTCAATGTAGTCTCCGTTATTTGTTACAGTTTTTGTCCATCTTCTCACAAGGGCATGTATCCCCGCACGGTAAAAATTTGTTTCCTTTTTCCTAAACCACTGGCGTATATACATATATACATATATGTATATTCTTGGTATATACATATATATATCATGTACTGCTCTTGATCTCTAATGGCGTTATTTCGCACTCCTGTGTGGGACAAAATTCAGGATCTAGAGTTCCCAAGCTGAACGGCTTTACGTCACGGTCTCCCAGAGTTTTCGTTTGGCGCTTTGACCGACATCAAAAGTCTTTTTGTTCTTCTAGTGGGCTTCCCCTTAGAATGCCCGTGCTCAAGATCAAAGGGTACTCGGGGATTTCAAGCTTTCCCTATGTGAACTTCAAAGGTTCTGTTCCGTTACTCTCACGTGCTGTCTAGCTGTCAAGTATTATATGAGTGACATATGAGCTCGCGTGAGTGGAAAAAAGTATAACCGTAGCAGGGTTTAATTCCTGCTGTGACTGACAGGTCAAAGAAGATTGTAAACACCACGTTTGCCAGTGTTTAAAGAAATGAGGGCAGGGACAAAAGGGTAAGCTGCAGACAGACAGGAAAGGTAGTTTTAATGCATAATTTAGCTAGCAAATCAGAGAGTAGCTATTTGGTTACAATATGTTGTTAGATTACTGTAGACTCTTTTCCATTACACGTCACAGAGACAACGGGAACAGGTTACAGAGAGCTACAAGAAACATAACGTAATGACAAAACTATAGATCTATACTGGAAACAGGCCAGGAAGAAGACAGTCGATGGGATAGTTTGGCGCTCTCTCTGGAAAACGTCTACGTCCCATGGTAGAAGAAGATTGACTAAGAAAGTAACTAATAACAAAAACATTCTATTGTCGCCAATATTCTATTTTTCATTTTAGCTAAGATGGACATGGAGTTGGCTCGATACGCAGCAGCTGTGGTACTCTTTAATTTTCTGTGGTATCCAGTATTTACCGCTGACTGCCCGTACCAGGTGAACGTCTTTAAATGATTTCGTTGACAGTCATTTTTGTGTTTGTGAAACTAAGAATCACGACTTCTAGAAAATAAAATTGAAAGTACATTGAATGACAGAACAGCATTTCGCCTGACATACAAACACACTGACAAAAATAACAACTTTAAGGTACATGTCGACATATATGTACGTACACTAGGAGAAATATTACATACGTAGACAAATCAGAAACCATAAGGCATAGCAAACATAGGTTGATAGATAGATAGTTAGATAGATAGATAGATAGATAGATAGATAGATAGATAGATAGATAGATAGATAGATAGATAGATAGATAGATAGATAGATAGATAGATAGATAGATAGATAGATAGATAGATAGATAGATAGATAGATAGATAGATAGACAGACAGATAGATAGATAGATAGATAGATAGATAGATAGATAGATAGATAGATAGATAGATAGATAGATAGATAGATAGATAGATAGATAGATAGATAGATAGATAGATAGATAGATAGATAGATAGATAGATAGATAGATAGATAGATAGATAGATAGATAGATAGTGCGGCAGGCTAGATGGCTAGTGGGCAGGGTGACTGGTTGGATGGGTGAATGTATGGATGAATGGCTGAGTGCATTCATAGTTGCAAGGATTCATAGACGGTCTGATGGATAGATGAATCTCGTATATATGAATGGCTGGAAGGGTGGATGAATGGATGGATGGATGATTGTATGTATGGATGGGTAAGTATACATAGAGATAATTATACTTCGTTGCAGGAATGTTTTTGTTCAGGATCCATCATCTTGTGTGACAGTCATCGTCTACAGTCTATTCCACGAATAGTCAACGCAAGCGCAACAGGATTTGTATCCCTCATAATGGATGTAAGTGTTACTGCATCTAGACATTTTGCAGTTGTGTAAGTGATAACTCTCTCTTTTCTTCGTGATCTTAACTGTGTATTCTCCTCACGCAAACCAGTGGTGAATATGATGGAGGCTCCAGGGGGAGCAAAGGTCAACTCAACCAACGCAGGATTATGCAAATATGGAGTGTGAGTGTGAAGTATGAGATAGGCGAATGGTGGACTGTTCGTGTGTTGACCTGTATAAGGCACTCATTCACTCATTATTTTAAGTCACCAATGCAGATCACTGTAGTCGTTTCAATAGTTTAATTGGACGCACACATTTGACGGAATGGGTACAGTTACAGGAACATGTGTCGACATAAACAGCATAGTGTTGATCAATGGACTACCGTCCTAAATTAGCATTCATGTAGAATAATCTTGCAATGGAACATCTGTAAACACCAAGATTTCCATTATTTATAAATACAGTCAGTAGACCTTACTTACCGAGCATGTCAATTAAGCAATACTGTTCAAACTTGACTCCTAAACAGGATCTCCTTCTAGCGACGATTTCTTTAGGTAAATTACAGCAAATCTCTGTGAAGATAATGTTAATGTCTTTATAATAGTGATCCCTCAATCATCACCTGATAATAAGGAAGTTTTCCCGTTCTCTGCTAATGATTTACAATAAGTAGAATTCCAAAATCAATCGAATTCCACAATGGCTGCTGGTTCCCGCTTGAGCATCACTCACTATACGGGTGTATAGCCAAATCTTCAATCGAAGCTTTGTTCATCAACAATAAATGATTCTACAAGGATCAGCATATTCTGTCCTCATAGTTGCTGCATATAAACATATTTAGTGCTGCTAGAGAATATGTCGTCCCGACATATTCATAGGTAAGTTCATGTAAACGTCTGCCCATCTTAAGCCTAGGAATGAACGAAATCAGCAAAAATACGTTTTTTTACCTGGACATAAGAAATACACTAGCAAGCACAAAAAACGCTCTCCCGGCGTTATAGAATCACAACTGGGGAACTCATGGACTAAACGATCCTGGAAGAAACTATCTTCGTCCCCAGAATAACTTAAAGAGATCACAAACTCTTGGGCATCTCTCCGACATGACTTCCCGCCCTAGGCCTTGACAACCGAAGAACCCTCTCACCTCTCTTCATCCGCCGAAAACACCTGACCCCCTTCAGTACAGTACAAGAACAAATAGTTCCACTTAAACATACTAAGATATCAAGATATAAGACATACTCGTCCTACATAGACAAGCACTACACATAGATTCGCGCTATAGACATTCTGAAGCAAGAACAATCTATTCCTAACCAAACACAGAATAGATTCAAGTATGTCTAAATTCCTCCGCGGAGTTCTATTTTTAAGAACGCTACAAAGAGCGATAACTCACAGAATGACTACTTATTGCCCAATCTGAGTTTCGTCCCTCAAGACCAAAACATGCATTCAAAGATAAATATATCTTCATCAGACAATTAAAACATTTTACATGGTATGCGTAATCCGTGCGCCAAAAAATATGTGCGCAACAGATTACCACACCCACCGGGAAAAAAAAATGAAATTCATTTTTTTTTTTTCATCTGAGAGCAACATACAATAGGCTCCCAACGCAAAAATACTGCGCAGATGAGAAATATCTGGAATTATTTAAGCCAGATTAATGCAAAATCTCAATGCCTCAGAGAAAGCATTTCTCTTAAGCATAAGTGTTTCCAGGGAGGTGTCACCAACGCATACTACTATAATTGCAATGATACAATGCATATAACAATTTAAGTTTAAGCATTCCAAGTACATGATTGACAAAAAGAAAAATCATCAACGAGTAATGGTGACTATATATCAATGAACGTAGTGTCATTACGAATTACAATGTGTATCTATGTTGATATAGAAAAGAAAAATCTGTTGTCGAGTTGGAAGTGTTAAGACGTCCAATACTCAACAGCTAAGTGGAATCATGTGGGCATCTAGACAGAATGTCTGCCATCACATTATCTGATCCACGGATAGCTCGTACCGAAAAATGAAAAGGTTGAAGAGCAATTGCATATCGAGTAGACCTCGAACTCTTCAAATTTTTACTCTGGATAGCTGTAAGAGCTTTCTGATCGGTTTCTACTATAAAATGTGCGCCTAGAAGGAATCTTTGTAATTTGAGAATTGACCATACCATAGCCAACAGTTCACGGTCTAAAACCGAATAATTCCTTTCTGCAGCATTAAGCTTTCTGGAAATATACATTACAGGATGCAGAGTTCCAGAGTACTCTTGCATTAGTGCCGCTCCAATCCCAGTGGATGAAGCGTCACTACGAAGAACAAATGTCTTATCTTTAGTAGGCAACACTAAAATAGGTGCAGTAGAAAACATAGTTTTAATCTTATCCAAAGAGGATTGACATTCTTGAGTCCAATGGACTATATTAGGAGACCCTTTCTTTAGCAAGGTAGAAAGAGGTGCCATGATTGAGGACAGATTCGGAATGAATCGTCCATAGAATTGTATAAGACCTAAGAGACTTCGCACTTGCTTTTTAGTCTTAGGAATAGAAATGTTAAGTATTTTACTTGTATTATGGTCCTCTGTTTTTAGGAAACCATGGCCGACCCGGTGACCTAAAAAAGAAATTTCACTAAAACCAATGCAGGCTTTAGATGGTTTCGCTGTCAGGTTATACTCGCGTAGAGTAGATAGCAATTCAACTAACCCTGAATAGTGATCTTCCCAAGTATCGCTGAAAAGACAGATGTCGTCTATGTACGCAATGACATCTGACCGATAGGATAGAATTCTACGCATCATGCGTACGAATGTAGCTGGTGCGTTCATAAGGCCGAAAGGCATAAAATTCCATTGAAAAAGGCCTCTAGGTGTAGAAAAAGCAGTAAAAGGTTTGGCGCGTTCAGATAGAGGAACTTGCCAATATCCTTTAGACAAATCTAGTTTAGTGAAAAAATGCGATTTAGAAAGCTTAGTAAGTAGCTCTTCTAGTAAAGGCATAGGTTCAGCATCAAACTTCGTGACTTGATTCAATTTGCGATAGTCAACGCAAAGACGTATGTTATTGTCTTTTTTACGGACAATAACCATCGGCGAAGAATACGCAGAAGTGGATGGTTCAATTATTTTTAAATCTATCATCTCATCCAACTCCTTTTCAACCTGTGCTTGAAAATGTATAGGAATAGGATAAGGTCTGACTCTAATAGGATTATGGTCAGTTAGAATAATGTCATGTTCAATGACATGAGTTTGTCCAGGAATGTCAGTAAGGACATCCTGAAATGTTTGTAACATAGACGAAACTTGTCGCTGTTCTCCTAGAGATAAATCGGGAGAAACAGTAACATTTTTCCATGATTCACTAGAATGAAGTGGAATCATCGGAAGCGGAAGATTAACATCCGAAAAACTTGTTTCCTCATCCTGTATTACAGACAGTGATGAGTAATGACCATGTTGGACAGGTGAATCGTCCGTTGCCTGGAAAATAGGCTGTAAATAATCCGGACGTTCATGGAATTCCGTAAGCATATTGATGTGGAAGGTTTTACGCTTCCCATCAATATCGACAATGTAGTCAACATCGGAAATTTTCGAGATTATATCGTACGGACCTTTCCAAGAAATAAGTAGTCTGTTTTCCCTACAAGGTAGCAAAACAAATGCTTTGTCACCAGGACAAAGTTGTCGTAAGGTTCTTTTCTTATTGGCAAATTGTCTTGCTTTCTCCTTAGCAAACTCAGAAGAAGAAGTTGCCAATTTGCATGCTTCGATAATCTTTTGTCTCAGCGCGATGACATATTCGTAAGAAGATTTTGTGTCATCGGTAATATTATCAGCGGTTATGAGATCATGAAGCAAAGACATAGGGCCGCGCGGTCGCGCGCCAAAGACAAGTTCAAAGGGAGAAAATCCTGTATGTTCATTGGGGACCTCTCTGTAAGCGAAGAGGGCCGCGGGTAAAACCCTATCCCAATCTTGAGGATGATCCTCAGTTATCTTCCCTAGTAAGTTTTTGAGTGTTCTATTAAGGCGTTCTACCATCCCATTCGACATTGGGTGATAGATACTGCTCAAAGATCTCTCTATCTGGAGAGTAGACATTACTTGAGACATGGTATCCGATATTAGTTGGGTGCCATGATCTGATAATATTTCTCCGGGAAATCCCAGACGAGAAAATATAAGCCAAAGAGCATCTGCAATGTCAGCAGTAGTAATGCTCTTCAGAGGGATAGCCTCTGGCCAACGTGTGCACATGTCCACACACGTTAAGATAAACTGATGTCCTCTAGCAGATTTGATCTTAAATGGACCAATGATGTCTATCGCCATTTTCTGAAATGGTCTAATAGGAATGTCTGCAGCCTGAATAGGTGCAGCATGGCGTGGACCTTTGGATTTGACTTCTTGACATATTTTACAAGATCGACAATAGATCCGTATGTCCTTGTTCACAAAAGGCCAAAAGAAAGCCGCAAGAACTCTTGACTTTGTACGGGAAAAACCCATATGTCCAGCACACTGAGAGTCGTGTGCGTGTTGTAATATTTTAACTCTCAAATTCTTGGGTACAAGAATCTGAGAATGACTTGACTTGTCGGAGTCTTGCACCATACGTACAAGTACGCCATTCTTCATTGTAATCCAAGATTTACTCTTTGAATCTTTATTCGGATCACCTTTTGTTGCAAGAGTGAAGAATTTCTTTAGAGTCGGATCCTCTTCTTGCTGCTTTATAAATGAGTCACGAGAAATTACCAAGGGATCATCTTGGTTATGCACTTCATTATCTTCAATAGATGAAGTTTCGGGCATATTGAGAGCTTGAGCTCTAGTGACTACAGCATTAGCAGTTTGCATATTTTGTTTTTCCCAAACGGAAATTTGTTGTGGAGTGCATTCTTTGACTCCGTGAATACGACCGATGATAAGATCAGCGATCGGATTCGGCAGAAGACATGCGTGTACATCTCCTGTAAAGAAAGGAGTAGCGATCCTAATGATAGCAGTAGAGTATTTCTCTATGGTGCCGCCAAATGTTACACATTTGACTACTTTGCCTGTAGCACGAGAAGGATCTATGAGTGACTGCCTAACACCAATTGTGGTGCATCCAGAATCAAAAAGCAATGAAACTGGATTGTCATTTACTAAACCTTTGTGTAAGACAAGAGAACCTCTTCCATCATGCGCGATTGACGCGGGAAGAGCGGGAAGAGGATGGCCACAAATTAAAGTGGACACCGTAGTTGGTTCGAATAATGTTTTGCATTGGGGGCACTGAGATGCTCTCCCAAAATCGAAAGCGGCACATGCCATATTGTTAGAGTCATCATTATCTTTATTTTGTTTATAGGCATCATGGGACTCTTGCTGTGCAGAGTTTGCATGATAATGAGATTTTTGTTTTTTATGTTGGGGTCTACCTCTGTTATTATTACCCCTGTAATTATCATTGTTTCCTCTATTGTAACCCCTATTTGGGTTTGAGTCATAATTCCCCTGGTTACTATTATCATATTCATTATAATGAGTATCTCTGTAATTATGATCTTGTTGTCTCCATGATGGAAAACTAGGATAGTTTCTATAATGACTTCCTTTGCGGAAGTTTCTATAATTATGACCACCCCTGAATCGAGGGCTGTCGGCTCGTCTCCAGATATTCGAAGAAGAACCCTGAAATGATTGGTTACCTTGGTTCTGATAACTGTTATGGTTACCCTTTTTATTAAACCTGTTTTGAGGTCCTTGGAATTTGTGTGAGTAATTAGGGTTGTATGGTGTTGCTGATGCAACTGGCATACCTTCCTTAACCTTAGTATTGCTAATAGCTACATCTGGGTGTGCAGTGACGTATTGGGTACAATATTCTTCCATTTCTTTTAGTGTTTTAGGTTTCCGCTCATGTAGGAATTCAAGGAATGGTTTACTAATGCTTGACATAATCTTGTCCCTGAGCAATAAATCCATAAGTGCTTCATAAGTCTTTTCTGTTTTGGACAGTTCAATCCAACGATTAAATGTAAGACGTGTCCTTGCAATGAATTCTGAGAATTCTACCCCTGATTCAGGTACCATTCTTTTAAACAAAATACGGTAACCTTCCTCAGATAACTGGTATTTCTTTATCAAGGCTGCCCTAATAACCTCATAATTATCCTTGTCAGTTTCTTCAACCAAACTTAAACTCGTCAGAGAATCACCTTTTAAATTCTCAGACAACTGATTAGCATATTGTGATTTCTCCACATTATGAGCTCGACAAGCACGTTCAAATCTATCAAGCCAGAATGTTATATCATCACTGGCAGAATTGAACGCTGGTACCTTGACCTTGTAAGTAAAGGGTTTACCACTAGATGACTGATTGACATTACTCATGTTTGTCAATTTTAACTTTTTTAACTCAAATGCTAAAAGTTCTTTCTGATGTTCATGTTCTCTTATTGCTCTTTTCTCCTCAGCTTCAGCTTCTTTGTCTAATCTCTTTTGTTCAGCTTCTCTGTCTAATCTTCTCTGCTCAGCATCAGCTTCTTTGTCTAATCTCTTTTGTTCAGCTTCTTTGTCTAATCTCTTTTGTTCAGCTTCTTTGTCTAATCTCTTTTGTTCAGCTTCTCTGTCTAATCTTCTCTGCTCAGCATCAGCTTCTTTGTTTTGTTTTTCCCATTCCATTTGGAATCTCTTTTCCTCAACCTGCATCTGCAGTTTCTTTTGTTCAAATTCTATTTCCATTTTTCGATCCTCACTTTTTTGTTTCATGTCCTCACTTTTTTGTTTCATTTCCTCACTTTTTTGTTTCATTTCCTCAGCTTTAAGTGCTTTATCATATTGACTGGTAGCATACTCCTCCAACTTATCTCCAGTCTTGCCTAGAGATTTCCCTAACTCAATAAAGTGTTCCAATGTAGACATGATGTCTAATAATGATAGCAATCAGTTGACACAAAAATGTAATCTATATTTCAAAGTAATGTAACCACAAGCCCTTAATAATTTGATTAATCAGCTCCTTATCCCAAACTATGTGGGGAAACAAGCCTTTAGTAAGGTCTTGTATAATCAACTGTGTACCAACCAATTACTAAAAATCATCAGTTGACTTTTTCTTATAAATTCATATGATCAAATATATTTTAAATAGTGTATGTCGATCAAGAACACAACAAAACAATTATACAAGAGAACAGGAAACATTTGCAGAAATCAAATAAATCAAATAGGAAAAATCAAAGAAAAATGATCACAGAATCTGTGATGATATCTGCAATAGAATGAACAAGACAAATAACGCCACAGTGTATAAACATAAATTGTGTATAAAACTGAAAAATAGCAAAGGGTAGACTAACAAATTCAAACAAACCAAAACAAAACTAAAGAACACAAAATTATTAACAAAAACAACGAAGAAAAGAACACCTCATCACAACTAACAAAAATAGCACCAGATGTTGCCAGCAAATTTCCAATCAAGAAAATTGCTCCCTATAGAACGCTAATATAAGCCCTATGTAACTTGGAAAATCTTATATTAGACACACGAATAATATGCAAACATTAAACATAAATACATATATACAAATAACATGTAAACATCAATAGCATAAATGCATACATTAATTAATTAAATGTGTTGTGGTAGGAATGTGTTGTAAAGTATGCTCAGTATAAATGGTACAGCTTTTTAATTCAACTAACTGCCACTTTTAATCAATTTCAATCTGTGATTTATTTTATTACACTGTTCTTAAATATTAAAGTTCAACACAATAGCAGAACATAAGAAGGTCCATCGATGAAAATAGGCTTCTAAGTTCATTTTATTTCTGCTAACACAGTTAATTTGCTTGCCAATGTTCTGTGTAATGCTGTGATGTTCACTTGTAAACAACTTGCCGTGCTACGCTGTCTGTTATATGAAATAATGCCTGTACCGAGCAAAATGTCAACAGCGGTGACCTAGATACAGTTCCACTTGTCATAACAGGTCAAGCTGACATCGACTGTATAGTTGTCCTATTGGTGTTGATGTGTGTCACATCTGGCCAAAATAAATGTTCTTGAAACACTAGGTGACTTCCACCTTGAAGACTGCGAAGGCTGGACCCAGGAAACTGGCCTACCACATTGATAACTCTCTCTTTTCTTCGTGATCGTAACTGTGTATTCTCCTCACGCAAACCAGTGGTGAATATGATGGAGGCTCCAGGGGGAGCAAAGGTCAACTCAACCAACGCAGGATTATGCAAATATGGAGTGTGAGTGTGAAGTATGAGTTAGGCGAATGGTGGACTGTTCGTGTGTTGACCCGTATAAGGCACTCATTCACTCATATTTTAAGTCACCAATGCAGATCACTGTAGTCGTTTCAATAGTTTAATTGGACGCACACATTTGACGGAATGGGTACAGTTACAGGAACATGTGTCGACATAAACAGCATAATGTTGATCAATGGACTACCGTCCTAAATTAGCATTCATGTAGAATAATCTTGCAATGGAACATCTGTAAACACCAAGATTTCCATTATTTATAAATACAGTCAGTAGACCTTACTGACCGAGCATGTCAATTAAGCAATACTGTTCAAACTTGACTCCTAAACAGGATCTCCTTCTAGCGACGATTCCTTTAGGTAAATTACAGCAAATCTCTGTGAAGATAATGTTAATGTCTTTATAATAGTGATCCCTCAATCATCACCTGATAATAAGGAAGTTTTCCCGTTCTCTGCTAATGATTTACAATAAGTAGAATTCCAAAATCAATCGAATTCCACAATGGCTGCTGGTTCCCGGTTGAGCATCACTCACTATACGGGTGTATAGCCAAATCTTCAATCGAAGCTTTGTTCATCAACAATAAATGATTCTACAAGGATCAGCATCTTCTGTCCTCATAGTTGCTGCATATAAACATATTTAGTGCTGCTAGAGAATATGTCGTCCCGACATATTCATAGATAAGTTCATGTAAACGTCTGCCCATCTTAAGCCTAGGAATGAACGAAGTCAGCAAAAGTACGTTTTTTTACCTGGACATAAGAAATACACTAGCAAGCACAAAAAACGCTCTCCCGGCGTTATAGAATCCCAACTGGGGAACTCATGGACTAAACGATCCTGGAAGAAACTATCTTCGTCCCCAGAATAACTTAAAGAGATCACAAACTCTTGGGCATCTCTCCGACATGACTTCCCGCCCTAGGCCTTGACAACCGAAGAACCCTCTCACCTCTCTTCATCCGCCGAAAACACCTGACCCCCTTCAGTACAGTACAAGAACAAATAGTTCCACTTAAACATACTAAGATATCAAGATATAAGACATACTCGTCCTATATAGACAAGCACTACATATAGATTCGCGCCATAGACATTCTGAAGCAAGAACAATCTATTCCTAACCAAACACAGAATAGATTCAAGTAAGTCTAAATTCCTCCGCGGAGTTCTATTTTTAAGAACGCTACAAAGAGCGATAACTCACAGAATGACTACTTATTGCCCAATCTGAGTTTCGTCTCTCAAGACCAAAACATGCATTCAAAGATGAATATATCTTTATCAGACAATTAAAACATTTTACATGGTATGCGTAATCCGTGCGCCAAAAAATATGTGCGCAACAATAAGACTAGCCTTTTAAGGAACTACTAAACGTTAAGTGGGCAGAGCGTTTGGATGTCGAGGCTAAGATGCCGTGTTGGAAACCTGGTAGCATCATGCTAACGTCTCCTTCATCTTCTTCTATATGTTTTATGTTCCCCATGGGGTATGGAACCACTTTTGCATCAAAGAATTCATGTGCTCTTGCATTGGTCATCTCTATAGCAATGTATTTTCTATGATGAGGTTGTCATCCCCATACACTTTAGTCTAACCAGCTGTAGTTGGGTACCCGACGCTGGTCTTGAATCAAAGAAAGCAAATGGAGTGAGGAAAGGAGCCGGTTACCCCACTTGATAAAGCTGTTGCTTAGTATGATGTTGTCTCTAAACGCTTCACCTCCATTTGATAATATTTGCAATGTGACCACCTTTTTTAAATGGAAGCTACAAACAAGAGTATCAGAATCAGCTTCATCTATAGTGAGCTTGCTGTGTCGATTTTCTTGTTTATGAAGTTTTTCGTTTGTTTTTTTCTAAATTTGAGTTTCCAATTCGCACAGCGTAAAAGTGTAGGCAACTGTGTGAGAGGATTGGTCATATTGGGAATGAAAAGCGAAATTATTAGACAAGAGTTTTGAAAAAAGTAGAATTTAAAAACAACATGATAACGGGATAAACGTGACACTTTTCCGAAATATAGTAGAACAACATTAAATAAATTCCGTGGATAGAAAACTGAGAGATGGACGAGCAGGTTTCCCACAAAACAGATCTTGTACAGACAAGATAGCCACATTGAGAATAATAGTTTTAAAAAAAGTCTGGAATTAAATTCACCTTTCTACAATGGATGTATGGGCTATTTAAAGGCTTTTGAGAGTGTAGACAGAAGATTACATTAATGATGGTCTATGGAGATCTACCAAAGATCATTAGCTTTACAGAGAATGCTTATGAAGACATAACTTGCACAATTATTTATGAGGGACAACTTACAGAAACGTTTTAACTAAGAACTGGAGTGCGACAGAGATGCCTCTTTTCTCCATTTCTCATCTTATGGGCTACACATTGAGTTATGAACACCTTGACTTCACACAACATAAATTGAAATCAGTGGAATCTGAATTAACGGTTTGATGATCTAGATTTTCCCAACGACTTGGCAGATAAGAAAATAACTGTAATAGGTTGCAAGATAAAATGAGAATACTCGATGAGAAGTCACAACAAGTGGATCTAAAAATACACGAGTAACAGACAATGAAATTCAAAAGAAAGGTAGGAAATAATAGCACGATTGAACTTGAAGGAAAACCTCCACAAGATGTAGAATTGTACAAATATATTGGCAGCAATATAGACAAAGCTAGAGAGAAAGACAAAGATATCGAAATAAGAATACAAAATTGTAAGATAAGTTTTCATCGCATTGGGAAATATATTGAGATCAAGAGAAATCAAGTCCAACACAAAACTAGGAATGTTCAACTCAAATATCACGCCCGTCCAATTATATGACTCCGACACACGGAGAACAACAAAAAGAACAACCAAAAAATTACAGACGTTCATTAATGCGTGCTGGCGTAGAAAATAAGGATTGAAGTAATGTGATAAGATGACTATTGTGGAAACTGATGACAACATCCAGACAAGTGCTAGTGGAACAACAAATGAGAAGAAAACGTTGGCGATGATAGGAAGAAAGGATAGGATATTAAAGAAACCTGTTGATTGCGTTACCAGGCAGCCCTAGTTCTGGAATCCCAGGGCAAGAGAGGTTGAGGTAGACCAAAAACACAAGAACCAGAAAACTGGACACACTAATGAAAACGATGAGAAAGACATGGTGTCGCGAGATGGTTGTTAGATAATAAAATAGTTACCAGACATGGAGAAGAAAACTTGTGAACTGGAGGTTGGGATGGAACATGACAAATCAGGTATGTAACTGCACAATCCTAGATGTAAATGTAGAAGTCACATTCTCGCTAGACCTATCCTTTGCTCTAAGGATGACTCTGTTTATAGATGATGGGAATGCAGCTCGTTAATTATTCCCTACCAGTTTTAACATTAACATAATCGTATGAATTTCACACAAGAATCAGAATTTTGAATTCTAAGTGGAATTTAAATAAAATCAATAGACTATAATTTATTTTTAAAAATTAATCAATACGTTTAAACAATTAATTATAAGTTTTGTAAAAATTGCAGATGGATATTTACAAATCACAAGCAGGAAATTAATAAGGTGTCAATGTCGTTTATCATGATGTAGAATACAGTACGGCCGTTGGTGACGTCTAGTTTTTCTTTCTTGTTTTTGTGTTTACATTCACTTCACCAGAAGTTTGCAGTAACGTCCCACTGATATCTGAACCCTCAGACACAATGCTTCGAGGATTTTGTGGCTTATAGCTTATGACAAGAGAAAGTCAGCTGGCTTTTTTTCAGCTGTATGCTGTGGCTTTTTGCTGCTTACACGTGTGGTTCAGTCCGCCCTACGTTCTCTCAGCTATAAGATCTTGAAGTTAATTCAGGGAGTCTTGAAATGTATCTGAAACAGGGTTATATACCATTTTTTTCCAGCCATTTTGTCAGTGCAGGCCATTACGTCAATGCCTCCCGAGACGTCCGCTATTAAACCAATGAATTATTTTTTTGAATGACTTTCTACCTATCGCATACACGCAGATTTTCTATGATTTACTTTTATTGTTTGAAACTCCAGTGCGAAATGAAATTCCATTGTGTAAAATCACAGACAGAAACGTAATTTTCTATCAAATTCAAAAGATAATAATTTCCACGACTAACATTACACGAAAATGGTAATTACAGTCCAAATCTCAAAGGTAAATATCCGTTATGGTGCAATTGCCAGAGTGGTTTTGCCCGTTTTGCCACACATGGGAAAACCTTGAACTGATCGCACGCGACAGGACGACATAGCATTTGTTTGTTGAAGGCCTATGCTCCTAAGAGTGCTAATGGTTATTGATTGATTTTTAAATGAATTTGGCGTGACAAAGCAAAATACCTAAAGAAAAATACCAGTTAATGAATATCTCAATTAATCGGTTATTGACACGAGGTATCACTGGGTGAATAGAATGTCAACAGTACCGTCCAATTAATCCCTTCTCTTTCAAAAGTCTTCAATTGCTTCCCACGCATATTTTGTATTTTGTGACTTTATTAGCCTATGGTTCTCTACTTAATGTTGTGGGCCTCATGTCTTCCTCTGTTGTGGATGATTCATGTAATTTCTGACAAGATCTAATTATTGGTGTTTTCGTGATGTGCTCTTTAACCGAAATAAGTGCTGGGTTAGAAATTATGAGAGAGAGAGAGAGATAAATAGCTTGAGTGGGTGAAAGAGAGGCACATATTACATCTCCATTATGATCCCAGGTCAAAATGTTTAGAGCCAGTACAGAATTACATCATTCTCTTGATAGAATCAATTCAGATGCATTCTTATAACTTAAGTTGAATGTACTGGTTCTCCATTTTGTCAGTTGTTTTCCTAGTATAATGTGACAGATTATAATTATAGTCAATGTGTCAATACTTTGTAGCTCCCCAAGGAGCATAAACCTTCAACAAACACCTGCCAAGTCCTCCTGCCACGTGCCATCAATTCAGTTTATATGTACTTCCTGCTTATTATGGAGAACTGACCATAATACAGGCTTGACTAAAAACTAGTAGCATAAAGGTTAGTGCAGTGGCGTCCTAGCTCAGTGGTCTATGGTTCGATCCCCAGATGAGGTGGGATTTTTTTGGGCCGCAAACGGCTACTGGGTCGACCCAGCCCCAACTGGGTACCAGAGCAACTCTGGGAAGGTTAAGGCGGCCGGCGTGATGTTGACCACGTCACCCCTAGTGTGCCGATGGTCAAGAAAATATGGGTCTAACACCATATCTGGAAAGAATTCAAGACTAATCGACAAATAAGAGAAGACTCTAAGCAGAAATATGTCTCCGACTGTATAAGGAAAAGACGATGGTCATATATCGGTCATGTCCTACTGTAGTGAATTTCTAAATACAATATCTAAATTAATATATAACAGTATAGGGCATAAAGGAAAAAAATAAGAAAGTATACAATAATTTTCTGCTAGAACTGTTGGTATCGCCTACGCCTTCAGATTATTATTTGCAAACGAATAGCCGAACAAAACGGTACCCAAATTTTTCAAATTCGTCCTTGACATAATCACTTTTCCTAGTTCTAAGAAAATATTTGCCTAAAATGCATTGTGGAACGAGGAGGGGAAAGGAAAAATGAAATGCTAATTAGTTTCGCATTGATTTTAAACTAAAAGCCAATACCAATACAGGGGCAAGCCTTGCCTTAGGGGTTTCCCCAAAATACGAGGAAAAAGTTAGAACATGCAGACAACTCGTGTCACAAAAACAACCTTAGCTCTTATTTCAAAGGACGTAATTATCACGTAAATAGAGAAGACAGCACATGGAAAAGAATTGAACGTGTAGTAGACTTAAAATAAAAACACTAACATAGAAAAAAAAAACTGTGTACTTCTGAACCAAGCCAACTAGTCCAATATAAATTGTATATTCGTGTACCTTAGGACTTGTTGACAAAGAATATGGTAATAGTTATGCAAATAGTCCATTAATTAACTAATTATAGCCATAATACTATAGTGGACCCGACCAGACTGTCAAGTAAAGATCATGCCTGCTTATAATTTTTTATGGTATATTTTGAAAAAACGACTTTGGGTAAATGAGGTTAAAAGGTACGGGATATTTTATTGGGTGGATTTTGAAGGAAGGCGAAGTATGATTGGTTGTCCTAAAACTAAAAATATATTTGCCTTGGAAACATATTGGGAATTGTTGTTTGAAACGATAGATTCAAAAATAAATGTAAACATGGTCCCATTAGACAAAGCAGTAGATACTGGTACGAAACGGGGACTGTTCACTGCCATTTCAAATAAATTTTGTGTAAAGCAAGATCGATGAGAGCAGGCGGAGAAATTTTCTAACATAGGAAAAGCCTGGACATAGGGCAGATCGAAAATGTGCCATATTGCCTAGTCATCGTTTAATTGTGTTATTTCCTTGCATCTGTGGTAAGATTGATTTTCTTAACATTTTATTTAAAATAAAATTTGAATGTGAGATACTAACATACGACTGTATGTAAGTGAGTCTATGGCAGACTCAAAACAGAGTCTAGAGATTGATCCAGCATATGAAAGACTATCAGAGAGGTGTAGACCAACTAAATTATATAGGATTATCATCAGGAGCATGATACCTATTCTATTGCATGGACAACAGATTATTGCTGGAATTGCAGAGGCGTTGTAACTATTAGGGGAGAGGAATACTGGTATACCTGGTCACATCAAAAGAAACTGGTGAAAGGGATTGTCGTAAAGAGCTGATCTTGCATGTTTGTTTGTAATGTGCCTGTACTGGTGGTTGAGTATTATTGTAGGCTGTTGATTACGAAGGAGGCATATCCTTCTGATTTCAGAGGGTTTTGGTTGCTGTAAATAACTGGTGCCAGACTACAGTGGGCCGATATATTCATGCCACAGTCTTGCCTTTTTCGGAGACAACTGTAAACCACCATCATTCTTGAAGAAGTGGGAGCTGAAGGTTGTCGTTCAGCGAAGTGCAGGAAGATTCCTACATCATATTACAAAGATAGGTGCATGTTTCGGCACCTGATCGCTCAACTAACATTATATTAAAATAAGAGACTGAAAATAGTGATATAAACATTCCATCAGTGTCCATAAAAACTTACAAACAACATGCAGAGATGATGATAATAAACAATCAACCAGTGTATACTAGAAGTCACCTCAGTTAAACAATACAACTACACTCTTATATAATAATATGTGTATTATGGTCAGAAGACCCATTGTGTAAATTGATTGATGTAATTAATTTCTATGATTTCACTATTGATTGTCAGTCCTGATTCCAAATAAATCAGATTCAGGACAATAAATTGAAAAACATTAACTTTATCAAACTTTCAATCACTGACTTACTAAAGATAGTCTTTTAAAGTGTAGTTCGTATGTGATTGTAGTGGTACTGTTGTGTTGTATTAGATAATAAAATAATTTGTGTAATTGTTTATATGTTTAGTTGGTTAATGCAACCTTACACTAACATTTCATAACCCTAGACACCAAACGTAGTCATCTTACATTCTATCTAGAATAAGTCTGAATGAGATCATAGTGGTGGTAGTAGAAAGGTACCCTGGAAATGTACTCTAATATTTATTATATTCAGGGACCTTCACAGCTGACCTCATTCAGTACACTAAGATTTCTTAACAACAAACTGTATTAACATTAAACTCACCACACTTACGAATGCAAAACAACAGAATACCACTGCAGGCGCTCACATGGGTTCCTGGGGGTAAGAGGAAAAAAAGGAAGACCAAAAGAAACACTTAGAAGAACAATAATAAGAGAAGGAAGAACGTTGGGCCTAAATAATGTGCAAGAGTTAAGAGGAGTGGCGTCACAACGAACAACCTGGAGAGCACTGGTTTCTGCATTATGCGCCGTGTTTGGCGCTTAAAGAACTTATTATTATTATTATTATTAACACCATATTCCCAATATGCCTCAATGGGCGTGTAACGGGATCGTTAAAAACTGAACATTAACCTTGTTTGATTATAACGCTTGTATAGCTTGTCAATGACCCCCTCTATGGTCTTAGGAATACTGACTAATTCATGAAGTAGCATGACCTGATGTAGACGAATACAACACACATCTCAGACGAAACAACCATTGCAATTATCTCTACATTTCACAATACAAGCTATAAGTAGGTATATAAAATAATATTATTCAATATTAGTATTAAAGAAATAACAGCCTATAGCAATTTAAACACATTGTTTTCTCGTTTACATTAAATGTGACGACAAAGGTGGTTTTATACGGTCGTCCTTATGCAAACTCTAGTCACTGTGGTAGTTGATGATAATTCCAAAGTAGAAAACATTAATAACAGTAACCTAAAAAGTCTTCCCCTCGACAGTAAGGAGAGCTAGCAATAAAATAAAATAGTTATCTTTAATTAGTTCCAGTAACATAACCTATTCTTTTTTATATTCAAAGGATACAGGGTGGCTGTTTTTCTTTCTTGACTAAGCAGTAATAATCACAAAACAGTTTTCATACATTGAACTTAGTGATGCATTCTAATGTTACTTATATTCACAGAACAATCAGATAACTACAGTACCAGCTGGAAGCTTGCCATCGAATCTGCAAATTATTACTTTCTTGAATAATCCAATTGCGTCAATCGATTACACGGCATTCAACGGATCTGCCACCAGCCTCAACTCGCTCCAGTTCTCCAATAATTATTTCACTCGGATTCCAGATGCCTTCAAACAGTTGCGTGCGCTCAGAGACTTGTATATAACTGGGGCCAATATTACAGATTGGAACGAAGATGCCATGAAGAACATTGGTCAAACTCTGCAGACACTTCAGTTAGAAAATGTTGGTATAACGACATGGCCAACCTGGATTCAGTATTTTTTCAGTCTCAGCGAACTAACGATTGCTGGCGGTTCTATTTCTGCAACACCAGACAATGCACTAGATTCATTAGTGAATACTTTAACGAGCGTATCACTTTACAACAACTTCTTAACCATGGTTCCGAAAGCGCTGTCAAAGCTTACAAATTTACAAATGTTATATTTACAACAAAACCAGATTTCTGATGTGTCATGGCTTCCTCAGGCCAGTAAGTTGTTGTCTTTAACTCTGAGTGAGAATAACATATCAAACGCTGAGCACCTGAGTGAAGCTTTGCGACCTTTTGGAGACTACTTATTGTCTTTTGATATAGATAAGAACCAGCTCACAAAAATTCCAGACTTCTCTTATTTAACGAAGTTAGGATCCTTAGACTTTACTCACAACCGAATATCCGATCCTAATTCCGGATCTGCTCCTTCTAATCTCTACAATATTGACTTTTCATTCAACTCTCTTCCGTCTTCTCCTAGACTTTTAATGAACTTAATAGCTGTAATTGATGTTTCCCTTTCTTGGAATGCCATTAAGACATTTCAAAGCACATATTTTCACATCCACACAACATCAGCAGATCTTGGCTATAATTTGATATCGGAATTAACCGATATTAGTTTTCCTGAAAATTCTGGAATTATGTACTTACAATTAAACAACAATCCTTGACCCATATTTCTATTGTGGCATTAAAACATTTACCAAAACTGACAGACCTGAACCTAAAAAACACACAATTAACCCGTTTGCCTCTGGGACTTAGTTTTTTGACCCAACTAAGCACTCTTGACGTCACAAACAGCACTCATTTAGTCTGCACTTGCATGGAGAGTAGTTTAACAACTTGGGTAATGAGGCTTATGGCAGAAGGCGTTTTAGGTGATTGTGGTCAAACTACTGTCTACAACTTCTTTTCGAGAATAGCTTTATCGTGTCCTTCACGACAAGAACTTCTTGAAGACTAACTAGCTTCCATTAAGCTTGACGCTCATGTTACACTGTTAGGTAAAACCCGTTGGCAACAATGTTGCTCCATATTGTATTACGTAAGACTATCTCTCTCCATCTTTCTGTGGGTGTCTCTTGCCTATGTCCGGCTAATTGTATGTCCCTCTTGTTTCCTTTGGTCATGTCTGCACGCTATATGAATGTATTCTCTGTAAATGACATCAAGGATACGAACATGGATAATTACATTGATCAAAGTAAGCCACCTTCTTCTCACATGTGCCTTTATGGTCACTGCTGTTTTCTTGTATGTCTTCCACGAGTTTTCTGCAAGTATTTGCTACCTAGATAATCCCCTTCATATTATGTCTTCTCTGGCGTCCTAAATTTACATGTTCCCTTCCACTTCCTGGTGTCATTTCTCTACACTGTGGGTTGCAAACATTTGGACACTTTCACGACATTAGACAACATTGTTTTTTGACGGTTCCTATCCAGCTTTATTCAATAGTATACGTTGCAACTAAAGAGTCTTTTTTCGTTATGACTGCTCGGGTACGTCTGTGAATGTGACTGAAATAAATATCGTCTGCATGTTCAGATTTGACTTCTGGGAAATTGGTTTGAAACTACCTGCGGCTTAGTTCGCTGGACTTTGAAAAACTGATAGTTGTGAAAACTTTTTTCCACAAAGTGTTTCATTTCCACAGCTCTGGCGCACTGCTGCACCTGGTATTTAACGCACTGGTAACATGAGGTAGTGACTGAGAGATTAATTAAAACAACCTTCCGTTCTAGCAACGGATATAGGCTTCGTCAATTATCAAATAATAAAAGTTTGATTTCGGATAACTTTTTTTAAAATGGCTTTATTAATGTATTCAAAAATGAGATTTGTTTGTTTTCATACCTATCACGTGTCAATGATCAAGCAAATTTTGAACCACTGCAAATCACAAGCATCGCTTCAAGCCACCTGGGATTTTCTCACATCTGACACTTGAGGTTTTGTTTTGGTTAGGATTTCATTTTTACTTCCGGCAGTTTCTGCTTTATTCCTCTCACTTAAGACGTCAGCTGTCTGATCCAGGAAGACATCGCAAGGTTGGCGGAAAAAAATAAGGTAAAATGAAGAAATCCTTAAAAGATTTGAAGTGGAGAGGCAGGTCATCACTGAAATAATGCATAAAGCAAGCCAAAAATACAATCGTCAACGTCGGGGAAAATGACTGGATGCAATTCTAGAGGATCTTGTCCCAGCTATAATCGACAAAAACCTAAGACAGTTTTAGTTAAAGAAGAAGACCCCATCAGAAGACATCCATCCTTTCCGATTGACACTTTTAATATCTTTCTTGTCGCCTGGAATACCAGACAACCTCTGTATGTTGCCCCACGCACGCCCTGGCAATGGTACAAAATAGAACATTGATAAGGTGAATTAGATATCGAACCTTAGTCACATTTGGTAAATAACAATTTCTCAAAATAAACTTTTATATTTGTTTAGCTTTTCTGACATGTTTGGCGAGCTAGAAGATAAAGTGGTGTGAGGATTCTTAAGATGCTGTAATGGGGGGGGGGGGGGGGGGCGAGGCTTCATAAGATGATGTAAAGAGGTTCCGGACTTCTACAAGGTTAAGAAAGTCCATCGAGAACCACATTCTGGCCAAAAGTTAACATGTTGAATACATCTGCTCTTCAGGAGCAGATCTTCTTTCAGGAAATTTGGAAGCCAAATAGGAATTTGAGTTGCCAGTATTAATTAATGAATTCTAGAGCAGACATGTTACACGTCAGACAAAAAAACAAACATCGCGTATTGATGTCCAAATGATACAAGTCAGGAAAGCATGATACTGGTGAAATAATGCAACCAAGAGAAAACATAGTGTAACGATGGTATAATGGCGCAACTGACAGAAATCTTCTTGTAACACTGGACAGATGACATAACTCAGAGAATGCACAATGTAATGCAGGACAGATAGCAAAGCTCTGAGAACTAAATGTATGTTTCTGCATCATTTTTCATGGCATTCGTAGAATGAAATAAATTAAGTATTTCATTGGTATATTTTTTCGTTTGCGGAATTAAACAAAACTGCAAACATAGTCGCTACTGTTCAGCTTGGGAATTGATAGAAAGCACGGAAAAGGTTCCTTATTATCCCATAACTGATATCAAGAAATGACAAGCTCAGAAGCTAATACCTAAATCTTATTTTATTTTCTTCAAAGGTTTAACTGAGCAATTCAGTACAAGACTAAAGTAAAACCACAGTTTTTTTTTGTAAAAACACGCAATTATGTTTAGTTTGTGAAAACACGCAATTATGTTTAGTTTGTGAAAACACGCAATTATATTCAGTTTGTACTGTCGTTTAATGCCTTACTTCTGTTGCACAAGAAGTCATTTTCCAAATAAAATATTGTGAAAAATATATAATACGCTGTTTTGTCTCTGTTATAAATAGTTGCAATTTTACAAGAATAGTTTGCTTCTATGCGTTTGTGAATGTATATTTATTTGTCTGTTTTGATTTATACGCGTCATTTAAAAAAAAAAAAAACGAAAAACCTCTTATCTCTTTCTCTCTTTCCTTAAAAAAAAACTGTAAAACAGGTCCTTTTTCTTTCCAATTAAAAAAAAAATCTTTAAAAAAAGTCATTATCTTTCTATACCTTTAAAAATCTTAAAAACCCCTTATTTCTCCCTACCTTTAAACAAAATGGAAAAGCCCTTATCTCTCCCTACCTTTAAAAAAAACTTTAAAAGCCCTTATTTCTCCCTACCTTAAAAAAATTTTAAAACCCTAATCTCTCCCTACCTTTAAAAACCTTGAAAAGCGCAAATCGATCTCCATCTTTAAAAACCTTTAATAAAGCTATTATTTCTCACCACCTTTAAAAAACTTAAATTAAGTTAATATTTCTCACCCCCTTTAAAAAAACTGAAAAAGCCCTTATCTCCCTCGGCCAATACAAAAATGTATTACCAAAGCTGAATTGCATTGCTCATAAGCTGTCAATGGAGCACAAACCGTTATGTCTTATTCTATTTACATACTTACTTAGTCCTTCCTCTTCTACCCTGTGGTGCAGAGGTTAGCCAGGGAGAGCCCCAGGATATCTTCCTTTTTGACTCGGCCCTTCAGAAAGTGTCTGATGTCCTCCCAGTGAGCTATGGGCCGTCCCTGGCTGGTTTCCCATATTTGTCGTGGTAGGATATCTTTTCCCAATTTGCAGACGTAACGAATCCATTGTAACTGGAATTATTCCACTCAGGCCAACAGGGGCTAGGTCTTAATGTCATATCGTATCTTCTGGTTGTAGACCATGACACCAACTGCGATGATAGAAGTAGATACACCATTTTTTACAGGGAAAATCCATGCTTGTCTACTTCCTTCACCAATCAGTGATTTAATAATCGGTCGTATACATGGTGTTAAAGAGTGTACCTCACAACAGATTGCTACTTGGGAAAAGCAACATATGCATTCTGCTTATGCAGTTGTCACTAGAGCGCAAGCTAAAGATATGTTGCAGGTTACACCAACTATGTCTCCTAACAATAATATTACTGATGATCTTGACTCCACTATATCACGAGAGTCCTTTATAGAATTACAACGTAATGTTTTATTACATACATTTTTTCTTTTGGCTCATCGTAATAGATTAACCAATGAAACAAACCTTAAACATAGTTTTGTACTTAAGAACGGGGTGTTAGTTAGAATAGTACGTGATGCTACTTCATCCGTACATTCGCAGATTTTTGTACCCAATAACATGAGAGCGCGTATATTACGTCATGCTCACGACTCCCAATGTGTGGGTCACATGGGTTTGTCTCGCACAAAATCCAGGGTGCTATCTTTATTTTACTGGATAGGTGTTCATAGAGATGTAATTATCTATTGTCGTTCTTGCATTACATGTCAAGAGGTTAAGGTAAGTAGTCCGCGTCACGCAGCTCCTATTCAAGCTGCTGACATTCCTATTCGGCCTTTTGAAAAAATGGCTATCAATATTATTGGACCTATACAACCTTCTGCTAGAGGACACACACACATTCTCACATGTTTTGACATGTGTACTCGTTGGTCTGAGGCTATACCATTTAAAAGCATATCATCTGCTGATGTTGCAGATGCGCTATGGTTGATCTTTTCTCGTTTAGGTTTTCCGAAGAAAATCTTATCTGACCATGTTGTACAATTTGTATCTGAATCTATGTCCCAGGTAATGGCCATGCTACACATCGACAGATCCCTTAGTAGCATATATCACGCCATGTCCAATGGATTAATTGAGTGCCAAAATAGGACACTTAAACAGTTGTTAGGTAAAATTACTGATGATCATCCTCAAGATTGGGACCGAGTTTTGCCCGCTGCTCTCTTCGCTTATCGCGAGGTGCAAAATGAATTAACATGTTTTTCACTTTTGAGCTTGTTTTTGGGACACAATCTCGAGGTCCCATGTCGTTACTTCACGACCTACTAACTGAAGAGGATATTACAGATGACACCCAATCCTCTTATGAATATGTCATCTCTTTAAGAAAAAAAATTGTTGATGCATGTAGGTTAGCTTCCTCATCGTCTGAATTAGCAAAAGAGAAAGCTAGACTTTTTGCTAATAGATATCGACGTCTTCGCCAACTTTATCCTGGTGACGAGGCCTATGTTTTACTCCCTCGTAAAGACAATCGTTTACTCATTGTCTGGAAAGGCCCTTTTACAATAATTTCTAGAATTTCTGATGTCGATTACAGTGTCGATATCATGGGTAAACATAAAACCTTTCATATCAATATGTTGAAAGAATTTCATGCTCGTCCTGACTATCTGCAGTCTGTGTTTCAGGCAACTTACGACCCTCCACCTTGTCGTTCTCATTATACCGCTTTGTCGGTTATTCAGGAGGAAGAGTCTTCTTTTTCTGATGTACCTTTACCTATTCCGGTAGTCCCAATTGATTCTACCGAAACTTGGAGTGACGTGTCTATCTCTCTTGATTTTTCTACTGACAGACGTCAGCAAATCTCTTCTCTTCTACAATCTTATCAAGATGTCCTTACTGACATCCCGGGTCGTACTTCAGTCATTCATTATGACATTTTCCTGACCGATGACACACCTATTCGTGTCCGTCCCTATCCCATTCCTATTCACTTTCGGACTCAGGTGATAAGGGAATTGGATGAGATGCTTCGATTGAATATAATCGAACCATCTACTTCTCCGTATTCTTCATCTATGGTTATTATTCGAAAAAGAGATAATAACATCCGTCTTTGTATCGATTATCATAAATTAAATAAAGTGACCCGGTTTGATGCGGAACCTCTACCGCTATTAGAAGACTTGCTTGTGAAACTTTCAAGGTCGACTTTTTTCACTAAGCTAGATTTATCAAAGGGATATTGGCAAGTCCCATTAACAGATCATGCCAAGCCACTCACTGCTTTCTCTACCCCACGCGGTCTATTCCAATGGAACTTTATGCCATTTGGATTTGTTAACGCTCCGGCTACTTTCGTACGCATGATGCGTCGTATTTTATCTCATCGCCTTCAAGTCATTGCCTATATAGATGACATTTGCCTTTTTAGTGACTCCTGGGATGATTATTTTCGGGGATTATGCTCGTTATTATCTACTCTACGTTCTTATAATCTGATGGCTAAACCATCAAAGGCATATATTGGTTTCCATGAAATTTCTTTTTTGGGTCATCGTGTGGGCCATGGTCTCCTCCGTACTGAAGATAATAATGTTTCAAAAATTCTTAATATCACTGCGCCTAAGACTACGAAACAGATTCGCAGTCTTTTGGGTTTAATTCAATTTTATGGAAGATTCATTCCCCATTTATCCACCATCACTGCGCCTTTCTCTAGTCTATCAAAAATGGGCTCAGCTAACATGATTCAGTGGTCGAAAGAACATCAAATCACGTTTGACCATATTAAATCACTATTTTCATCTGCTAGGAGCTAAAAACACAGCAGGACAAATAGAGAAATAAAGAGAATATGTGATACTCAGAACAGAAGCAAAGAACAAGGTGCTAGCAGCAAAACAGAAGTCCTGGGAAGAATTTGGAGAAAAGCTAGAAAAGGATGCGCAAGAAAACCAGAAATTGTTCTATAAGACCCTAAAGAACACGAGGAAGGAAAAACAATGCCCTCTTAAAGGAAGTAATGGAAAGATGGAAAGAATATTTCTCAGAACTCCTTGATGGTGAGCAAGGTAGAGCATCAGAAATGATAACCACTAGCACAGAAGAGGATACAAATGGTGATGAAGATGATATAAAGATGGAAGAACTGAAGGCAGCACTGGAGAAAATCAAGATGGGCAAAGCAGCAGGGCATGATGGTATAACACCAGAAATGGTTAAGTACATGGGAGCATCAGGCGACCTATTACTCCTAAGGGTCCTACAGGCAGCATTGTGCAACAAGGCCATACCAAAGGATTGGGAGATTGCCATCATAACACCGATTTTCAAAAAGGGTGACAATCGACAATGTGGAAACCACAGAGGCATATCCCTTCTCAGTGTCCCTGGTAAAATCTACTCTAGAATCCTAGAGCAGAGACTCCGATGCCTAGCTGAGCCACAATTGGATGAAGCCCAGTGCGGATTCCGAGCAAACCGAAGTATTCAAGACCTAATCTTCACACTCAGACAGCTGAGTGAAAAGGCCCTTGAGTACAAGAGTGAGATCCATCTTTGTTTCATAGATCTGGAAAAGGCGTTTGACAGGGTCCCCTGGAGCAAACTTTGGGACTGTTTGGCAAGGAAGAACATTCCAGCACCTCTGATTCATGCTATACAGAGCTTCTACAAGTCTTGAAGAAATTATGTGAGGACAGCAAACTATAAGTCAGAAGAGTTCAGGACCACCACTGGTGTAAGACAGGGTGATATCCTGTCACCTTATCTTTTCATACTCCTCATGGACGATGTCATCAAGGCATGTAAGGAGTGAACAAGAAAGTATTCAGTGGGGTATTGGAAGATGAGACAGGTCTGTATTTCAGAGCTAGCATTTGCTGATGATGTTGTCCTGATTGCTAAATCAGAGACACATCTCCAATCCAACCTGCAAGTCTGGAAGGAAGAGCTGGAGAAGAGAGGGATGGTCATAAGCAGCTCTAAAACAAAATCCATGGTGATATCACGAGAAGAAAGAAAACATCAGATTAAGTTGGGAAAACAGGTCCTGGAGCAGGTCGACCACTTTAAATATCTCGGAGCTATTATAGACCGAAAGGGGGGCATCAAAGAAGAGTTGGCCACTCGGAAAGCAGCGGCTGGGAGACTTTATCAGGCCATAAATCGAGGATTCCTCAGCGAGAAAGAGGTTGGTAAGAAAACGAAGATGGCTGTATACCGCTCCACCTATGTCCCAGTCTTGACATATGGATGCGAGTCATGGGCAATGACTACAACCCACAAAAGCCAGATCCAAACCTCAAAAATGAGGTATTTGAGGAAGGTGGTTGAAGTAACAAGAAGAGACATGGTCCGCAACCAGACGATACGTCAAGGCCTAAAATCCCACCCGCTGCAGACCCAAATAGAACAGTCCCAACTAAGATGGTTTGGCCATGTCTGCAGAATGGGAGACGATCGGCTACCACGACAAGCATGGGAAACAAAGAGCCAGGGATCCAGACCTCCAGGACGACCCAGAGTCCGCTGGGAGGACAACATTAGACAATCTTTGAAGGACCGAGGACTAGAATGGAACCAGACCAGGAAGAAGACAGCTGATAGAATAGTCTGGCGCTCTCTCTTCCAAACCTCTACACCTCACGGTAGAAGAGGAACGACTAAGTAAGTAAGTAAGCCTTCATGTCATTGCCTATATAGATGACATTTGCCTTTTTAGTGACTCCTGGGATAATTATTTTCGGGGATTATGCTCGTTATTATCTACTCTACGTTCTTATAGTCTGACGGCTAAACCATCAAAGGCATATATTGGTTTCCATGAAATTTCTTTTTTGGGTCATCGTGTGGGCCATGGTCTCCTCCGAACTGAAGATAATAATGTTTCAAAAATTCTTAATATCACTGCGCCTAAGACTACGAAACAGATTCGCAGTCTTTTGGGTTTAATTCAATTTTATGGAAGATTCATTCCCCATTTATCCACCATCACTGCGCCTTTCTCTAGTCTATCAAAAAGGGGCTCAGCTAACATGATTCAGTGGTCGAAAGAACATCAAATCACGTTTGACCATATTAAATCACTATTTTCATCTGCACCTGTTTTACGTTTGCCAAACGCAGATTTACCTTTTGTCCTCCTCAGTGACGCTTCTAATTTTGGAATCGGGGCCGTATTGATGCAGTCTTACGCAGGCACATTGGATCCAGTGATGTTCTTGTCCAGAAAGCTTACACCTACAGAACGTAATTACTCGGTCCTGGATAAGGAAGTATTGGCGTTAGTTTGGTCCATAGCTAAGCTACAACGGTTTCTTTTGGGCGCCCAGTTTGTCGTTGAAACTGACCAACGAGCACTTACAGCACTCCAAACCAGGGATTTGAAGTCTTCAATGTCTACGAGATACGCCATAGTACTATAGCCTTATAATTTTTCCATTCGAGCGATTCCTGGTTCAGAAAACGTGTTTGCGGACGTTCTTTCACGTTGTCCTCAGGATTCAACAGAGCCACTACGCCATACCGAGGGTGAAGCCACTACACCTCATTGATTCTGTATTACTCCTTGCAAAACATGACTTTCTCATCGTTCAATAACATTATTATGTACAAAAAGTCACCGTATTTATGTTTCAGTTGACTATGCTTTATTGCATCAACATGCACATTTCAGGGATTTTATATATATATAACATTCCGTTAATAAAGTGAGACGTGGTGAACTTAGAAAAAGTGCTATAATTGGAACTTAACATTTATAACATAATGACATCTACACTCCAACTCTGTATTGGTGGTTCTCGTTGTTGACAGTTTTACTATATAACATTGTGACATAGTGACTCTTTTCGTTACTTCATTCTTAATGACGTGAACAATTCCGAAACTCTTATAACAATAAGACAACTTAATTAGGTTTAGTATGTATTATATATGTGTTACAAATCAATTTTATGATTAGATAATCACGCTTTCATATCACTGTTACTTTTCACATGACATATCTTAGTTAGCAATCTTATTAATCGTGCTTCATTGGCGTTGCAAAGTAATTCTACGCCCTACTACGAGTGTTGTTTGATTCGATTTTTTTTTCTGTTCATCGATTTCTCATTCCTATATTTATGTTGTTACATGTATACTTTAGTTTCAATTTAATTGCTTTCATTTATTTGACATTTTTTCCATTAGCATTTTGTTTGATTGCTATCACTATTAATCACCGCTTTTCTCTAGTGTTAAAACATTTTCCACATTTTAATTGATAGTTATTGCACAATTTGGTACATTCCACCTCATTTCTTTGAGTTGAAGTCTCACATCTCTTTTATCACTATTATTAGTTTCATAATCATATTTTATTAATATGTATTATATTGTTAGAATGTATCATATAATTTGATTGACCTCGTTGCGATAATTTAAAAAAAAAAATATTGTTTTCTCCGGGGGTCGAGGTATACTGTTACGACCGTTTTCACATGTGTGTTAAGTGTGTGGAAAACTGATTACCAGATACCACAATCTAATTTTGTTGGATGTACTTTAGGTACGCATCCATGTAAGTAATAATAACTTATATTTATTATGGACTAAAGCGCACAAATTTGGTGTGATATATTCGTTGGTTGCCAAAGAGCGCTTACGCGTCAGAGAGAGGGACAAGATGCCGGCTTTACAAGACAGACGTTGTTCTGGTCTCAGAGTCCCATATTGTGGGAAGAGTTGATTATTATTATATATTTCGCTACCTTCCAGGGTGAAGCGTTTGCCACAGCCAATTCTGGCTCATATTCTTCAATATCTCAACGTGATACTCGGTATAAGTACTTTACAAGATTCTGGCAGGGCTTCGGTAAGGCTATTCATGACCTACCGCTAGTGTGTCCAGATCCTCTGCTAAGTAAGATTGGAATCTGTGTTTTTATATATACACATTATAAAAAGATAGGATCTGAAAAGATGAAAGTTAAACTCACCTCAATACTTTCGCTGTCCATGGGTTGTCCAACGGACAGTGAGGTCAGTCAAGTTTTGACATTGTAATTTATCTACAAGCTGAATTCTTATTGCCATGTCTGATGATAAAGTATGTCTTCGTATGATATTGTCCTTCACGTTTTGACTAATAAATTCGTTGTAGAAACTGTCATTCAAGCCATGAAATTCAGTGTCCATCACTTATACCTGAACGTTGGTTTATATATTGATGTGGTAAAGTGGGATGTTATAAATATTTATAGGGGACTTAGTGTACTGACTGAGATCAGCTGTGAAGGTATCTGTATCTAATATGTGTGGTGTATTACAGATGACCGTACTTGCTACCACATTTTTACCTCAGTCAGAATTATTCTGGAATATTGTGATGACTACGTTAAATGTCTAGGGTTATGAAAATGATGACGTGTAAGTCACAACAACAACAGACAGATAAACAATTTATTTTATTTCACAACACTATACAACACTGTGACACTCACACACATATAACACTCTATAAGACTATCTTAAATGAGTCAAGTGTTTAAATTTAAAAAATATATGTATTAATTCTTGTCAATAATGGATATCCTGATTCAACTACACAGTGAACCAGAAATCACAATCAAATGTAATTACAAGTAGTATGTACACAGTTTATATATATGAACTTTGTATTAACATATTTTATTATTATTATTCTATGTGTGTAATTTGTGAAGTAGTAATATGAGGTAATACTGGTTTTGTTCAAGCTTGGTTGTTGTTTTCCATCATGACTTCAAGTGTTTGATTATCTTGGAAATAGTATTGGGAAAAGTTCACAGTTCCTGTTATTTGGACCAATTAACTGTCCCTCTGTGTTTGATAAAATGTCAATTTTTGAGGGGGCACATAATGTTGAGCTACTCTGGCCACAGAAGCTTATCTTTCGTGATGGCGGCAGGAAAAGACTCCTCTGCTCGATTGCTTCCTGTGTTCTTGAGACACCTCACTGGTCGCTATCTGGACCAAGGAGTATGCTGTCAGCCTCTGGATTCAGCAAAACTCAGACCAGGTGCTGCTTCAATAACTTAGGACCACGGTCCCTGAAACAAGAAGGTTGTACCTCCTATTTCAGAACTAATTTATAATCTATTTTCAGACTGAACACAATACATAACAAACACTGAGTTCAGAGCGGTAGGCCAACTGCTATCTTCATCTGAAACAATTTACACCAGTATACTCCTCCCTAATGGTTACTACGCCTCTGCAATTCCAGCATTAGTTGTTTCTAGTCAATAAGATAGGTGTCAGTGTACTGTTTGGCAATTCCATGCAGTTTTACTTTTCTCCGACACCTCCTGTTCAGGTTGGAGCACTATATATGCCTTGCCTCATGTTCGCTACTGAACCACACACATATACAGACATAAATTATCAATTTACATTCAATTTTCATTAAAAAGATATTGAATATATCAAGCTTACCACAATTCATGGAAATAATACACAGATACGTTGACTGGCGATGAATAATGGCACAAATTCCGATCTGCCTCTGTCCCAGACTTTTATTTAGAAAAATATGATCTGGCTCTCAACGCACTGTTTCTTAGTAAGTTTATTTTAACATGTGGCACTGAACTGACGCTCCTAATTGCCTATATTGGCGGGTCTAACCAATCGGGCCATGTTTACACAGCTTTTCAAAAAAAGTACTCCTACTCACGTTTCCCTAACAACAAAGAATTAGTATTTGTAGCCCGACTAATCGTGTTTAGCCTTACATTTACTTCTATCCAATCAAATAGGATTTTACATGGTGGCCCATTTCCCGTAAAATAGTGGTTCCAAAACATGCCACTGTGCGATTATTATTTGGTGTTGTCCGACACCCTCACTCTTTTGTTTTGGCTATAATTTGTTAATTCCTAGACTATTTGCGTAACACTTAACATATTCTTTGTCAGCAAGTCCTAAGGAACCCAAATATATAAGTTTTTATGGGGCTAAGGGGCTGCGTTCAAAATATGCATTTCCTAGGATAGTCGTGTATTTTTTATTTTATCGATTTAGAACCGCCACCTGTCCTGCCTTTTCGACTGTTCTGTCATACTAATGTCAGGATTTCAGACATAAAACAGTAGAATGTCATGTTTCCTTATAAGCGTTTTACAGGTTTTTAAACCTAACTCTCGTATGGGTAGTGTTTTTTATCACGGTCTATTTGAAAAAAAGTTAGTGCTTCTGGCCTTTCGCGCGGGGAGGGTATTAATTTTGTATCGCGAGACGCGTGTTCGTGTTGCATGCGTTCCTGCTTTCAGCCCTCCCTCTCTTTCTATCCTAAGTCCATCTGCCCTTTCGTTTATGGTAACGTAGTGTAATTAATGCTAGTATTAATTTAGGTCATTAATCAGCTTGCGTATCTCAAGGTTTTTATTAGAAAAGCAGTACACGGTTTATTGTAGAAAGCGTGTAGTGATGCAGTAGGCTTTACTATCAACGTGAAACGTTACAATTTGCAGACGAAGTAGAAAACAAAGGGATTTTATTGTTCAACTAGCATGACGTTCTATTAACACAGGCGTACGCTATTGGAAAGCACGGGTCTTTAACCATTTCTCTTTCCTTTTATTGAATTTATGTGTTAGGCTTTACATGTACCTTTTAATTTATATATGTGGATGTAGAATTTCACGACAATTGACATTGGTTCAACATCACCACAGCCTAAAGACTTGTCGTCATTAGTGTCACCATATTAGTCGGCCACATGTAAGCCCGACCGAAAACTGACAGCATTTAAGTTAGTAGCCCTATTGACAATCTTTATAAGACGTGACGAATATCAATAAGAAATAACCGTCGCTTCAACTAGAGGTCAGTGTACATACAGATATAAACGACGTACCAGCCGATGGCCAGTGTAGCATCATATCAGCTGGGAGCATAGTGTAAGAAGGACGACATATCTGTATTCTTCCTAATGTACTTGATAACTAATAGCCCGAATGATGCTATGGTATCAGTAGTGGGCCATCCGGCGACATAATGTGGTCCGTCTGAATGTACGAGAATTTCTAGTTTTTATTTTGTTATTTTGTGGACAGTATTCCCAAGCTTTTATTCCTAGTGTACGTTTGATCCCCATTCGTTTTTGCAGGACAAAGCATGATCTCTTCATGTCTTTTATATTTGGACACGCGCTCTAATATAACCGACTAGGTTGAACGGGACACGCTTGCCACAACGATGCAAAATTTAAGAAAAAAAAAAAACACTGTCTGATGGACTTACATCTCGTCGTGTGTTTATGTAAAAACGATAATCGCTACGTGCTCCGTGATTCAGTGATTTGTCAATAGAGTGAAAACAAAATGTATATTCTTAACCATAGGTGTGATAGTTTTGTTAATAATATGCAGTTATCTTTCACAGCAGTAGCTTGACTCCGATGAAGGTTTGCTTACCAAATACACTGGTTGTTTTATTTTCGTGGTTCGTAGATTTAAATAGACTAGAGATAAGAGAAACTTCAATTCTATCTAGTTTGTGAAATTAAAGTGTTTTAGAGATTTGTTTAATAGTTACATGCGTACTGTACCACAAGATGAGGTTTAATGGTAGATGTGTTTTGTTGTTATTTTAGCAGAACATATAGTGAGTAATCAATATAAATATTCGTATTTATTATTTTCATTACGAAATGACTAGTTTATGACCTTTTTATTGATTCTACATATGTCGTCAAAGAAATCCTACAGGGTGTTTCAAAATTATGTACACATACATCGAATGCGTATAAGTCACACATAAGGTAACACAGAATTTTGCTATTTTGCAAGAATATAGCGGAATAAAGCTAGTCACAAATGAATAATGCCGTTAGATTATTACTTGTGAAGTTTTTTTTTAAATAGAAGGTTGTGCTCATCTCAAAACGCGCACAGTGAGGGACCTGAGACATTAATTTAAAACTGCAAGTTTGACTATTCATTTAATAACAATACAGAATGGCAGTCAGTTGTTCATCGCTGTGAACCTTGCATTGTTGCAGATCGTCGACGCTTTGAACATTTGTGACTTTAAATGTGAAAATACTATAATTCTGTCTCAAATGATAATTGAGTTAACAGCATTCCAATTGTGTATACATAATTTTGAAACACTTGTATTTTAATCACGTGCAGTATGTGTTGTTTTTATTAGAGTGTCTGCCAACAAGATTTGATAGATACCGTCTATACGCATTCCTCTTGAGTTTTACCTTGTATCTGTTTGTCAAGACTTCTAATATTCTATCGGAGCATGTATCTGAGATTTAAAACGCTATCTGGGCTTGTAATTAACTATTTGTGATACGCAACTTGTTGCTTCTGTGCCCATGTGATAATGCAAACTTTCCCGGTGTGTTATTTTGTCTATAATCTCACGTTATTGCTTTTCATCCATGTTTGAACTGAACACACATTTATTTAAAAGTCTGCAGTCTCAATGTCTCTTTTCATAATGATAAAAATCGCTGTATAGAGCGATGCAAAAAGTAGACAATCTGATCATCAGAAGCTGTCCTCCATCAGACAAGTGTCTCTGTGAAGGTTCAGGCCACCCCTAGTGTGCCGATTGTCAAGAAAATGTGCGCCTAACACCATATTCCCATTATGCCTCAATGGGCGTGTATCGGGATCCTTTATCTTACTATGGCTATCACTCTGTGTACAGAAACACAAGTTCAGTGTAGTAACAGTTTTTTTTTTAGGCTGCGATAACGCGAGGAAAGAAGGTTGTGATGTCGAATATTCTTGATCGCGATTCATCAAAGCATCAAATGGTCCGGAAAAACCAAATCGAAACTTTAAGAGTTACAAATGATTGTGAGTTATAATAATGTAATGGAAGCAGACATGACGGAATGTATTAAGGTAGAGTAGTCTGAAGAAGCATTAGCCTTATTTTTTGTTCTGTGTCCCCAAAGTTACCCCCGGGGACTACATGGGGCCATGTAAATGTTATTTCTGATTAATTCCTCTTATTCTTTGACCTTTCAACTCCCAAAAGAGCATAAGCCTTCAACAAACTTATGCCAAGTGTTCCTGTCACGTGACATGCCATCCTTCAACAAACTTATGCCAAGTGTTCCTGTCACGTGACATCCGAGTGTTCCTGTCACGTGACATCCTTCAACAAACTTATGCCGTGTTCCTGTCACGTGACATCAGCTCTAGATATTTCCATGTCGTCCTGTCTGTCTCCAGTTCTCTATTCCGCGTGCACTTCTTCTACCTCTTTACTCTGGAGTTATCAGAACAGGGATTATCTGGTAATGCTATAAATAGGCATTTTTTTAGATTAATTGAACGTGTATAAATGTATATGAAAATTATATGCTCTGCTTACTGCGTAATTTAGTAATTTGTTATAGGCTAGAAAAATGTATATTCCTAATGATAGGTAAGATAATACTGTAAATAATATGAAGTTATATTTCATTGCTGTTTCTTTACCCCGACCAAGGCCTGCTTTACAATTAAATGGGCTATTTTGTTGTCGCGGTTAATAGAGGCCTACCTAATTGTGTCAGTTATTTTGACTAGAGATAAGAGAAACATCAGCCCTATCTTGTCTGTGAAATTAAAGCCTGCGAGAGATTTTTTTGAAGGAACACACGTCCTGCACTCACTACAAGGTGAATATAAAAGACAGACATTATTTGCTGATGTTTTAGTTTAGAAAATCATAAAGAATCAACGTATTTATTTTAAATTATCATTGGAATTTACATAAGGGCTAGTGTGGCGAATGTTGGCTATGGTCTTCTGGATGCTAGAAATGATGATATAATTATACACGACAGCTACGTGTCTTCTTTGTGTTATATAGGGGATTATCTCAACAGTGACCTGGCTAATAAAACTTATATAATATTTATGATCACATCAGCGTCATCTCGATTACCAATTCAAGATATATTCTTGCAAAGCTTCAGCATATTTCATTGCATCAAAAAAAGAGGTTTTCATTTGTGTAAACAATATCGTATTGTATGATCCCAGACATCAAAGCTAAGTATTCTCAGAAGCGACCCCCTATGCCATCACAAGAACAGCTATGCTATGGACCCCTGAAGGAAAGTGAGAGAAAGGCCGACCAAAAACAACTTGGCGGAGAACTTTGGCGGCCGAGATGCAAAGAATAAACCAGAGCTGAGGCACTGTACGAAGGATGACCTTAGAACGAACAAAGTGAGAGCAGTTTGGTGCTGTCCTACAAGAAGCCATTGATGGCCACTGACTGCTTTGACAGTCGGCGCCTTACTATTAAAGAAGAAAAGATATGTGGAAACAGTATCCTATATTTTGATCCCAGACATAAACGTTAAGCATTCTCCATGTTCAAAATACATTTCGTACTTAACGCAATGCTCCATTATCTTCAACAATCATAGTCCACTTCATATACAGGGATTATTTATATAAATTTCGTAAATGATAGGCACATAACCATTTGCACTCTTCCATGTATTCAGTATATATTTATATATACGCTTTGGACACTTTGATCCACCTTTTATCACAACGAAACCACAGAATGAGTTATCTCATCACTTAGTGTCCGCAAAACACAGGTCATCACATAGCAACACAAAACTCCAGTTCATTTTTGCGCAACAAATCATTTCAAATACGATTCCTCGATTGGCTATGTGAAGTGCATCGCAACAACTAGATTTTTGAAAGCTTTTATTGCTTCTAAATATGTCGTCAAAGAAATATATATTTTTATCACGTGCAGCACGAGTAGTCAGGGTTTCTGTAGTGAATTTGTAAATACAATATCTAAATTAATATATAACAATATAGGGCATAACGGCAAAATAAGAAAGTATAAAAGAATTTTCTGCTAGAACAGTTGGTATCGCCCACGCCTTCAGATTATTTGCTAACGAATAGTCGAACAAAACGGTACCCAAATTTTTCAAATTCGTCCTTGACATAATCACTTTTCCTAGTTCTAAGAAATATGTGCTAAAAATGCATTGTGAAACGAGGAGGGGCAAGGCTCGATAACACGCTAAGCACGTCTCAATTGGTTCTAAGTCTACAACCAACTTGCACGCTTTGCCTTAGGGGTTTTCCCAAAATACGAGGAAAAAGTTAGAACATGCAGACAACTCGTGTCACAAAAACAACCTTAGCTCTTATTTCAAAGGACGTAATTATCACGTAAATAGAGAAGACAGCACATGGAAAAGAATTGAACGGGTAGTAGACAAAAAATAAAAACACTATCATAGAAAAAAAACTGTGTACTTCTGAACAAAGCCAACTAGTCCCAAATAAATTGTATATTCGTGTACCTTAGGACTTGTTGACAAAGATAATGGCAACAGTTACGCAAATAATCCATTAATTAACTAATTATAGCCATAATACTATAGTGGACCCGACCAGACTGTCAAGTAAAGATCATGCCTGCTTATAATTTTTTATGGCATGTTTTGAAAAAACGACTTTGGGTAAATGAGGTTAAAAGGTACGGGATACCTGATTGGTTGGATTTTGAAGGAAGGCGAAGTATGATTGGTTGAGCTAAAACTAAAAATATATTTGCCTTGAAACATATTGAGAGTTGTTATTTGAAACGATAAATTCAAAATAAAGGTAAACATGGTCCCATTGGACAAAGCAGTAGATATCGGTACGAAACGGGGACTGTTCACTGCCATTTCAAATAAATTTTGTGTAAAGCAAGATCGATGAGAACAGGCGGAGAAATTTTCTAACATAGGAAAAGCCTGGACATAGGGCAGATCGAAAATGTGCCATATTGCCTAGTCATCGTTTAATTGTGTTATTTCCTTGCATCTGTGGTAAGATTGATTTTCTTAACATTTTATTTAAAATAAAATTTGAATGTGAAATACTAACATACGACTGTAAGTAAGTGAGTCTATGGCAGACTCAAAACAGAGTCTAGAGATTGATCCAGCATATGAAAGACTATCAGAGAGGTGTAGACCAACTAAATTATATAGGATTATCATCAGGAGCATACTACCTATCCTATTGTATGGACAACAGATTATTGCTGGAATTGCAGAGGCGTTGTAACTATTAGGGGAGAGGAATACTGGTATACCTGGTCACATCAAAAGAAACTGGTGAAAGGGATTGTCGTAAAGAGCTGATCTTGCATGTTTGTTTGTAATGTACCAGTACTGGTTGTTGAGTATTATTGTAGGCTGTTGATTACGAAGGAGGCATATCCTTCTGATTTCAGAGGGTTTTGGTTGCTGTCATTAACTGGTGCCAGACTACAGTGGGCCGATATATTCATGCAACAGTCTTGCCTTTTTCGGAGACAACTGTACACCACCATCATTCTTGAAGAAGTGGGAGCTGAAGGTTGTCGTTCAGCGAGGTGCAGGAAGATTCCTACATCATATTTCAAAGATAGGTGCATGTTTCGGCACCTGATCGCTCAACTAACATTATATTAGAAAAGAGACTGGGAATAGTGATATAAATATTCCATCAGTGTGCATAAAAACTTACAAACAACATGCAGAGATGATGATAATAAACAATCAACCAGTGTATACTAGAAGTCACCTCAGGTAAACAATACAACTACACCCTTATATAATAATATATGTATTATGGACAGAAGATCCATTGCATAAATTGGTTGATTTAATTAATTTCTATGATTTCACTTTGATTGTCAGTCCTGATTCCAAATAAATTAGATTCAGGACAATAAATTGAAAAACCTTAACTTTCAACCACTGACTTACTAAAGATAGTCTTTTAAAGTGTAGTTTGTATGTGATTGTCGTGGTACTGTTGTATTTTATTAGATAATAAAATAATTTGTGTAATTGTTTATATGTTTAGTTGGTTAATGCAACCTTACACTAACATTTCATAACCCTAGACACCAAACGTAGTCATCTTACATTCTATCTAGAATAAGTCGGAATGAGATCATAGTGGTGGTAGTAGAAAGGTACCCTGGAAATTTACTCTAATATTTATTATATTCAGGGACCTTCACAGCTGACCTCATTCAGTACACTAAGATTTCTTAACAACAAACTGTATTAACATCAAACCCACCACAGTTTCTGAAAACAATATATTATAAATATAGTATATCCACAGTCCTCAAGGATTTTACCGTGTCCTAAAGCCCATGTCCTATTATTGAAGGTTTGTAAATATACAGTTGTGGTCATAAAGTCTTCCCTGATTTCAAAAATTATAAAAAAAAGTATTCTGTGCAGAGACACTTGGTTTTATAGAAATTATTCCAGAACTAAAACAGTTTTTTCATGCTATTTGTAGATTGCAACATTTGCAATTTTCAACACTAATATTCGAGGAATTGCAAGTTCTCTTGAGGCACGATAGGTTGATTTCTGACGACTGCGTTGAAACGCCGTGCGCACTGCGTCCACAGTTTCTTCACTCACACGAGGCCTACCTGCTCTGGGCATGTCACCGACGCTGCCAGTGTCCGTAAACTTTATATACCAAGCTTTGATGCTTTAAACATCTGGAGGATCTCGTAAAAATTTGAAATCAGGTAAAGACTTTATGACCACCCTGTACAGTATAATATACATAAATGGGTATGCTGAAAGTGTGTAATATTCTGTTTGAACTTCCACTGAGCTACCTGTGATTTACTTAGCTATCATTAACCGTACTAATTCTCTTATCAGTTACGTCTGCCCCATCTTTTAAAACTAAAGTTGTTGCCGGGAAACTAAATTGGGCGACTGTTGAAATAAGGCGCATTTCTTACCAATATACTTCATGGCGCGGGCTGTTGATTTTGGTGACATTTTTGGGGGGAATTTTCACCCATTTGTATTATTAGCCATTCGGGTAAGAATGAATAAGTGTCTCCACCATATATATATATATATATATATATATATATATATATATATATATATATATATATATATATATATATATATATATATATATATATATATATATATATATATATATATATATTTAGCCAGTCTCATTGCTTATAATAGATGAAGCTTCAAAGCTTTAGTGCCACCATGTTTCGGTATTTCTGAAGCAAAATGGGAATAAATGAAATGACCACATGAGAATTTAGTGCCGTCATTAGGACATGCAGCAGAAAGAGCACACTATAATTATCTCCCATGGGATACTTACTGGTAATGACGTAGTTGATCTATATAATATGTCAGTTCTCCTTCTGCGACATGCTCCCTGTAGCTATGTACTATCTCATTCAGTCTGTAGCAGACAGTATTTAGAACTTGACTTCAGAGACTACAGAAAGAAAAAAAACTAAAATAACTTACGAAAGTAAGTGATGTGAAAAGAATTTCTTTTTTGTACATTAATTTTTTCCTGCAGGTCTGTTCTGTACATATCTAGACGATGCGCAATTTGATTTGTTTCTTAGTCTCTGGTTTGTTTTGTGCTTCAGTCCAAGGAGATGATTGTCCATACAGGGTTAGAATATTTATAATATATTCTATTTAATAGAAATATCTGAGGCATGTATTGTGACGTTCGTTAAAACAATTCATGTTCAGAGAGATCTACAGCTCGAACACATCAAAGACATAGAAACATTGACAATCACATTGATAATTAGTCAGATAGATAGATAGATAGTTTGATAGAAAGATTGTTTGATAGAAAGATAGAAAGATAGATAGATAGATAGATAGATAGATAGATAGATAGATAGATAGATAGATAGATAGATAGATAGATAGATAGATAGATAGATAGATAGATAGATAGATAGATAGATAGATAGATAGATAGATAGATAGATAGATAGATAGATAGATAGATAGATAGATAGATAGATAGATAGATAGATAGATAGATAGATATTTTTCTATAAATATTTCATTGAATGTATTTTTCTAGGAATGTTCTTGTTATGGAACAGAGATCTCGTGCACAGACAAGGGACTGCAGACGTTGCCCCAGTTACCTAATAACCACACAAGTGGCTTTACGACACTAACTTTGGATGTAAGGTTTATCTTGATTGTGTTGTAAGCATACTTGGTTATTAACTCTCATAATTAGGAACTCAACTAAAAGTGTTTAGATTATATAATGATCCCGTCCCTGTTAACAGCTCCTTAATAAAAGAAAATGAAGTATTTGAAAACATGAGAATGATTGTTTTGTAACTTCAATGTATCAAACAAACGTAACTATCATAAAAAGTAAATAACAGAAAATAACGGATTAGTTTGGTTTGCGCTTTGGTTTTGAGAAATTCTTAACTGCACACTGACAACTCCATAAATGCTCCGATCTCCTCCTTTTGATCACACAAAGAGGATCGGAGCACAGTGTACGAACTCCGTAGCACCGGCGAGGATCTCAATGTGTGTATAAAGGAATCACGCATTCTATAAATGACTCAGAGATATGGCGTCCGTCTCTAATTCTAAAGGTACCACGTTCGCACCTAGCACAGGGAATATATTTGATGGACATTTCTTTCAGAACCAATGGTTCCTAATGATGTCATACTGCCCTCTGATTTCCTGGGTAGTAAGATCGAATGTCTAGCCTTCTCGGATAAGGCAACAAATTAGAAGTGACCGTTTGCTAGTTCCGCATGTTAAAATCCATGGGCGGTTGGGAATCATAAAGATTAGACCGTTCGGCCGCTGCATTGGCAAAGATTTAAAAATTAGTAAACATACCTACCACAAAATAATTATAGCAAAGTAGATATTAAGAACCATTATTTGAAGAGATATAACTGAACAATTAAAATCAAGAAGATGAAATGGGAATAACATTGTAACATAACACATAAGTAAAACGTAAATCTATGCAACCTTTTTTAATTCGCGGCACACTTAAAGTGCCTTTCAAAATTACATGACACAATATAATATTTAAATAGATGGATCGGGGGTCGCAGTGGCTAAGAGGTATGGCGTCAGCCTAGAATTCTAGAGGTGCCAGGTTCGATTCCATGTTGGAGAAATATAATATATGGAAATTTTTTCTCAGAACCAGTATTCCTAATGATGTCACACCCCATTCCCCCCTGGTCTTCTGGATAGTGAGATCAGATGCCTAGCTTTCTTTTGATGTTATCTTCCTACTGTTAGCACTGTCTTCCTCTTGCACGTTTGCCCAACTCTGTCTTCTATCAGGGTCTTCATTAACATGTTACGTCTTTTTATGTGGCCAAACATAACAAAATACACAATTTATAAACAGGACTGAAATTGATCATAATGTGATTTAAGTGTGGTAACATTTTAGAGGCAATACTACATGTAACCTTTAAACGTAATTGTTGCGTGATAAATTCTCGCAACATCGTTTTATTTCAATATCTGTTTTATAACGCAAGGGCAACAACTGCTTGAAATCTATAGTCACTTTTCTCGGTAAGCATTTGTCTTCTCGCGTTGGTATCGAATGCAGTTAACTTTTGAGCTGTGGTCATTTTTGCGCTGGACTGCGCATGACTTGTCTTGTTGTTTGGTCGATCGGTTTCCGCCCACCACTAGTGGGAGTGAGCGATTTGGAATGGCGAAAGAGATGCCTCGTTGAAGAGGGGATCTCCGCTATTTTTGTTCTGTCAGGGATGTGTAGTCCTCTTATGGATATTTCGTTTAGTCGAGATAATACCTCTAGTGTTTTCCCACATGTCGGGAGGCGTGATATTTCTGTGTATTTCATGAAAGCAAGGTAAATTGACATTTTCATTAACTCTATCGATTTTGGGTCGTGAGCGATTTCGATTCATAGCCTGTCTCCGAAAGTCGTCGTCACGAGATGTTTTTCCCAGCTCACATGTCGCTGCATTGTACTGCATCGGTTGATGCAGGTACCAAGGACCATTACTTGCTACTTTGTTAAATGAACTAGGTTTAGAAAACCTTTATTATCTAGAGGATATTTTTGAGGACATTATTTATACTTCGGCAGACGTGTCTGTCTTGCTGAAGTCAAACTAAGGAGAGTGAACTGATCTCATACATCTGGTTATCTCCTGGCTGTTATAGAAAAGGATGGAGTTTTTCACCTGACTACATTTACAGCACTTTGAAATATAACATGCATCTGACTCATCATTGTAATGCTGTCTACCGTTTATTGCTGTATTGAATGTTGCTGTGATAATGACTGTTTGATGTGCCTACACATTTGCGTAACCATTTTGTCACTGTGGCGTCCACAATAAATAATGAAGAAAAACGTCAACGGCTGTTTCAAGACTCATTGACTTTATACGTCGTGAGTTTACTGACGTCCTATGTGGATTGCCCTGTTATTGTTGCATGAACATTGTTTTGACTGAACACATCTACACACTACACAAAACCAGACATGCGGATGCCATCCATCATCATATGGCATCACGCATCATTTGGTGGCCATAAGCTGGTTTGATTCTGGTACTAGCAAACACGGGGTCCCTTACCCACTTCATTTTCAACAAGAATTCATCAGCATCCTTCAAGAAATTAACATTCTTCAATACAGTCAACATCTTCAAAATTTTCAAAGTACTCGGCGTTGCCCGGTAAAAGTCAAAATTTCAACTTTTTGACGGAAACAAGAATTTGACAGTACCCGGCGTTGTTACATGTTGCCGGATAACTCGGACTGCTGTTATCTTTTACGCAAGTCAAGCAAGTTGCTGCTGTCAAGGTTCCAGTGCTGTCGTTTTTTGAGAAGGTCAAGTGCCGGTTGAAACGGGTTGTTTTCTGAAGAAGGCCAAGTACCGATTTCCATCAACTTACTTTTGGATTAGAAGGTCAAGTGCCGAAACAACTCAACACACAGTATTTCAGAAGCTCTTGTACCATCGTGTTAGCAGTGGAAGCAGTTCAGATGTGCCATCATCGTTGGAGCTTCGCTCTTTAGGACGTTGATTGACATCCGTTTTTCTGCTGTTCTACGATTGGAAGCCTATAAGTTAAGTGGCCTGTTTGTATGTAAACTGTGCCCTTATACTTCTGCTGAGTCTTCTGTGTATCATCTCATTCTATATGTTATATGTCTATATGTTATTTGTATATTTATATGTTTATATTTCAGCGGGTTCTCGGTTGGGTGGTGTCTCCGTTAGATTATGCCACGTCATAGAGGTCGTCTATTGTGAGCGTTTTCTGTAGGGTTTGCAAATTTCCGATACTGGAATTTGCTAAGCGACTTCTGTTGCTATTTATGTTAGCTGTGATGACATGTTTTAATATTGTTTTCGTTATTATTTCGCATTCTTTAGTTTTGTTTTGATTTGTTTGTATTTGTTAGCCTACTCTTGTCTATAATTTAGTTTCATACAACATTTTTGTTTATACACTGTGGTGTCATGTATTTTGTTTAATTCTATCGCAGATATCGTCACATTTTTTGTGATATTTCATTAATTTCTGCTTTATTTTTAGTTGATTTCTGCGAAAGTTTTTGTATTGTTGCTGATCTTTGTTATTGTTTACATTGTTATTGTTTACATTGTTTGTATTGTTTACATTTTCAATGTTTACATTCTGCATGTGTTTACATAGTCATTGTTTACAGTTATAGTAATTAGTTAATGGGCTATGCTAATGCACTGTTACTACTACACTGATGATAAATGAATGATGAATAGTGTCGTGCACTATTGAATGAGAAGTGCACTTATGATCAAGAATTGAGTGCTGATATTTCATATACAAGTTCTTTGATTGGAGACTTGTTTCCCACAGAGACTGGGATAATATAATGTGATGTGAATATACAAGTGCTTAATTAAGACTTGTTACACTTAGGTTTGAAATAAATTAGTTAATTATTTCAGGTTTTGGACTCATATGTTAGACAACATGTCTACATTTGAGCACTTTATTGAGCAGGGTAAATTGCTTGGGAAGACTGGTGATAAGTTAGAAGAATTTGCAACTGCTCGATATGATAAAGCAATGGAAGCTGAACAAAAGAAACTGCATATGGAAGCTGAACAAAAGAAACTGCAGATGCAGGTGGATGAAAAGAGATTCCAAATGGAAATGGAAAAACAAAAAAGGGAATCAGAAGCTGAGGAAAGAAAACTCCAGCTACAGCTAGAAGCTGAAAGACTTCAAAAAGAGGCTGAGAATAAAAGACTTGAAAAAGAGGCTGAGAATAAAAGACTTGGAAGAGAGGCTGAGAATAAAAGCCTTGAAAAAGAAGCTGAAAATGAAAGACTTCAAAAAGAGGCTCAAGCTGAAGAAAGGAAGTTACAAAGAGAGTCTGATGAGAGGAAAGCAAAAATGGAACATGAAGAAAAGGTCTTAGCTTTAGAGTTGGAAAAATTGAAATTGACGAGCATGAGTAATGGTAATGATTCAAACAAGGGTTCATCTTCTGGTAAGGCTAATAATGATACTTTTAAGATTAAGTTACCAACATTTAGTCCTTCCAGTGATGACATAATGTTCTATCTGGACAGATTTGAACAAGCATGTACAGCTCATAACATAGACAAAGCAAAATATGTTTATCAGTTATCAGGGATACTGACAGGTAAAGCTCTAAGTATATTAAATATGGTGGATGAACCTGACAAGAACAATTATGAGGTTGTCAGGGCCGCTTTGTTAAAGAAATATCAGCTTAACGAAGACGGCTATCGTCTACAATTTAAAAACATGTTACCTGAAAATGGAGTTGAATTCTCCGAGTTTATTGCAAGAATACGCATTACTTTCTCACGATGGGTTGAACTATCTAAGACGGAAAAAACTTATGAAGGACTTATGGACTTAATACTTAGAGACAAAGTCATGTCGTCTGTCAATGAGTCTTTCCTTGCTTTCCTTCATGAACGTAAACCTAAAACAATAAAAGAAATGGAAGATTTCTGTTGCCAATACGTAACTGCGCACCCACACATAACCATGGGTAACTCTAAGGTGAAAGAAGGTTTACCAGTTGCTTCGGCAGCTCCGTATGGTCAAAACTTTGCTCGTAGATCCCAACAAAATTTTGATAGAAAGAGCAGCGGTAATTTCTGTCAAAATCATGGAAACCAATTTCATGGTGATTCTTCTTCGAAGAATTGGAGACAACCTGATAGTGGTCGTTACTATCACCCTAATAATTATAAGCATTTCAAAAGAGGATATGGTAATAGAGGTTATTCCTGCCGAAGACCTCAGAACCAAACAAATAGATGTTCGCATCAATGTGAACATGATAGTAATCGTGGAAACTGGAATTCGAACCAGTATAACAATTACAATAGAGACAATAATAACTGCAGAGATAATAATAACTCTGATAACTTCAGAGGTAATAATAGTCGGGGTAGATCTCAACACAAAAAAAAGAGATATCAGCAGGCTAATGCTGTACAACAGGAAACTGAGGGAGCCTGTAATCATGTTGTTGATAGTAAAAACTTTGACGCTGTCACTAGTTCTGCTTTTGACTTTGAGAGAGCAAACAAATGCCCCCAATGCAGTACTTTATTCGAACCGGGTACCATAACTACTTTGAGTTGTGGTCACCCACTTCCCGCTCTTCCTGCTGCTGTTGCGCATGACGGGAGGGGTTCTTTAATTCTACATAAGGGTCTTGTTAATGATACTCCGGTCTCACTACTTTTCGATTCCGGATGCACCACTATTGGTGTTAGACAATCGCTTGTAGATCCATCTTGTGCTACAGGAAGGGTTATTAAATGTGTCACATTTGGCGGCACTCTAGAAAAATATCCTACTGCTGTAATTCGCATTGCCACTCCTTTCTTTACTGGAGATGTGCATGCTTGTCTCTTACCTAATCCTATTGCGGACCTTATTATTGGTCGTATTCACGGAGTTAGGGAGTGTACCCCACAGCAGATTGCTGCTTGGGAAGATAATAACATGCAAGCTACAAATGCAGTAGTTACAAGAGCACAAGCTCTACAAACACCCGAAACTTCACTGAATAGTGATAATGAAGTTGATAGCCAAGATAGTCACTTAGTAATCACTCGTGACTCTTTCATAAAATTGCAAGAAGAAGATCCTTCTTTAAAAAAATTCTTCGTTCTTGCGAAGAAAGGTGATCCGAATCAGGATACAAATAGAAAATCTTGGATTGCAATGAGAAACGGCGTACTTGTACGTATGGTACAAGATTCGACTACGTCGGCACATTCGCAAATTCTTGTTCCCAAGAGCATGAGAGTCCAAATATTACAACATGCTCATGACTCGCAATGTGCTGGACATATGGGTTTTGCCCGTACGAAGTCGAGAGTCCTTGCGGCTTTCTTTTGGCCTTTTGTCAATAAGGACATTCGTATTTACTGCCGATCATGCAAGGTATGTCAGGAGGTCAAATCTAGAGGACCACGACATGCTGCGCCTATCCAGGCTGCTGACATTCCTATTCGGCCGTTTCAGAAAATGGCCATAGATATTATTGGCCCTTTTAAGGTCAAGTCGGCCAGAGGACATCAGTTTATCCTTACATGTGTCGATATGTGCACACGTTGGCCAGAGGCTATTCCTCTTAAGAGCATATCTACTACAGATATCGCAGATGCTCTTTGGTTGATATTTTCTCGCTTGGGGTTCCCCAGAGAAATATTGTCAGACCATGGCACTCAACTCATATCTGACACTATGTCACAGGTAATGTCTACCTTACATATTGAACGATCTCTCAGTAGTATCTACCATCCTATGTCTAATGGGTTAGTTGAGCGTCTGAATAGAACGCTCAAGACTTTGCTTGGTAAGATAACTGAAGATCATCCTCAAGATTGGGACAGGGTTTTACCCGCGGCTCTCTTTGCCTATAGAGAAGTCCCTAATGAACACACAGGATTTTCTCCCTTCGAACTTGTCTTTGGCGCGCGTCCACGCGGCCCTATGTCTTTATTACACGATCTCATCACTGCCGATGATATTAGCGATGAAACTCAATCCTCATATGAGTATGTCATTGCTCTTAGACAAAAGATCATTGAGGCATGTAAGCTAGCAACTGCTTCATCAGAAATTGCTAAAGAGAAGGCAAGGCAGTTTGCTAACAAGAATAGATGTCTACGACAACTTTGTCCAGGTGACAAAGCATTCGTCCTACTCCCCAGTAGGGAAAATAGACTTCTTATTGCATGGAAAGGTCCGTATGCAATAGTCTCTCGGATTTCCGATGTTGACTATGTGGTCGATATTGATGGAAAGCATAAAACTTTCCACATAAACATGCTTTCGGAATTTCACGAACGTCCGGACTATTTGCTGCCTATTTTCCAGGCAACGGATGATGCTCCTGCACCTCACGGTCATTATTCATCCCTGTCTGTCATTCAGGATGAGGAAGCTACCTTCTCTGATGTCAACCTTCCCCTTCCAGTGGTTCCATTACATTCCACGGAATCTTGGAAAAACGTTTCTGTTTCTCCTAATCTTTCTGGTGACGAACATCGACAAGTCTCGTCGATGTTACAAACATTTCAGGATGTTCTCACTGACATTCCTGGACACACAGATGTCATAGAACATGACATAATTCTTACCGACAATAATCCAATTAGGGTTAGGCCGTATCCTATTCCTATACACTTTCAGTCGCAAGTGGAAAAGGAATTGGATGAAATGATTCAATTAAATATAATTGAACCATCGACTTCACCATATTCTTCTTCCATGGTTATTGTCCGGAAGAAGGATAAGAACATACGAATTTGCGTTGATTATCGCAAATTGAATCAGGTCACAAAGTTCGACGCTGAACCGATGCCTTTGTTAGAAGATCTACTGATTAGACTTTCTAATTCTAGATTCTTCACTAAACTTGACTTGTCTAAAGGTTATTGGCAAGTGCCTTTAGCAGAGCATGCCAAACCTCTTACTGCTTTTTCTACACCTAGGGGTCTATTTCAATGGAATGTTATGCCTTTTGGTCTCATGAACGCCCCTGCCACTTTCGTTCGCATGATGCGTCGAATTCTGTCACATCGTTCGGATGTCATCGCATACTTAGATGACATCTGTCTCTTCAGTGATACCTGGGAAGATCACTATTTAGGGTTATATGACTTACTGTCCACTCTACGTGAGAATAATTTGACAGCAAAACCTTCTAAAGCTTTTGTTGGTTTTGGTGAAATCTCTTTCCTGGGTCATCGTGTTGGTCATGGTCTCTTGAAGACAGAAGACCACAATACTTCCAAAATACTGAACATCTCTGTTCCTAAAACGAAGAAACAAGTTAGGAGTCTCTTAGGTTTAATTCAATTTTATGGGAGATTTATTCCAAATTTATCTTCGATCATGGCACCTCTCTCAACATTGTTGAAGAAAGGTTCGCCTAATCTGGTCCGTTGGTCTGAAGAATGCCAATCTTCACTAGACCAAATCAAGAATATATTTTCTTCTCCTCCCATCTTAAGATTACCTACTCTTGATAGGACTTTTGTTCTTCGGAGTGATGCTTCATCCACTGGGATTGGAGCAGCACTGATGCAAGAATATGCAAATACTCTGCATCCTGTTATGTACATTTCTAGAAAACTAAATGCGGCAGAGAGGAACTACTCGGTTTTAGACCGTGAGTTGTTAGCGATGGTTTGGTCAATTCTAAAGCTACAAAGATTCCTCCTGGGCGCACATTTCATTCTAGAGACTGATCAGAAAGCTCTTACAGCTATTCAGACTAAGAATTTGAAGAGTTCGAGATCCACTCGATATGCTATAGCTCTTCAACCTTTTCACTTCACGGTACGAGCTATCCGTGGTGCGGATAATGTGATGGCTGACATTTTGTCTAGATGCCCACATGACTCCAACTAATACTTCTGTCCTATATTTCTATATATTACAGAGTCATAACACACCTATATTTCTACAATAGATTAGCACATCTGTACTTACTTTATATGTACACACTATCGTGCTTTGTTGTCATCTTCTTCTGTTCGTTTTTTAAGATGATAGAGGAGGACTGAGTAGTTAATATAAGGGCCGTTAGTTTACTAAACAGCCACAATTATTAATAATGTATTGTACCTTATGAAGCATATTAGTTATTAATTAGCATTATATTGCTTGTACTTTCTCAGAATGTCATTGTTGAGCTGAGGACTTACCTTACGAGTTCTAGATTGTGTACTTACCCTCGGAATACCAGAGCATATGTCCTGGATCGTCATGTAGTTTAACTTTACTATGTACTTATGTCATTACATGTCAAAGAATGTACTATTTAAATTTTCCTATCAGATTTGTACATCCATTTTTAAAGACAATATTAGAGTATGCTGTTTAATGATGATTATAGTAACTTGCATACGTATATTGTGTTTACATGCTAACGTGATGTGTGTTGGTGACACCTCCCCGATGTGAATATTTTTTGAGACATATTTATTTTTCTGTTGAGGTATATCCTCACCAGACACTCTATAATTAGCCTATTGTTTGGCAATTTAATTAATTATCAGCGCATAATTCGTGCGTTTTGAGCCGCTTATCGCTTGCTCTTTGATATTGAAAAAAAAAATATGTTCCACATTTTTTTTTATCGGGAGGAGGTGGTGATATGTTGCGTGATAAATTCTCGCAACATCGTTTTATTTCAATATCTGTTTTATAACGCAAGGGCAACAACTGCTTGAAATTTATAGTCACTTTTCTCGGTAAGCATTTGTCTTCTCGCGTTGGTATCGAATGCAGTTAACTTTTGAGCTGTGGTCATTTTTGCGCTGGACTGCGCATGACTTGTCTTGTTGTTTGGTCGATCGGTTTCCGCCCACCACTAGTGGGAGTGAGCGATTTGGAATGGCGAAAGAGATGCCTCGTTGAAGAGGGGATCTCCGCTATTTTTGTTCTGTCAGGGATGTGTAGTCCTCTTATGGATATTTCGTTTATTCGAGATAATACCTCTAGTGTTTTCCCACATGTCGGGAGGCGTGATATTTCTGTGTATTTCATGAAAGCAAGGTAAATTGACTTTTTCATTAACTCTATCGATTTTGGGTCGTGAGCGATTTCGATTCATAGCCTGTCTCCGAAAGTCGTCGTCACGAGATGTTCTTTCCCAGCTCACATGTCGCTGCATTGTACTGCATCGGTTGATGCAGGTACCAAGGACCATTACTTGCTACTTTGTTAAATGAACTAGGTTTAGAAAACCTTTATTATCTAGAGGATATTTTTGAGGACATTATTTATACTTCGGCAGACGTGTCTGTCTTGCTGAAGTCAAACTAAGGAGAGTGAACTGATCTCATACATCTGGTTATCTCCTGGCTGTTATAGAAAAGGATGGAGTTGTTCACCTGACTACATTTACAGCACTTTGAAATATAACATGCATCTGACTCATCATTGTAATGCTGTCTACCGTTTATTGCTGTATTGAATGTTGCTGTGATAATGACTGTTTGATGTGCCTACACATTTGCGTAACCATTTTGTCACTGTGGCGTCCACAATAAATAATGAAGAAAAACGTCAACGGCTGTTTCAAGACTCATTGACTTTATACGTCGTGAGTTTACTGACGTCCTATGTGGATTGCCCTGTTATTGTTGCATGAACATTGTTTTGACTGAACACATCTACACACTACACAAAACCAGACATGCGGATGCCATCCATCATCATATGGCATCACGCATCAGTAATAATGCAGACAGATTCATCAGTCATGTATGTAGTTCCCGGAGGTCCACATTAGACACAGAAAGAATAGGCCTACTGATTCCTCAAGTATGTCGTATGAGGCAACTAATAATAGATTGTGCACCCTCATCAGTAAAATAAATTGCTACAGAAACTATAACTTCTTGAGCACATAAATGCTTTGATGCAAGTTTCATATAAGTGAACCACCTGCAGAGGTGATCTTATGCTACATAAAGAGCGAAAACATGAAAATGAATGAATAATGATATATAACTAATAACTCAACTAGCAGGTGATACAAAAACTGTCTCCAATGAAATAATATTAGACCGATCATATGACAGAAGTATTTCCAGTCATTGGTCTAATCTTGATTCAGTCTGGTTATCTCATATATAAATATTAGGGCTGGGGTCTTTACATTTTTTTATCGATTAATTGATAAAACACATTTTAATCACTTATTCCATTGTTAGCAATGTTTATCTTTATTTGCTTAAATGCGAGAGCACTTGCTTTGTTAGAGATTAATAATGATCTTGGTATTTTCAAGAAAACGTTATTTATGATTTTGCTTTATAATTTACAAATTTATGTGCAATTGATCGATTAATATTCGATGAAAGAGATCCGATTAATCGGTTAAGATTTTTTAAGATAAATCCCATCCCTATTAAATATATTGAAACGTTCAGAACTGAAATGTCCGAAATTGTGTGTGGATAACTTTATGCTGAACCACAAACCGAAATGGCACAACCGAGAGAAGACATTGTGATAATAGTTACTAAGCCACTGAAGAAAGTGGTGTTTTGGTTAAGTTAACACAAATATGGTTACCCACTACTGCAGGGTTTCTCAATCGTGGTTCCACGGAACTCTAGGGATCAGCAAGAGGTATCTAGAGCTTCCTCGAGGGATAGTGTTTAAAAAAAACATAAACGTGTTCTTTAAAATGCCTTGTACAAAACTGTGTAAGTTAAATGTAAAGAATCCCGTTACACGTCCATTGAGGCATGTTGAAAATATGGTGTTAGGCCCATATTTTCTCGACCCTCCATACACTAGGGGTGATGTGGTCAACAACACGCCGGCTACCTTTAACCTTCCCAGAGTTACTCTGATACCCAGTTCATGAGGCTGGGTCAACCTCTTATCTGTTTGCGGTCTAAAAATTCCACCGCAACTGAGGTTTGAACCATGGATATAAAATTGTATATTAGGCTATATTTTTAATATAGTTTTTAGTAGCTTTGCTGTACAACATTGTCAGTAAATTGACATGTTCTACATAGAATTAATAAAAATCAATTTACAACTGTTATTAAAATTAAATCTACCGAACCTACCTTAGGAAAGTTCAATCCCATTTTGGTCTCAGCGAGTTATTTAATACAAATCTTTTATGTTTGCCTTATGAGTTTTTACAATTTATGAAAAGGAAGAAAGAGATTAATTTCAAGACATGGTATTATATTTACAACTTACTAACTACGCTAAAGTACGTGAGCTGTAGATATCATAATTTTTATGACAAAATGAGACCTGAAAATGATTTCAAGGGTACCTCCAGGATAAAACCGTTCAGAAAGGCTGCACTACTGAAACAACCACTAAAGTTTCATGACTCATTATTTTCCTATTCCCTCCCCAAGGAACATGAAAAAACCACAGCAGCTGGTTTCTTAGCAAGAACCCTGCACAAAGCATTCATATTTTCTTGCGGCAGTAGTTTCTGTAGCAAAAGTTGTAAAGGATGAGGTTCACTAGCGTTTATATAGAGAATAATTGAATATTCTAATAACGTGCAGATGTGATAGAGCACAGAAGGTGAAGAACAAGTGGCCAGATAGGATGAAAAAAACGTAAAATAAGACTTAGCATTTGATCATGATACGTATTTATAATAATTTTCCTATTTTTCTCAGGGCACCGAAATAACTACAATAAATTCAGGAAGTCTGCCTTCTAACCTGCAACAGTTCTTTATGATAAACACTCCAATTTCACATATAGAAGACGCTGCCTTCAACGGATCCATGACCTCCTTGAACATGTTTACCATCGACAGCGCTCGTTTAACTCGAATTCCAAATGCCTTCTTATATCTACACAACCTTACAGAGTTACATATTATGGGAGTTTCTATTTTTGACTGGAACATCGAGGCAATGAAGAATATTGGCTCAACCTTGGAGATTCTGTACCTCGATTACCTTAATTTAACAACACCACCAACGTGGCTGCAGCATTTTTCTCGCCTGACACAGTTAACTATCGTTGGGTGCTATCTGAGTTCTCTTTCTGACAATGCTTTGGACATGATGGCCAATAGTTTAACAAGTTTGTTTATTATCAATAACAGTTTAACAGAGGTCCCGAAAGCGTTGATAAAACTTAAGTCATTACAGACATTAGATTTTTCACAGAATAAAATTAAAAGCACGCAGTGGCTTCCTGGTTCATGTAAGTTGATATATATTACGTTAAGTAATAACCTCATATATAACGTTAGTCAATTGAGCAACTCACTTCGTCCATACGCGGACTCGCTGGTGGGTCTCTACGTTGATCAGAACAAATTAACAGCTATTCCAGAACTGTCTTTTCTTAATAATTTTGAATATTTAGACCTTATGTCCAACAGATTATCCGACTCAAGTTCTGGATCGTTTCCAGCTGGACTCATCTCTCTTGATCTACAGGATAATTTTCTTCCCACAATTCCAAGATTCATGTCGAGTCTAAAAGCTGTAATGGATTTGGTTCTTTCGTCAAACTCAATAATTGTAATTCGAGGACAAGATTTCCCTCCCAAAACTATTTCAGTCGATCTTGGATATAACCTTTTAACGGAGCTAACGGACACGAGTTTTCCTGAAAATTCAGTTATTGAGGCCTTATACTTGAGTAATAATCCTATTATCAAGATTTCGCCCTCCGCTTTTAAAAATCTGCCCCAACTTTTGTCGTTAAGCCTGCAAGGTACAAAACTTACACGTCTACCTCTGACTCTATCTTATCTCGTGAAGTTAACATACTTGGACATCACAGACACTACAGGTCTAATTTGTACATGTCAGGAGAAGAGTTTAGAATCTTGGGTTCTTTCTCGTGAACCATTAACTACATCAGGTGACTGTGGCCTCACGACCATATACAACTTCTTCACTACTCTGAGCCCGGATTGCCCAATAGAATAATATTTACTTTAAGATTAACGTAAAGTGGTACGGTAATTGATGACACTTTAGAAATGAAAATTAACGTTCTGCATACCACGGTTCTTATTTGTAACTTCGCTTGCACGAGAACTGATAACTAATTTCATAATGCAGAGTATTCTAATGTTATGAAATTTGAATATATTCTTTAAATTGTCTGTACGCATTTGTGTTGATTTTAATTTGCCGGTTAGTTGATTGAATGTCAAATGCGTGCATAGAATGGACGAGAGGCATCAAATAAGTGTTGGCTAGCAGAAGAGCGGCAGCTGGGAGACTTTTCCAGGCAATAAATCGAGGATTCCTCACCACAAACGATATTGGCTAAAGAACGAAGATAGCTGTTTCCGCTCCACTTATGTCCAAGTCTTGACGTATGAATGCGAGTCATGAGCAATGAGCACAATCCACAAAATCCAGCTCTAAACCTCAGAAATGAGGTATCTGAGGAAAGTGATTGAAGTAACAAGCAGAGACATGGTCCGCAACTGTCGTGGCCTCAAAACCTAGCTCCTGCATACCTAAATAAAACAGTTGCAACTACTATGGTTTGGCCATGAAATGCAGAATGGAAGGTGATGAACTATCACGTCAAATATAAGAAGCCAACAGCCAGGAATCCAGACCTTTAGGAAGGCCCAGAGTTCGCTGGGTGGACAGCAATCTCTGAAGAAAGACCGCAGATAAGACAGTATGGCGTTCTCTGTGGCAAACCTTTACATATTCTTCAACAATATCTACAAATAATCCAGCTCCTTGGCCAAAATGACCGTAGCTTTTGAAAATATATTAGATCGATCCACTGACAGCAGTAACTGAGATCATCGATATAAACGTACTTTTGTGAAGTTGTCTAAAATGTAGGTCTATTGAAACTGTTTTTTTCTGAAATAACAGACAATGTCGATCGATACAGCGTTCTGAGTCCCTGTATGCCGCGAAAAAAACTTTCTGAACCAAACTAAATGTAGAACTGATGGTAAAAACCAAACTAAATGTGGAACTGGAACTGATGGCAAGAACCAAACTAAATGTGGAACTGATGGCAAGAACCAAACTAAATGTAGAAAATATCTTTTGAAAACTCACTTAAGGTAGAAGCGTCATTACCCTTTTATCTACATCTCTGCCAAGAGTAATCTTGTGCGAGGGTAGACACCTTTGACGACCCATTGATATACTCTTGAGTTTTGATCACTGTTGGACCACTACTGCAAAGCAGGGGAGGCAATACGTGACAATGGCAAGAACCTAACTAAATGTGGAAATAGATGTCAGTAGAAGACATTGGAATTGAATAGGACACACATCGAGGTAACCGACTGATGTCACTACAAGGTAGTCCTTGTATTGGGACACACATCGAGGTAACACATTGATGTCACTGCAAGGAAGTCCTTGTTTTGGGACACACATCGAAGTACCCGACTGATGTCACTTCAAGTTAGTCCTTGTATTGGCACACACTTCGACCAGTCATGCAATTATTGGCCGTTGACTCATACATTTCAGTCTGTAACACTTCACCGGAAGTTTTTGCTTTCCGTTCCACTGGAATAGAATTTAAAAGGTTTCCTTACGCCAACACGCTAGCAGACGCCGCTGGCAGCACAGTTCGGTCGGGCTAAATTATGTTAACTCATCAATCCTGCTCGCGCCAGCAGTCAGCGTACAATGTTAATTATTTATTTAATTTCTCCATACGCGCTACCTAACCAATGATTGCCTGTCATTAAATAGCTTTTAAATTGTCGGCGTCTGTTAGTTTGTCGTATCGTATGGTATTAAAAATAATAGACACTATAATAACAAAATATGGACAATGAAATATAACGTGTATTCTATACTCCCACCATCAGTCGCTTTAATGTCTACAAGTCCAGTCAGCTAAACCGTCGGGTTTATCTCTCTCCTGTAGAGATTAAGTGTCGCGTCTGCCTACACTGTTAACATAGTTATAGTCTACGGTATGTGGGAAGCGAGTGGCGCGATTTAACATTTGAATTGAATATCGGGTATGAAATCGCTACGCGTTACTTTGTTTCCCTCGTTTTACTAGCAAGAAACGTCTAAGTGAAGAATAAATGTTAAAAGCTATCACTTTTTAAAATCATTAGCACTGTTATCCTTTTACGAGAAAATTTAGAATGAAAATTTCCACGAACAATCACTTTAAATACTTTTCCAACAAGAAACTGGTTCTAGGGCTGCGCTAGACTATTCAAAGTCTGACTGACTACTGATGACGGGTTTAACAAAACAGCAGTATATACATCATTAGATTTCTCTGATCTCTAATGTTGTTAATTTCGCGCTCCTATGTGTAACTTAACATACACACAGGCCTAAACAATTTCAGAAACTAGCGCTCAAGATGAAAGCTTACGATTCAGTTACAAGAATCTCTCGTTTGGCGCTGTTTACCGACATCAAGGCTTTCGTTACGGCTAAAGGGTTTCTCTTTAAAATGTCCGCATCTAAAGATCAGAGAACAAAGGGGATTCTAAACTTTCCCTAAGAAAAAAACTTCAAAGGGTCTGTGTTTCGTCTCTCCCAAGTGTTGCATGTCTGGTAGGTATTATAATTGACAGATGAGCTTCGCGTGAGTGGACGAGGTAAACACAGCATGATTTAGCATTTCCTGTCATGACTGACAGTTATGAAGTTTGTAAACACTATGTTAGCTCGTGTTAAAAGAAAAGAGGCGGGAACGATGGAGTAAACTGTGTAAGTAAAGACAGACAGTGTAATGCATGGTGTAAGCTAGCAAATCCTTGATGGTGAGCAAGGTCAAGCATCAGAAATGATAACTGTTGCCACCGTTGTGTTGAGTTCTGTTTTGGATCATTTAAACATTTTATTGAAGAATGGTTTTTCATATATTATTATTCTGTGTACTTTTACTGGATCTTCAATCTGTCCTTATTGGAGCCATTGTGCTGATTTTGATGGTGTTCGCGAATGATGGGTAGTATGATCAAGTCCATTGTATTGAATCAACAAAGATGCGATTTCTTTGAGTCCACAAAAAGAATACATATTTATTTCACACACAATATATAGTTGAATTCATTTCCATCAAATATTTATACCAGATTCTTCTGCGCAGTCAATTACCGTCTCATATATATTATTTGCTCTGTCGTCAAAAGGTCTGACTGTTTACACGCGATGTCGTATGTCGATCATCCGGTATCGAACAGCCGTCGTTTTGGCGAAGATAAAGATTCTATTAATCATTAATTTATACTCCCTTTTGTTCCTAGTTCAGGAAACCTTATTCATCGATAAGAATACTCCAATATTCTATTCATAACACAAGATAGCTGACCCTGTAGCCTATCTTCAAAAGGACTTCAGCGCAATTCAATCTACACTGGGAGTAATCATAAATACGTCAGACTTGGATCACGTTCGGAGTCTTAAGGGTACAATTATAACGTTGTCATGTGTTACATACCAACGTAACACGTCATCATAATCCTAGACCACTATACAAATTCGCGTTCAATACCGTGAAGCGCGAAACATAATATATATTTATAGCATTTCAACCCCTTAACGCGTAACTTTAAAAGTGCTCACAATAATAGTGCTAACATCATAAAACATGTCGTAACATTCCCCTGGTCGACGGGAGTATAAAAAATCTATTCTATGGATTTTTGTTTTATTTTACCTCATAACTCGCTTAATTATTTCAAAAATTTAAAGATAAGCAACATACGGCCCACGATGTTTTGAGCAAAACATTGTCGAAGGTCGTAGTCAATATACTACATGTCATAAAATACATTAACATATATTAAGTTAACTAAAGAAACGTCAACTGTCAGAAAGGATAGTAACTAATTATATACCTAACTAAAATTTTGTCTTAACTAATGAATGTGTGTTGTATTAATCAACATCATAAGATATAACTAATTAAATATATAATTAAATAACTATTTAATGTAATGTGTGTAGGATGTTATAGAATTAAATCTAATTAAGTAAACTAAAGTATTGTATCATTGTTAAAGAAAGTAAAGAAAAGAAAAATTAAGAATACAGGAGAAGTAAGTCGTAAGAAGTTAATAGATTAAATTAAAATATATGTGTGCAGAAACTAATATGTAAAATAATTATCTAATTAAATGTAAACCAAATTAATATATCAACTAATAAGAAATAATACATATCATTTTATATCCTAATTATGTTAACATGAGTTATTGAAATACATATAACAGTTACTAATTATATAACTATAGTACTTATATCAATTAATTGTGTAATAATGTTTGTTTTCAAACTCTCTTTCTCTTCTTTTTATTTGATCACATTAAAATATCGGAATCAATAGTGTCAATCCTGATGAATAATCTGTCATTAGTTCCTTCATGTCCGTAATGTACGGTTTAATACAGTAGATGAAAAAGTTTATTCAGCTAATAATGATCCTGAGTTCAACCGATACTGCGTGAATGTATGTATCAGTAAGTTCAATCGTAAGTTCAAGTGTATATTGATTGAAGACTGTATCAAAGTGATTGATAGACGTATGGACACTAACCAAAGTCCATTGAAATTTGAACGAACTCGATAACTTCTTGCGGATATTTGAGAAATAACACTGACAAACAACATTTTTCTTTCTTATATAAGATTAAGTGTTCTTAGGTCAGTTTCTTGCGCTGATTTCAAATTTGAAATCCGTTTATCTATATCACATCGGGTTCTTAAGATATTTGTGAATAAATATATTTTTGGGAAACCGTTATTTGCTCCATTTAATTTTTACTACATAACTTATTAAAAATTAATAAAATGCAAAATAATTCTACTTTTTATACTGCTAAAAGATGCATGACATATGTTACGCTATTTTTCAAATAGTTACTGTATTTTGAAATAATTCTGAGCGAAATATGGCTTCTAGAAATTGTAGAAATTCGGCTGATCTGTTCTGTTACGTGTGCGGATATTTTACCGATCGTGTTCACCAGAAAAACTTTACACCATTACTAAAGAAAGCATATAAACTTTATTTGGATTCGAAAGTTGATGATGCAAATAAATCTTGGAAGCCAAATGCAGTTTGTTCGACTTGTGCAAATACATTGGCAGGTTGGTTACGAAAATCGCCGAAGTATAAGTCGATGCCTTTTGGAGTGCCAGTAATATGGCGTAAACCGACAAATCACGCTTCTGATTGTTACTTCTGCTTGACAAATATCCATGGTTTCACTTTTAAAACTAGAAAGTCTGTGGTTTATCCAAATATTGAATCGGTTTCGAAACCAGTGCCTCATGATCCAATCACGTGTCCGATCCCAGTTCCACCAGAACAATATCCGTTGGACGTGAATGAACCATCAGAAAGTGATAGTTTACCTGCTTTAGAAACTAATTCTGACTCGGATTATATACAGGTGAATGATGGTGTTCACTTAATTAACCATTCAGAACTTTCAGATCTAATACGTGATCTCGCTCTTACCAAAGGACAAGCGGAATTACTCGGTTCGCGACTCAAAGAATGGAATCTTTTAGCGCCCAATACTCCGATATCTAAATTTCATCATAGACACAGAGAACTTATTCAATACTTTGAGATGGATGATGACATTTGCTATTGCAAAGATGTAAATGGTCTAATGGTGCGCCTCAGTCATGAGCACATAGTCAACGAATGGCGACTTTTCATCGACTCTTCCAAGACTAGTCTAAAAGCCATGTTATTGCATAACGGAAATTTATTTTCATAAATTCCAGTCGCCTACTCTGTTCATATGAAAGAAACTTATGACAATATGGCTATACTTTTGGCAAAAATAAAGTACAATGACTACCAATGGCGGATTTGTGGAGACCTAAAGATCATTGCAATTCTCACGGGCATGCAGACTGGGTATACTAAATTTTGTTGCTTCCTATGTGAATGGGACAGCCGCAACAGACAGGAACATTATACACGAAAGGTGTGGCCTATCAGTGATCGTATGCAGCTCGGGCATAAAAATGTAATACACGAGCCATTAGTTAACAAAGACAGCATCATTTTACCACCGTTACATATAAAGTTGGGGCTCATGAATAATTTTGTAAAAGCGTTAGATAAAACGAGCAAAACTTTCACATATCTTCGAGAAAAATTTCCGCAAGTTAGCGATGCAAAGATAACGGAAGGTATCTTTGTAGGACCTCAGATTAGGAAAGTTATTGCAGACAAACAATTCGAGAACTTGTTACATGGTAGGGAACTTCGCGCATGGATGGCCTTCAAATCGATCGTCGATAACTTTCTGGGAAATCACAAATCTGTCGACTATGTGCATATTGTTAAGCAGTGCATAGATGCATACAGAATTATGGGCTGTAACATGTCCCTCAAAATCCATTTCCTCGATTTGCATCTTGACTTTTTCCCTGACAACCTTGGCGAAGTCAGCGATGAACACGGAGAACGATTCCATCAAGATATCGCCGTAATGGAGTCACGTTATCAAGGATGGTGGAGTGTGACCATGCTTGCCGATTATTGTTGGATGCTTCATCGCGATGTACCACATGCCATTCACCGATGAAAGTCGACTGCAAAGAAATTCAAGCCTACATAACTGTTATACTTCTTGTACGAATGATGTTGTAATACTGTATGCGTTGTTAAAAAAATTCAATTGCGTATTTCTAAAGATCCCGACCTGATAGAGAACAACGGTTTGCAGATTTAAAAACAGCGCATTAAAATTGACCAGAAAAACATAGAAATGTTAGAGAAAGAAAAAAAACTTTTTTTTTGTTAGCCAGTTTAATATAGTGCATTGTACGTATCAAGAATGTTTTGTTTTCATGCACCTGGTTCATGATCACGTATGTCCTTTGAATACGAAATGTAGTAAGGAAATGTTCAAACGTCTGTAAACAACATAATTTCATTGCCCATTATGAATTGCAAGTCCGTCTGATAATGAATACGGATGAATAAATTCTGGCATATAAGTCTTTTAGTTCATTGAGTTGTTAATTCTCTTCATTTGACGATGAAGAATGACGAGACAGGGAATCTGCCACTACATTCTCGTAACCCGGAATTGATTCAATTGAAAACTTGAATGGTTGGAAAATCGGGCTAACTTAGCGTTCTTGTGATTGGCTCGTCTGAGGTAAGCTACTGCCTTCTGATCCATCTGAATGACAAACGGATCACCGAGTAAAAATTTCTCAAGCTTCTGAATTGCCCAAAACCACTGCCAAAAGTTCCTTATCTATAACCGAGTATTTGAGTTCTGCATCAGTGAGTTTTCTCGATATGAAGAGAGTTGGGTGAAGTACGCCTTCATGTTCTTGTAGCAGACTACCTCCTAATCCGTAACTGCTGGCATCTGTACGGAGAATGAACATTTTGTTAGTATCTGGCAACCTTAAAATATGTGTCCTAGAAAAATTGACAAAATTTGATTAAAAGTTTTGTTTCAGTCTGCAGTCCATGTGATTTTCGTAGGCATGTCTTTCCTCAATAGAGAAGACAAGACAGCCGTAATGGACGACAAATTAGGTATAAATCTACTATAATACTGGACAAGACCTAGTAAACTCCTAACTTGTTTTTTTGTTTGAGAAATTGATAATTTTAAAATTTCAGATACATTATGGGGAATGGTTTGGATACGCCCAGCCCCAATGATATGTCCAAGAAAAGTTATTTCATGGAAGGCTGTTTGAATTTTGTTTGGTCTAGCAGTTAATTTATTAGATCTTAAGATTTCTAATACGGAACCTAGTCCTGAAAAATGTTCCTCAAATGACTAACTGAATAAAAAAAGTATCGTCAATATATGTCATAATGTCTGGTCTGCAAGATAAAATTTTTCGCATCATGCGAATAAACGTTGCAGGTACGTTCATGAGCCCGAAAGGCATGACATTCAACTGGTAACGACCTTGTGGAGTCGAAAACTCGGTAAAATACTTGGCTTGTTCTGTTAAGGGAATCTGCCAATATCCGTTGGTTAAATCAATTTTAGTGAAACATTTTGCTGTCGATAGACGAGTAAGTAAATCGTCAATGAGTGGATGAGGTTCACTGTCAGATACTGTCTGAGCATTCAGTTTTCTGTAATCGACACATAAACGTATATTATTGTCCTTCTTTCTGACAATAACTAAAGGTGAGGAAAATGGAGAGTTACTGCTCTCTATGATCCATAAAGCAAACATTTGATTAAGTTCCTGTGATGTCTTATCTTGATAATGTATAGGAACTGAATAAGGACGAAGTTTTATTGGTGTGTTGTCCTTAAGTATAATTTTGTGAGAAATAACTGATGTACGACCCGGTATATCAGTTAAAACATCAGAATAAGTCACTAAGAGTTTACAGATTTTATTATTTTCTTGAGATGTTAATGTAGAAGAAATAGTTACATCTCGCAAAGACTCGGTAGATTTGTAATTGTAAATTTTTTTTCTGACCTTTAATGTCTAGTATATAGTCGACGTCATAAATTCTGTCCAAACCTTTAAATGGACCGTTCCATGCAATTAATAGTTTATTATCCTTTCGTGGGAGTAGCACGAAAGCTTCATCACCAGGAATGTATGTATAGGAAAGGACATGTGGATTTCAGGAAAGGATGATTCTTCCTCCTGAATTACCGAAAGACTAGAATATTGGCCAGAACCAATTTATTTGTCATCTAAGTCATGAAAGATAGAGTGCAGGTGTTCAGGACGAGTAAAGAAGTCTTTTAGCATGTTAATGTGATAAATCTTTTTCTGACCTTTAATGTCTAGTATATAGTCGACGTCATAAATTCTGTCCAAACCTTTAAATGGACCGTTCCATGCAATTAATAGTTTATTATCCTTTCGTAGGAGTAGCACGAAAGCTTCATCACCAGGAAATAACTGGCGGAATCGTCTATTTTTATTTTGGAATAGTCTTGCTTTGTATTTTGCAGCCTCTGAAGAAGCTGTTGCCATCTGGCAAGCCTCTATGATTTTTTTACGTAGATTAATGACATATTCATAAGATGACTGGGTTTACTGAGTCATCTCAGAGTCGAGTAGTAGATCTTTTATAAGTCCCATAGGACCTCTTGGTGGAGCACCAAACACTAACTCGAACGGAGAGAACCCGGTTTGTTCATGCGGTACCTCTCGGTAAGCGAACAAGATTGCTGGGAGAACTCTGTCCCAGTCTTGAGGATATTTTATAGTAACCTTATGTAATAATTGTTTAATGGTGCAGTTGAGCCTCTCAATTGATCCATTGCTCATGGGGTGATAGACACTACTAAGACTTCTTCCTAGGTTAAGAAACTTCAATACTTCATTCATGGTGTCAGAAACAAATTGGGGACCATGATCTGAAAGTAATTTTCTTTGAAATCCAAGTCTAGAAAATATAAGTAGAAGAGCATCAGCTATGTCTGATGTAGTGATGTTCTTAAGAGCTATGGCTTCTAGCCATTGTGAAGATAAGTCGACACATGTTAAAATATACATATGACCTCTTGCAGAAGGCAAAATAGGACCAATAATGTCTATTGCCATTTTATCGAAAAGACGAACCGATATGTCGCTGACCTGAATGGGAGCATTAGGAAACGCTTCACGAGACTTGACTTCCTGGCAAATTACACAGGAACGTACATACAATGATACGTCTCGTGATATCCCTGGCCAGAAAAAAGACAACACTCGAGACAGTGTGCGAGTGTAGCCCATATGACCCGCGCATTGGGAGTCATGTGCATGTCGTAGTATATATGTCCTTAATGATACTGGTACTATGACCTGTTGTTTTACCCTAGTCTGGTCCATACAATTCCTAAGTAGAATACCGTTCTTGATTGTAAACCAATGCTTACTTTTATTATTAAAAGCAATATTATCATACTTATTGACCAAGGCAAAAAATTTCTTCAGAGAATTATTTTACCTTTGCTTAATAGCACATGACTCTCTGTCTATAACAGACTGAGGATCGTTGTCATCACAAAAATTTGTCACAGTTACTGTAGTATCCTCTTTTTCCAATTCCTGAGCTTGAGCTCGTGTTGTCACAGCATTGGCTGTAGACAAGCTTTGTTTTTCCCATTCTGTGAATTCCTCAGGTGTGCAATCCTTGCTGTCATGGATGCGTCCGACTGTTAAATCAGCAATTGGATTCTGAAGGAGACGCACTTTTACTTTACCTGAACAAAATGGGGTATTTATGTCTATTATAGCAGTGGGATAGTATTCAATGGCCCCACCGAAAGTGATTCACCTAACATACTCATTAGTAGCATAACGAGGATGTACTAATGATTGACGGATGCCGATAGTGCTTGATCCGGAATCCCTCAACACTGAAACTATGTTTCCGTCGACTAGCCCTCTGTTAAAAATCAACGTGCCTGTTCCATCATTTGCAGTGAGACTGATTGCAGGAATAGACTGTGTAATCTTCATCAACGTATGGTTGGGTTTCTGAAAATAATATTACATTGTGGACAACTATTTGCCACATTATAATCAAAAACACAACATGAAGAAGATGAATGTATTGGATTATCATTGTTATGACCAACTGAAGGTGCATTGGTAGTCAACGTTGTCCTGCATTATGGTCAAATCTCTGTGATTTTCTTGAGTTGGAACGTTGTCAATGGTGAGCAACTGAATTATTATCTCTCCCATTGTAACTCTTATTTCTGAATCTGTAATTATTATTACCATTATTCCAGTTATTGTTAATATTATTATGTGAAGTAACATTGTATGGTTGATTCCATGTTGAATTTTGTTGGAAGTTTTTGTTCCTGAAATGAGGTGATTGGTTTCTGGATTGTGGTCTACCTCTGGATGAATTGTTATTCATATTGAAATTATTATTTTTATAATAATTATTGTTATTATTTCTGCGATGCACAAAATTCCTATCAAGGCTTTGAGCCCGTGATCTATGATTAACATTCCATGTTGTAGCAGAAGCAACAGGTAATGCTTCTCTCTCTTGATTGTTTGCTATACAAACTCCTGGATGTGCTGTAAGGTATTGAATAGCTATTTTCTCTAAGTCAGCTAATGTAGGTGGGTTACGTTCCTGTAAGAACGATAAGAAGGTTTGCTAACAGATGACAAAACCTTATCTCTCAGCATTAAAGCAACAATCTGATCATATGTTTTATTGATACCAGATAATTCCACCCATCTGTTAAATGTTATACGTATTGTCACAATATATTCAGAAAAATCCTTACTTGAATCAGGTAGTAATGACTTAAATTTCATTCTATATCCTTCCTCGGTTAGTTGAAATCGCTTTAGCAGTAAAGTTTTTACAGCATCATAATTAATTATGACTGCTTGATCCATAGTATTTAATGTCTTCAATGGTTCACCATCCAAAAATTCATTGAGTTTTAAAGCCCATAAAGATTTATCAACGTGATTTGCCTTACAGACTTGTTCAAATGTAAGGAGATATGACGACAAATCGTCAAAATTTTGTTTGAACACTGGCAACTTAAACCTATAATTACTATTAATATGGGTTGATGAAGGAGTATTATGCGAATCAACATTATTGCCATTAGACGCCAATTGTGCTCTCATTTTTAATTCTTCTAGACGAAGAAGAGTTAATTCTTTTTCCTGTTTCTTTTTATTTTCTTCTTCAACACGCATCATTTCATCTCTTGCCCTTTGTCTTTCATCCTTAGCTTCGTTCTCAATCTCTTGTTGTTTCCTAACAGCTTTCTCTTGCTTTAATTCAGCTTTCTTCCTTTCTTCTTTGGCCTCTTGTTCCCTAATTCTCGCTTTCTATCAGCTTGTTTAGCTTCATATTTTGGTAGTTCAGCCACTGCAAATTCTCGAAGAATTTCTCCTTTGTAACCAAAATCTTTTCCAATCTTTACAAAAGTTTCTAAAGTAGCAATATTAATTCACTAATATACTTACTTAGTCAATTATTTATTTATATATATATATATATATATATATATATATATATATATATATATATATATATATATATATATATATATATATATATATATATACAAGTTTAATAAGCAATAAGGTATGGTTACTCAATATAATCAATCAAATACTTATCATATTCCTTTACAACTAATTGTAAGTTAAAATCTTTTTTTCACCCAATATTTTATATCACTATTCCTTATTCATGACAAACAACTAGTGGTTACATGACCTACTAGTGTATGATGCTAACATTACTTCAAGCATCAATTATTTATATCTTCAATGATGTGTGCCCCAATGGCTAATATAGTACTTTGACTCACTTAGTCCATCAACTACTTATAGTGTGACTTACAAATCAATTATAAGATAAAAGTTACTTTTATTCAATATTTTATCATATTATGCCGTACTCAGGCAGAAAAAATAGTTACTACTTGAACCACTAGTTCAAACCACCAAGAAAATATATCATGTATCAAATATTTTCAATTAATTAACTACAAGTGTTATATTATTATTATCATATATTTATCTTATAATAATATTAATGTTATTAACGAAGAACATATATAAATATTAACTAAAAGATTTTACAGCACGATTTTCACAATACAAGTCGATTTACCAACATTAAAATGATTTTAAAACTGAATAAACATCACGGAAATGACGAAGTATACTGAACTTTGAAATAGGTCAGAGCACACAAAAAATCTAGAAAATGTTCACAAACATGGACTCTTCCAGATGACGTCACAGTTTTATGTGTATAAATGAAATATAGTAAGGTTAGGCTTAACGGACATTTGACAAACAGCAGACAAAAATTAATTAGAATAAAACTAAAGACAATGATAATACAACATGTATATACAGAACTTAACAGCTAACAAATAATGTTTGACTGAATTCGAGAACGAACAAAGTATGCCACAGATTTTATTGGATATTTCGTCAGTCGAAGATAATCAAACGGTCCACTATAGAACGGTTTCAAATCCACTGACCAGCCGAAGCGGTATTAGTTGATTTGAAACTCTCTTTCCAACCTCCCACTTAGACGAACGACAATAACATATAGGCATTTTACAAACCATGTAACATTTAAAAATGATATCAATAAAAATGCCTACGAATGGCAAATGGACTACTTTTTGCTTTACAGAACCAACAATAGGAATTTAGCTTTTTGTGATCGACTATGTTCCCCGGTCAGTGCTGGCATGCATCAACGGAATGAACGGATGTTCCGAATATTTGATCGAACTGGGTTCTTCTTGATCTATTCCTTGCATACGATCTTGATGACTTTTGTTGATTTGACATTCGATAAAGGCTGTTAACGGCCACGACTTTCGACTTTCAGCTTGACAAGATGATGACGTCAGTTTGACCTCTAGTCGTCATGCGCAATGAATCATACTTTTTCAATTCACGTGAGCGCACCACAAATGTAAACAATTCTTGGCAATGCGAATGAGAATTGTTATTCTGGATCAAACTTGGTATTAACTTATGGAAGAAAAAATATTCGTTCCCAACACCATGGCCACCAAAATTGTTGCCACTGTTTTGTTGAGTTCTGTTTTTGATCTTTTAAACATTTTATTGAAGAATGGTTTTTCATATATTATTATTCTGTGTACTTTTACTGGATCTTCAGTCTGTCCTTATTGGAGCTATTGCGCTTATTTTGATGATGTTCGCGAATGATGAGTATTATGATCAAGTCCATTGTATTGAATCAACAAAGATGCGATTTCTTTGAGTCCACAAAAAGAATACATATTTATTTCACATACAATATATAGTTGAATTCATTTGCATCAAATAATTATATCAGATTCTTCTGCGCAGTCCATTACCGCCTCATATATATTACTTGCTCTGTCGTCAAAAGAGTTAAACACAAGCAAAACCAGAAGTTCCAAAGCCAAGGCTCAAGAAGTGTACACAGAAGCAAACAAAGAAGTAAAAAGAAGTATCAAAAGAGACAAGAGGAAGTATATTGAGGAGTTGGCAAGAGAGGCAGAAGATGCTGCAGCCAAAGGAAATATGAGAGAACTGTATAGCAGCACAAAGAAGCTAACAGGGAAATACAAGCAAACAAGTTGCCTCATAAAAGATAAGAATGGGAAACTGCTCAGCAATATACAAGAGCAAATGAAGAGGTGGACAGAATATTTTGGGGACCTTCTCAATAGACCAGCTCCACAAAACCCGCCGGACATCCAGCCAGCAGAAGAAGAGCTACAAATTAACGGTGAAAGACCAACGAAGGAAGAAATAAAGAAAGCCATAAAGCTTCTAAGAGATGGAAAAGCGTCTGGACCTGATGGCATTCCAGCAGAAGCCATCAAAGCAGATATCGACACGGCTACAGAGATGTTATATAAATTACTTGGTAAAGTCTGGGAAAAAGAAGAGATACCAGCAGAATGGAAGGAAGGATATCTGGTTAAGTTGCCTAAGAAGGGAAATCTACAAGAGTGCACAAATTATAGAGGAATAATGTTACTATCAGTGCCAGGAAAGGTATTGAACAGGATTATCCTTGAGAGATTAAAGGAGTCCATAGACAAGAAATTGAGAGACGAACAAGCAGGTTTTCGACAAAACAGATCATGTACAGACCAGATAGCCACTTTGAGAATAATAGTTGAACAAAGTCTGGAATGAAATTCACCACTATACATCGGATTTGTGGACTACGAAAAAGCATTTGACAGTGTGGACAGAGAATCACTTTGGAAATTGATGAGGCATTATGGAGTTCCCCTGAAGATCATTAATTTAATAAAGAAAACCTATGAAGACATGACGTGCAGAGTTCTTCATGAAGGACAGCTTACAGAACCATTTGGGATAAGAACAGGAGTGCGACAGGGATGCCTCTTGTCTCCATTTCTTTTCTTGCTGGCAATAGATTGGGTTATGAGATCATCGACAACACACAACAGAAATGGAATCCAGTGGACTCTGACTAAGCAGTTGGATGATCTGGATTTTGCTGATGATTTGCCTCTCCTGTCCCATAACCGTAATCAGATGCAGGACAAATTGGAAACACTCGATGAGAGGTCACAGCAATTGGGTCTGAAAATACACAGGGAAAAGACAAAAATAATGCGAATAAATGCAGGTAATGAAAACAGGGTTGAACTTGAAGAAACACCAATACAAGAGGTAGAATCATACACATATCTTGGCAGTAATATAGATAAAGTTGGAGGGACAGACAGCGATATCAAAATAAGAATACAAAAGGCAAGAGGAGCTTTCATTGCATTGGGAAATATATGGAGATCAAGAGAAATAGGATCCAACATGAAAATAAGAATCTTCAACTCAAATGTGAAGTCAGTCCTATTGTATGGCTCAGAGACATGGAGAACAACAAAGACAACAACCAAAAAGCTACAGACTTTCATAAATGGGTGCTTGCGTAGAATAGAGGGATTAAAATGGTATGACAAGGTTACCAATGTGGAACTGATGACAAGAACTGGACAAGTGCCAGTGGAACAAGAGATGAGAAGAAGACGATGGCGATGGATAGGACACACACTGAGGAAGCCTGTTGATAGCATTACAAGGCAGTCCTTGTTCTGGAACCCCTAGGGCAAGAGAGGCAGAGGAAGACCAAGAAGTACATGGAGAAGAGAGTTGGAAACAGAGGTGAAAATGATGAGGAGAACATGGAAAGAACTTGAGATGATGGCACGTGACAAGAGGACTTGGCATGTGTTTGTTGAAGGCCTATGCTCCTTTGGGAGTGGAGGGTTATGAATGAATGTCGTCAAAAGGTCTGACTGTTTACTCGCGATGTCGTATGTCAATCATCTGGTATCGAACAGCCGTCGTTTTGGCGAAGATAAAGATTCTATTAATCATTAATTTATACTCCCTTTTGTTCCTAGTTCAGGAAACCTTATTCATCGATAAGAATACTCCAATATTCTATTCATAACACAAGATAGCTGACCCTGCAGCCTATCTTCAAAAGGACTTCAGCGCAATTCAATCTACACTGGGAGTAATCAAAAATACGTCAGACTTCGATCAAGTTTGGAGTCTTAAGGGTACAATTATAACGTTGTCATGTGTTACATACCAACGTAACACGTCATCATAATCCTAGACCACTATACAAATTCGCGTTCAATACCGTGAAGCGCGAAACATAATATATATTTATAACATTTCAACCCCATAACGAGTAACTTTAAAAGTGCTCACAATAATAGTGGCTAACATCATAAAACATGTCGTAACAATAACCACTAGCGCAGAAGAGGAAACCAATGGTGATGAAGATGACATAAAGATGGAAGAACTTAAGGCAGCACTGGAGAAAATAAAGATGGGCAAAGCAGCAGGTCATGATGGTGTAAGACCAGAAATGGTTAAGTACATGGGAGCATCAGCTGGAGAAGAGAGGGATTGTCATAAGCAGCTCTAAAACAAAATCCATGGTGATATCACGAGAAGAAAGAGTACATCAGATTAAGCTGGGGGAGCGGGTCATGGAGCAGGTCAACCACTTTAAATACCTCGGAGCTATTATAGACCGAAAGGGCGGCTTCAGAGACGAGTTTGCAAATCGAAAAGCAGCAGCTGGGAGATTTTTTCAGGCCATAAATTGAGGATTCCTCAGCAAGAGAGAGGTTGGTAAGAAACCGAAGATGGCTGTATACCGCTCCACCTATGTCCCAGTCTAGGCATATGGATGCGAGTCATGGGCAGTGACCACAACCAACAAAAGCCAGATCCAAACCTCAAAAATGAGGTATCTGTGGAAAGTGGTTGACGTAACAAAAAGAGGCATGGTCCGCAACCAGACGATAAGTCAAGGCCCAAAATCCCACCCCCTGCAGACACAAGTAGAACAGTCCCAACTAAGATGGTTTGGCCATGTCTGCAGAATGGGAGAAGATCGGCTACAACGAAAAGCATGGGAAACAAAGAGCCAGGGATCCAGACCCCCAGGACGACCCAGAGTCCGCTGAGAGGACAACATTACACAATCTTTGAAGGACCGAGGACTAGAATGGAACCAGGCTAGGAGGAAGACAGCAGATAGGATAGTCTGGCGCTCTCTATTCCAAACCTCTCCTCCTCACGGTAGAAGGGAAACGACTAAACAAGTAAGTAAGTAAGTTAGCTAGCACATCACAGAGCAGTTAAGAGGTTACATTAGGATGTCTGATTACTGTCGACTCTCTTTCCATTACACGTCACAATATACTTGCACTGAGTACTGACCTCTAGTTAAGTAAGAGTTAATGATAAGCAATGTTAAACATAGACTCTAACGTGACCCGTTTGTTGGAGTAAGGAGATCCGTAAGTGCACGTTTTATTTTTAAATACAATTTTGCCTCGTTTTAGCGCGGCACGGCACTTTCAACCCAGTCGGTTATATTAGCCGCATGGCCAGATATAAAATACCTTTAGTTCTGATAATATTTAGTTAGCCTAAGTGTCATAGGATGATGATGTCAGTGTAATACAGATATCGATCATATGCTGTAATAATGATGATGATTATTACTCTGATGATGATGACAATAGTCAATGTGTGTGTAAGTGTGTGTGTGTGACGGGGGGGGGGGGTAGCGAAATCTGTGAGATAATCGCTTATTTCAGTAAGATTTTAGTCCTATGATAATAAATACACCCGCCCTCAGGGATTTGACTATTGGCATCTTCAACGCCAGTAGAGCGCTGCCTTGTGTGCAGTTGAAATGCTTTAAAAATGACCCGCCGTAAAAATCTAACACGCTTTTTAGTTTCGATTTCGAGACGTACAATTAACAATTTTACATCTTGCCCGATCTGCTGCACGAAACTGCGGCAAGACTTATAATTAACGATCTGCCAGAAGTGTGACACCAAACTAACGTTCTGAATTAACGAAATCTTTTAACTTTAACGTTAAAATTAGTAGTAACTCGGACATTTTCCAGTAGTAAGAACGAAACGACTGTAATAATTAACGCAAACACTACCAAACGTTTTGAAAAACCCCTCTTTGCTCTGCACGCGGTTCCTTTACTAAATACACACTGTGGGCAAAGCCAGCAGATATAAACACACAGACAGTTTAAATTCTCGCCACGTAATGTATTTCTGACGTCACTCAAACTAGTTGGTTTATTTGAATAATGAAAAAAGTGATAGAGAATGAGGGGGGAAGATGGCCGACTTGTGCAAAAGTTATATTTGACGATTGACAGTGACAAAACTGTAAATCTAAACCATAATGAAACTGACCATAAAAATCATATATTAGGATAGCTTAGTGTCTCCTGAGAAATAATATGTTTTGAAATATATGGTAGTTCAATTATTAGCCAAGTTATTGAGATAATACTATATGTCTACGAACGCTAGGACGGACAGACTGTTGTTCTTGCTCGTTACACATAAAGTTATTGGGGACGCAAGTTTAAAAAAGAGGCATTGGAGAAATTCAAATCCGATTGGGTGGTATAAGAGTATAGGAGTAAAGGGGGAGGTAGGATAAGGGTAACAAACACTAAACATCTTTTTGTATTGCCATAACTAACGCAGACTGACCAATGGACTACGAGACACATAGTTTGTTTAGAATTTTGTTTTTGTTTTTTTCAAAACTAAATTCAAAATATGGTAGTTGCCTGATTTCATTGGCCAGCTCTAATAGATATTGGCCAAAGGCTTAGGGGTCTCGTGGCCATTTGACAAGAAATTTTTATATCAACAAGTACGTTGAGATCAGCTGTGATAAATTTTAAAATAAATACTAAATTCACAGTCTGGACAGGGCAGAGCAAACTGAGGCCATTCTTTGCCAGTCAACGTTATGTGTGTCATATTTCTTTGGAATTGTGGTAAGAATGCTTTATGTATTAATATGCTTGATTAAAACTGCAAAAGTTAGATACTGCTATTGGGGAAAGTGAAGGACATGCCGGAGCAAACATTATTGAGTCCTCACATTGAACTGTATTTGACTGTTGCATATTGTTATGATTATGTATTAATATTATTGTATTAGAAGATGTTAGTAAGCCTTAGTGTTCCATGAACACTCTTCAACATGCCTAAAGAGTTTATAAGTAAGAAAAGAAAAGAAAAATCATCAAAAAGGAGAAGTGGTTACTCCACGTTATTGTATTGAAGAAAAATATGGAAAAGTACAGTGGCGTATCTGCCATAGGGACCTGAGGTGTGGTAACAGAAATGTGTGAGACATATAAATTAGGGGCTGGTGCACCTGTATGCACAAGAGGCTGACCCCATACCATCATGTGTACATAGTGATAAGAAATTGTGATCAGATGTGAAAAGGCCTGGGTGTCTTTTATTGCAGGGTTTTTATTTCCTGTTACCAGCCGGTGACAGGAAACCTGATGAGTGATTGTAAAGAAAAAGTCTCCTTTCAAAAGTTTATGCTGTCAGCAGATGGCTTGAAGGAGCTTGTGGGTGCTGATCTATATATTCTCTGCAGCGACATACTGACTTGTTATCTTCATACCAAGAATCCCAGGTGATATGTTAACATCTGGGACATCTGACACTTCATTCAAATAAAAAAATGTTATTTCCAAGAATACACAGAATTATATGGGGCGTGATGAAACAACAGCTCCTCCTAACAAATGACTAACACTAGTAGCTATTAAAGTTTTAGTCTGTGAATACACATACAGGAATAATATAGTGACATTATACTTATAGGACAAAGAGTCCAGACATTTTAGTTAATCAGTATATGTAAAACATATTTTCTTCATTTTCAAAGACCTGTCCAAAAGAGATGGCAGGACAGGCAGATTAAATTGTACAAAGAAAAGAATTCAATTTTAAAGAAAACCTTAACCACAGTCTTATTCACTTCCTTATAGTGAGTTAAAGTGTATTGTGTTGATGTACCACCATTGTCATTTCACCCCTAGACACTAGTCACATCAGACACCAGCCACTAGAATCAAAATACGGACCGTGTGAGATCTAGGGAGGTAGCGTTAGGTTCCCTGATAATACATCATCATCATCATCTTTTTAGAGTCAGGGCCTACATTTGCTTGACCTCACACGGTTGACATAGACACAGCTGTCTTTCTTGTTAGGTATAACATCTTAACCTCCGCAATTAATTACACTTGCTACATATTTTGGTAGGCTTGTCCGGGATTTGAACTTCTACTACTACATAAAAAGGGGTCCTGGTCTGGGATTTAGCAGTAACAACATTTCTATTTACCCAGGGAATCCCCATTGTTAATATTATCAAGATTTGGAAAATTGATGAAGTGTCAGAGCCTGGAATAATTAATTAGAGTTGTACTTATTTTAAAAATTGAGTTAGAACATTTTATTATTTATCAGATGGCAGATTTGGCCACGTTTCGCTCTACTGCTTTGCAGACTAGACTGCCAGAGATATGAACATGGAGGGTCAAGTCTTAATTAACTATGTCACCTCAGAATGAGATAAGTTTATTGCTAGGGAAGAACATAGATTAGCTGAAGTGAGGAGAATGCAGTTAGAATATGCTAGGGAACTTAAGAAATTAGAAGCTGAGAAGGAAATTAAACGTTTACAAATTGAGGCTGAGAAGGAGGCTAAGAGATTAGAGGCTGAAGAAAAACGACTAGAAAGGGAAGCAGAAGATAAAAGATTACAGAGGGAGCACGAGCTGCGACTGAGGGGGCTGGAGTTCCAAGGCCATGCTCCTGACTATGGTCACTGCCCCTCTACCTCTGATGATACCACTAGTCAGGGGGCCTCCAACTCAGCCATGGGGTTTCACTTAAATTATTTTGTGGAGAGATATGATGATATTGAAGCATATTTAAGTAGGTACGAGGTATTAGCTACAACTTATGGGCTAGAAAAGGAAAGATGGGGCCTGAAGTTATACCAAGGTCTTCGGGGAACAGCTTATGAAGTTTTTTTCCAAAATGAGCAAGAATGACCAAGACAATTATGACATGTTAAAGCAGGCTCTTTTGCTAAGGTATGAACAAAAACGGAGAATTTTATAGAAAAAAATTTAGGAATGCCAAGCTACTGTCGGGTGAGACCTATCACCAGTTCTCTTCACGTTTAGAGACTTACTTGGAGAAATGGACTGCTCTGGGGAAAACCTAAGATCTAAAAGAAATGATCCTTATTGAGCAATTAAGAGAGTCCATGGCTCCAGACTTGAGAAATTTTCTCATGGAACAAGGTGCAGAGAGGCTGGGTGAGTTACTTAATGTCGTTGAGAGGTATCAGGCGGCCCAGGCAGAGGTAGCTGGCGCCAAAAAGAAACACGTAGACAATTATAAGGCTCCACAAAACTTTAATAAATTTGACCACAAAGGTAAGCCAAACTTTGATAGGCCACGAAATGACTATAAAAACAAAAACCCACAGTTCAAGGACAGAAAATATGATGAAAGAACACCTTTTCATCAAGGTAGATTGTATTGTAAATGGTGTAAGAGAAAGGGTCATGACATCAAATTTTGTACTAGTAAACCTTCTGGATTTGCTGCTATGAAAAGGGGGAACAAGGGAGAAAAGGACAAACCTACTGGACAGCAGGAATCTTATCACCCCCCAGTGTGTGAGGATGTAGTCTGCAATGGGGTCACCATTAAGTGTCTCTAAAATACAGGCTTAGATTTTGATTCTGCCGTGAGCTCGCACTTGGTGAACCCAGATCAGTATACCACAGAAACAGTGGAGATACAAGGGGCGACCAAGGACCTACCACTCATGACACTTCCCATTGCAAGGATAACAATGAAAACTCGCTATGTGGAAGGAATAATCAGAGCAGCAGTGATAGACGCACCCATTTACCCTCTGATATTGGGGTGTCGTTATATCTTCTTGGGGAATCCCAAGAGACCTGTGGTCATGGCAGCAGTGCAGACCAGATCACAGTCCAAGAACGAATAATATGAACCTATAAATACTAATCCAGAAGAGATGAGGAAGGCACAGGCTGAGGATAGGTCACTGAAGTCGAGCTTTCAAAAATTGCGTAACTGCCATACACCTCCTAATAAAGGAGAATTTTACATGAAGAATAAATTGTTATGTAGGAAGGCCGGAACTGGTTCAAATGGTCACGGACAACTGGTACTTCCCAAGATGTTTAGGGCAGACGTAATACGGAGTTTACATGTTGGAAAAGATGGGGACAACGAGAAAGTAGGTACCATCTGCCAAAAAGGTTTCTCAAAAGTATTATTGGCCAGATGAAAAGATAATTATTGAGAATTTTGTTGAAGCCTGCGGCATATTTCATGAGGAAACACTCACAAGTGGGGACAATAATAATCATTAATTAGATACGCCACGGGGCAAACTTAGGCCTGAAAATGGAAAGAACAATAAATTTAATAGTGTAGACCAAGTGGAATGGGAACACCCTTTTCACACACAGTCTTCACTTGAATGTGTTAGAATGGCAACTCTGCGTCGAGTACAAAGAGTGATTTTACCCCAGAATAAGCCGACAATCCCTTGGTCGGAATTATGTGCACTGGAGGAAAATAAAAGAGAGAAAAGTTCTCTCACTGTGAATTGGAACCTGAGGGGAGACAACCCCAGGAAACGAATTGGTAGTGGAAGATTTGTAAGTGATGATAGAAGGAAAGTTCATTGGAACTTCAACCGGAATGGCACCGGTAACCCTATTTGGGAGGCCAATAAAAAGTCCAGTGGAACGTCAACCGGAATAGCACCGGTAACCCTATTTGGGAGGCCAATAAAAAGTCCATTGGAACTTCAACCGGAATGGCACCGGTAACCCTATTTGGGAGGACAAGAAAAGGTCTATATGTAACCTTATTGAGGAAGTGGACAGATGAGAAGGCAGAAGAGACTGTTACCTCATCATATCAATATGTGAACAAACTGACCACTCGTTTAAGAAAAATGACAAAAGGTCCTGGAGAATCATACAGACGTGTTAACGGATAAGCCGGGGTACACCAATTTGTTAAAATAGGATATGAAACTACTAGACCCAACACCCATCTGTATGAAGCCTTATTCTATTCCTTTCGCTAAGGAAAAAGCTTTGACAGAGGAGATAGATTATTTGTTACAAGAAGGGATTATTTCTCACAGTGAATCTCCTTATAGTTCTTGTGTGGTTTTGTTGCGAAAACCATCTGGAGAACATAGATTGTGCATAGATTACAGGAAACTGAATGCTGTCACAGAAGGTCAGATGGTGCCATTACCTGATACTACTCAACTATTTGCCAGGCTGAACAAGGCAAAATATTTTTCTAAGGTGGATCTTAGCAAAGGCTATTATCAAATTCCAGTAAAGCCTGACGTTCGACCTTACTTAGCCTTTAGCACCTCGGAAGGTCATTATGTGTTCAACATGCTGCCGTTTGGGTTGAAAAATGCCCCGAGTGTGTTTTCTAGGATGATGCGAAATTTGTTGGATCCCCTGAAAAATCCATGTATCTCGAATTTCATGGATGATATCCTCATTGCTACTGAAACATTTGAGGAACACGTTAACTCTTTGAATATGCTGTTTTATAGACTCAGAGAGGCTAACTTGACTGCTAGACCAACAAAATGTTGTATTGGTTGTAAAGAGTTGGAATTCTTGGAACATACCGTACATCAGGGTAGCATGACCCCTGACCCCAAGAATCCGGAGAAATTGAAAAGAGCACCGAGGCCACAAAAAAGAAAGATGTGCGATCTTTTGTGTCTTTGTGTGGTTTCTACCAAAAGCACATTAAACATTTTAACTCTATATGTGCTAGTCTGAAGGATTTAACTCGTAAGGGACAACCTGATACAATAAATTGGTCAGCACAGTGTGAATTGGCTTACCAGGAGTTAAAAGAAAAACTCACAAGCTGGCCTGTATTGAAATTGCCTGACTTGAATCAAGAATTTGTCGTGAGAAGTGACGCAAGCAATGTGGGCCTAGGCGCTACATTGTTGCAACGGTCCTCCTCACAAGATGGGGAATAGAACCCATTCGCTTATGCAAGCCGAAAGTAGAACACAGCGGAACAAAATTATTCAACAAGTGAAAAGGAATGTTTGCCGTTAATATGGGCTATAAAAAAATTCCAGATTTATCTATATGGCAGGACATTTGTGGTCCAAACAGATCAATCAGCCTCTAGTATTCTTAACACAGGCAAAGCATGAAAATGCCAGGTTATTAAGATGGTCTTTATTATTACAGCCATATTCATTTCTGATTGAATATATTACCGGCTCTCAGAACGTCGGTGCCGATTTTTTAAGTAGACATCCTTATGATGAGAATCAGAAAGACGCGTAAGACTTCATTTGCGCTCAGTTATCTCACAGATTGTAACCTGCAATGGATGCATGTTTTAGGAAGGGAGGTGTGTAGCGAAATCTGTGAGATAATCGCTTATTTCAGTAAGATTTTAGTCCTATGATAATAAATACACCCGCCCTCAGGTGTCTGTCTATTGGCGTCTTCAACGCCGGTAGAGCGCTGCCTTGTGTGCAGTGGAAATGCTTTACAAGTGACCCGCTGTAAAAATTTAACACGCCTTTTAGTTTCGGTTTCGAGACGTACAATTAACAATTTAACATCTTGCCCGATCTGCGGCTCAAAACTGCTGCAAGACTTATAATTAACGATCTGCCAGAAGTGTGACACCAAACTAATGTTCTGAATTAACGAAATCTTTTAACTTTTACGTTAAAATTAGTAGTAACTCGATCATTTTCCAGTAGTAAGAACGAAACGACTGTAATAATTAACGCAAACACTACCAAACGTTTTGAAAAACCCCTCTTCGCTCTGCACGCGGTTCCTTTACTATATACACACTGTGGGCAAAGCCAGCAGATATAAACACACAGACAGTTTAAATTCTCGCCGCGTAATGTATTTCTGACGTCACTCAAACTAGTTGGTTTATTTGAATAATGAAAAAAGTGATAGAGAATGAGGGGGGAAGATGGCCGACTTGTGTAAAAGTTATATTTGACGATTGACAGTGACAAAACTGAAAATCTAAACCATAATGAAACTGACCATAAAAATCATATATTAGGATAGCTTAGTGTCTCCTGAGAAATAATATGTTTTGAAATATATGGTAGTCCAATTATTAGCCAAGTTATTGAGATAATACTATATGTCTACGAACGCTAGGACGGACAGACTGTTGTTCTTGCTCGTTACACATAACGTTATTGGGGACGCAAGTTTAAAAAAGAGGCATTGGAGAAATTCAAATCCGATTGGGTGGTATAAGAGTATAGGAGTAAAGGGGGACGTAGGATAAGGGTAACAAACACTAAACATCTTTTTGTATTGGCATAACTAAATTCAAAATTTGGTAGTTGCCTGATTTCATTGGCCAGCTCTAATAGATATTGGCCAAAGGCTTAGGGGTCTCGTGGCCATTTGACAAGAAATTTTTATATCAACAAGTACGTTGAGATCAGCTGTGATAAATTTTAAAATAAATACTAAATTCACAGTCTGGACAGGGCAGAGCAAACTGAGGCCATTCTTTGCCAGTCAACGTTATTTGTGCCATATTTCTTTGAAATTGTGGTAAGAATGCTTTATGTATTAATATGCTTGATTAAAACTGCAAAAGTTAGATACTGCTATTGGGGAAAGTAAAGGACATGCCGGGAGCAAACATTATTGAGTCCTCACATTGAACTGTATTTGACTGCTGCATATTGTTATGATTATGTATTAATATTATTGTATTAGAAGATGTTAGTAAGCCTCAGTGTTCCATGAACACTCTTCAACATGCCTAGAGCGTTTATAAGTAAGAAAAGAAAAGAAAATCATCAAAAAAGGAGATGTGGTTACTCCACGTTATTGTATTGAAGAAAAATATGGAAAAGTACAGTGGCGTATCTGCCATAGGGACCTGAGGTGTGGTCACAGAAAGGTATGAGTCATATAAATTAGGGGCTGGTGCACCTGTATGCACAAGAGGCTGACCCTATACCATCATGTGTACATAGTGATAAGAAATTGTGATCAGATGTGAAAAGGCCTGGGTGTCTTTTATTGCAGGGTTTTTATTTCCTGTTACCAGCCGGTGACAGGAAACCTGATGAGTGATTGTAAAGAAAAAGTCTCCTTTCAAAAGTTTATGCTGTCAGCAGATGGCCTGAAGGAGCTTGTGGGTGCTGATCTATATATTCTCTGCAGCGACATACTGACTTTTTATCTTCATACCAAGAATCCCAGGTGATGTGTTAACATCTGGGACATCTGACACTTCATTCAAATAAAAATTGTTATTTCCAAGAATACACAGAATTATATGGGGCGTGATGAAACAACAGCTCCTCCTAACAAATGACTAACACTAGTAGCTATTAAAGTTTTAATCTGTGAATACACCTACAGGAATAATATAATGACATTATACTTATAGGACAAAGAGTCCAGACATTTTAGTTAATCAGTATATGTAAAATATATTTTCCTCATTTTCAAAGACCTGTCCAAAAGAGATGGCAGGACAGGCAGATTAAATTGTACAAAGAAAAGAATTCAATTTTAAAGAAAACTTTAACCACAGTCTTATTCATTTCCTTATAGTGAGTTAAAGTGTATTGTGTTGATGTACCACCATTGTCATTTCACCCCTAGACACTAGTCACACCAGACACCAGCCACTAGAATCAAAATACGGACCGTGTGAGATCTAGGGAGGTAGCGTTAGGTTCCCTGATAATACATCATCATCATCATCTTTTTAGAGTCAGGGCCTACATTTGCTTGACCTCACACAGTTGACACAGACTCATCTATCTTTCTTGTTAGGTATAACATCTTAACCTCCCCAGCAAATTACACTTGCTACGGGGGGGGGGGGATGATAAAGTAAGATAGGTTATGTGCGGGAACAGTAAATTTTGTCTGCCTGTGTTAAGTGCGAATGAACATTGGTCAGTCTGGTTTTCGTGAGTTTACCTCGTGCGGATTGTGGGTAAAAACACAGGAGAATAGTTCAAGGTGCGAAGTGGTTAGTTTTGGACTGAAAGGTGAACTGGAAGGTTGCGTGTAGAGCGGAGAAGATGGCTAGATGTTATTGCTGAATCTTGTTGTTTAATTCTGTGGGATGAAGAATTATGAATTATTACCTTGGATATTTGTATTTCATATAATGTTTGAGGTTCATGACATTTTCGTAATACAGTTTTCAGTTTGGGACTAAATTTCGGTGTTGATTGATTACTCGGGAATGGATGAGACAATTATTGTGTAAGAAGATAGTAAGCATCTTTGAGGATTAATTAATGTGACAGCATGCATCATCTATCATGTGTCACTAAGTGTATGTTAAAAGTAAAAAAAAACCTGCGTGGTGAAACAGCGCTGTGTTATCCGTGGAAAAAGGTAATATTAACTAAAACGATTAACGATTAACGATAGTGTTTTGCAGTATTATCACTTCTTGTAAAAACAAAAGCTGAGTAAATAAAACTTCTGGATAAACAAGTTGTGCTCCAGCACTAGCCAGATAGCATACAAAGATAAAAGATGATAGTGCAGGACACATATCTAGGTTACGTTAATGTTTTTAACAGGTGCGTAAAAATACAAAATGCAATTTACTATGAAATGGACGGAATTACTTTAAGCCAGACTGTAGGAAAATAGAAATAGATAAGATTAAATTAAAGAGATCAATATTAGACAGCTATTTTGGCCACTTAAAAAGACATAACAACTTACTGGTGATCATATTAGAAGGAAGAGTTGAAGGCAAACGTGCAACAGGAAGACAGTGCTATAAGTGGGAAGATAACATCAATAGATGGATAGGAACTAGTCTATCAGAGTGCACCATCCAGAAAGAAGACGTTGAGATCCATTGCAGCCGACATTCACTGTGGAGATGACAACTGTTGATGATGAAAATGATTAAATATAAAACTTAAACAGGATAATAAAAGAACGATTAATCAATAATTCATCAGATCTGCAAATGATCATTCTTGATTTCATTGTCGGCTTATCGCCAAAAATGGAAGTGCTCCTGAAGAAATCATAATTATTAAAATATTCGCATCAAGTGAAAATACTAATCTATGTAACAATTTATTTCAGTATTTATACTACTAACTGTAATTTTATATAGCTTGTCATTAAATTGGCGATGATATATAGGTATATTGATCTAATAAACTGTTTGTTTTCTTATTTTATACTGTTTATAGTTAGTATTATTATTACTATTATTATTAGTCGTGGCCTATGGGTGCGAGTCATGGAGAATGACAATAACCCACAAAAGCCAGAAATGAGGGTCTGAGGAAAGTGGTGGAAGTAACAAGAAGCGACATGGTTCGCAACCAAACGAAACGATAAGTCCTCAAAACCCAGTCCCTGCATACCCAAATGGAATAGTCCCAGCTACGATCGCTCGGCCATGTCTGCAGAATGGACGAAGATTAGCTACCACCACAAATATGATAAACTAATACCCAGGGATCCAGACATCCAGAACGAACCAGAGTCCGCTGGTAGGACAACATTAGACAATCTCTGAAGGACCGAGGACTTAGACTGGAACCAGGCCAGGAGGAAGACAGCCGTTAGGATTGTATAACGCTCTCTCTTCCAAACCTCTGCATCTCAAGGTAGAAGAGGAACTACTAAGTAAGTAGTTAACTATTGTTATTAATTTTGTTTTTGCAGTTTGTTCTTGGAGTGGACACGTACCCTTTTGTACAGTTTGATCTTTGGCAGTGCTATTTATAGATCTAAGCAGTTGTTTAACTGTTTGAATTACTCTTCCACTTGTATCTTTCTGTTTTTTGATTATCTTTGGAGCGACGGTAGTGTCTGTCTGACAAAACAATTATTGATTTTATCGTACTTCATCTTAATTTTTTTGTTTTTGTGCAGTTTGTTTTTGGACTGGCTGTGAAGCTATTTCTCTAAATAAATAAATGTCTGATAAACGTTCTAATCTAAAACATAGGCAGAGATAACCTTCTTGGTCCCAGGGCAATAAGGCTCAAGGAGAGGATTTTAACAAAAGGGAAAGAAGTTTTACTAGGGTAACAGACAGAAGACATTTTCCAACTTTGTGACCAAAAGGTGTTCGTCAGGAGGAAAGGAAAGAAAACGGAAGCTTAGTGATAATCCTTCGAAAATAAATACAATGAAAAAAAAAAACCGTAAATGCCGCTTCCGCTTGTCAGAGCTTCTGCGCTGACTATGCAAAACAGGTCAATGCCGCCCCCGTCCACCCCCTTCCCCCCTTCCCCTGGCAATAATGGTCATTGCCCCTAACCACCCATTCAGTGGATTAAGCTCGATTGAGGCTAGGGGGAGTGGACCCTTACTCTTGTGGGCCCTCAGGCACTACCCGACTGCCAATCAACAGTTTAAATAATGTTATTATTAGGGGCCTTTAAATTGAGTTTTGCGGAGTCAAATTTCGAAGCTCATCATCTAAGTTCGTCTGGTTTCCCCGTTTCAGCTATTTTTTGATGTAAAACGTTTTGAGGAAAAAGGAAGAAATAAAATTTTGGAATAAGTTGATATAAACAAACAAGAGTCTACATACACGTTACATAACAGGTTTTCCCTTCCGTGGCAACCATCAAACACAGGAAAGAAGGACGGCAGATATTCAAACATCTACAACGTAATAAGCAAGGCACTCATCAAGTGTATGAAACATGAATGAAAAAACGAAGAAGAACACTAAACTAAGGAGACATACCGAGGTAATGAAACTAGATACCGTACAATAATTCAGTAAATTTAAGCAAACATTTATAAATTAAGCACATCACAAATATTTCCTGTAAAATAAACTCATTCAAGGATTAAATGAACAAGCAAATAGAAGAACAGAACGTTTACCAAATTCTAATGAAGGCCAGTATGAAAATAAAGGAAAGCAGATAGAGGAAAATTTGAAATTAGATACCAACAGAAATGGGGAAAACAAGATAAAACTGACAAAAATAGATAAGTCATTGATAATAACACTAGTCAACAAATTTTCAAAAGTTATTTTGTACCAGAAATTAAATATACCATTTCTTATTGATTTTGACATGCTGATTTCAAATATCATAATGAAATTCACCAATTGGCTCTGGTTGTTTTTTTTAAATGATGAATTTACATTACAGGAATACAAATAATGTATGCTTGTTTAATTCTCTGGGGTGAACAGCTAGTCTTTCTACTTTAGCATTATAAAAATTGTGGTTACATACTCAATTAATTGATATTTCAACATAAAATGATAGAAAAAATAAAAACATTATTTAAAGTTCACATATCATGTTTTAAAAAGGCACATTTGAACTCATTCCGTCATTATACAGTCGCTGTTCGAGCTCTCTTTGCTTGCTTCTTGTAGTCAATCGATGAGGTGTCTCTTGTCACAGTCCAACAGTAATCAGCAAGCATTGAAGGGCTCCAATTGCCTTGATACTTTGTCTCCATAGCAGCAATGTCCTGGTGAAATCGTTCACCATTCTCATCACTGACCGCTCCACAGTTTGACGTAAAGAAATCCAGATGAGAATCCAGAAAATGAATTTTCAAAGACATGTTGCAGCCAAGACTCTTATACTTCAGCAGGAGATTTTCTAAAATTTCATTGTAATCATCAGATCTGTTGTTTCCAAGAAAATTGTCCACCACTGACTTAAATGCTAGCCATGCTGCTTTTTCCTTGCCATGCAAACACGCAAAGAAACTCGTCATCATAAAGAAGTTTTCGAATTTGTGGACCAACAAATACCCCCTCTCTTATTTTAGCTTCGCTCAGTCTTGGAAATTGTCTGATGAGGTATTTGAAAGCCTCATCTGTTTTCTCCATTGCCTTGACAAAGTTTTTCATGAGACCCAGCTTAATATGCAAGAGTGGCAACACAATCTTGCTGGTGTCGAGAAGTGCTGAGTTCTCAACGTTCTTACTGCCAGGCTGCAATGACTGCCTGATTGGCCAATGTCTTCTGATGTAATGGTCACTTCGTGCACGGCTATCCCACTCACAGAGAAAGCAACAGTACTTGGTGTATCCTCCCTGTAGTCCAAGCAAAAGAGCGACCCCTTTTAAGTCACCGCAAAGTGACCAATGATGATGATCGTAGTTTGTACACTTCAAAGGCTGATTAATGTTTTCATATGTTTCTTTCATATGAACTGCGTGACCAACTGGAATTGACGGTAACACATTACCATTATTCAACAAAACCGCTTTAAGACTCGTCTTGGATGAATCAATGAAAAGCCTCCACTCTTCCGGTATGTAATTGATTTTGAGGGCTGCCATTAAACCAGAAATGTTGTGGCACGCAGAAAGGTCACCCTCTTTGAAAAAGAATGTAATAAGCGGCTTCTGGCGGTTCCTATACACAGAAATTGTAACGTCTTCTGCCAGGAGATTCCACTGTTGCAATCTGGAACCCAAAAGCTCCGCCTTGTTCTTCCGTAAATTCTGATCTCTTACAAGATCATTCAGTTCACCTTGGGCTATTAAGTGTGGTTTAGTGGATGTAGTTTGCTCAAAATCTGGGTTGCTTGAGGTTTACGGTTCAGGTCCATCAGTGGAAGCAGCTGAAAATGATTCTGTCACTTTGGGAACTGGTAGGTCATCGCCATGTGGTACCGGGCGTATTGCAGAGGGGATGTTTGGATATGCCAGAGTCCATTTTTTCTTCTGTGATATGTCTTTCCCAATTGGAGGGACCATGCAAAAGTAACAGTTGTTGAGATGATCAGTGGGCTCTCTCCAAATCATTGGGACTGCAAAAGGCATAGCTTGCCTTTTGCCAGTCAACCACAGTTTAAGATGTGCTGCACATGTATTGCAGTATATGTGTGGTGCCCAGCTCTTATCTTGATCTCCTATTCTGCTGCCAAAATACAAACTGTACGCCTTCTTAATCACTTTAGTTATATTTCGTTTTTGTGATACAAATGTCACCTCACCACATATATAACAGAAATTATTAGCACTATTCACACATGTCCTAGGCATTTCTAACTACGATACTTTTGATAAGGACAAATGCACTAACTAATGGCAAAATTTTATCAGAGATAGATATTTATACACAAAGGTGATGTAATCATAGGTAGGATTTCATCATCAACTTCTAGTTACATTTTTATTGGTCATTAGAAAAAATATGCAATCGCCCACAACAGTTGCGTCATATATATAAATTGATCGTAATTAAATAAACTAGTAGCATATATCTTGAAAACTAGATCCAATCAACATTTTTTAATGTCATTTTCGTTTTCAGCACACCAAAATTAGTTAAGATCAGCTATTTTCATTTCTGGTACATTTTGGTTGTTGACTAGTGTAATTGGAACAGCTACCTGAGGGTAGAAATGAGATAAACTTGCTGGATGTTCAAGCCTTTAGGGTAAATACAAAACATTACACACATTAGGCGATTCTCAAATGAATCCCTGATGCTGTCAAGGAAGGTCAAGAAAGTTCACTGTATAGGCGGGAATATGAAAATGAAATTCAAAGCAGGACTGAAATTGCGAACAAGGTCAATTAACCATTCAAATTGCCTTATCCATCTGTCACATTATTAGTCTCATCTTTTCCCTTCAAAGTTGAACTTTTTTTCTTGGCACGTTTCAGGTCAGGTTTACTAAAATTGCGCGTTATATTTTTAACGGGTTACTTACTCGCAACTGTGCTAATATCCTTCTCAGGCATGTCAATAACTCCAGTACTATCAGGGATGTAGCGTTGATAACGTTAAAGCTTCTATTAATGATAAGGATAAGGCAGCATATAAAATCAAAGCGAATGCTGCTGTGTGATTTCATGTTAACTAATTGAACTGGTACTTGATGTGAGATTTCAAAGTATCCAAATAATTTAGATGACTCTTATGCATATCTATAATTCATCTCATGTTTTGGAGTGAACATTTAGCGTTAATGCATTCTAAACGACTTGGTTCAGCCAAATGAAAATGTCCAGACCTCGGAATGTAACTAATGAGTGCAAGCTGTTATGTCACGTGGGTAAAACAGGTTTAGTGTATGTTATCATCAATTTCCTTTTGGTTTTATATAGAGCACTCAACAATCACAGCTGGAAGCCTGAACCACGTTTTCACGAGATCTTACAGGGGTGGCTTATGTAGCAATTAGTCCTACTTGATGCGGTTGCAAGCCTCATGTACAACGTCATGTCAGCACAACATGTCTGAGAGACGAGTAAGTCTATTATTTCTTTGTATCACCAGTGTCTTTTCTTTACATGCTGACAGCTAAAACAGTAGATATATGAGATAGGCCACAAAACATAAAAGGAACAGGTTTGGATGGAAGAGATTCTGTCAGAAGATGGATTTTGGTGCGTCCTCTTTCGGATCTCTCTTTCACTACGGCAGTATCAGTTACATTTTTGTACTGATTTTATTGCGATTTTTTTCGAGTCGCACCCTTTCCTGTCTGTTTGCTATGTAGCAGAGAGTTTGTTGGTTCAAACATTTGGCACCCCTTGTTGGTGATAATACATCACGTTTGCCAAGGTGCGGCACAGATTTGGTAAAATTTGGTAAGGGTGCGCGACAGATAAGAGATTATTCGTCTGTGCGACACATTCTGGACAGTCAAGCATAACATAATCGTTTCTAGTACACCTTATTTCAAATAGATTTCTTTACATGAAAGTAATAATTTGTTACATCTTACACACACTGTCGTATGAGGTTACCGCTATGTCTGTGAGTTCGCCTGCCCGGCAATCGGATGTTTTCATACCGCATATGTAAGACTTGACCTCTAAATTATGTTAAAATGTTTTCCATGTCAGGTATATTTTGAAATCGACCCGCTCCCCCTCCCTCTCCCCAACACGCATGTTTGAAATGACTGGAGCTTTTTCTTTGCCTCCAAAACAAACACACCGGGGGAGGACGGTGAATATAACCTGACCTGTTTCAGTGTTAGGACACTATGAGATTCACTCTTGCCAAAGACACCAGACTTGCCAGTAGTAGAATTTAGAATTTCCATTTATCAGACATGACACCTTTTATTTGAGTATTCATCAGGTCTTACAATTCAGCCCAGGAAATCTCTAACATTTTAAGAAAGGAAAACCGGAATATCTGATGAAACTGAAACACACGGAGTTAACATTAACGACCCCAAGTACACGTGTAAAAAGGCATCGGCTAGTGCCTTAATTTCATCTGACCCAAAAATCTGTGAGCCAGGATTGGCTTTTGGTGGTTACAGCAGAAAGTACTATCCCTGGAATAAGAAGGGAACAGTAGCCTGAGCTTTAAGACGAAGGACCAACTTTGTAGCTTCTCCTTGACATTTATGAGAAACGAGCTACATCCGACAACCTTGACCAGCGACGAGTGTGAGCAGTGTGAAAAGAACCAACCCATCACAAGGAGCAGAACTGTCATTGGCAGCTAAGTTCAATATATACTGCCACTTCAACTTCTTGTAAATATTACCTCCGGTCATGACAGTGATGCTAACTTTTTCTTGATTTATTAACTATTCAAATTATTTTCAAACTGTAAAAACTTAAATGATTATTAAATTTATTTTATATGTAAATTTAAAAATTTAACTTCGATTTAATCATTTTAAAGTTACTGCATGTTTGTCTCAGCCAATTACTACACACACTTTAAAAGAGGTATACCATAATAATAAGAATTCCATTTAATAAACCAGAGGTGGGGGCTTGTTGAGGGCGCATCATGGGTCGAAGCGATTTGGAAAGTGTATTTGGAGAGATCGCTCTGCACCAAGATGTGCCTCACCAAAACACAAAATAACTATGATCATTTTACTATAACTACACACGGTTACGTAGCATGACGTGGTGTGCATAGTTACGTGTAGTGTGAACGGTGGTTTGGAACGGTGGTTTGGTTTTTATAAAGGAAAGGAGTGTGGAAAAATGGTTTAAGAAATATAAATAAGTTTAGTTACAGATTATTTGTCATTGTTGCAGGGAGATAAGATGAGTAAAGTAATGCTTTGTCATACGGGAGGAAATTCCACATATTTCGGTTGGTAGGAGAAATGTTTAATTTAGGTTAAGTAGATTTAGAATGTTATTAGTTATGGGTTAGAAAATTAGCATATGACGAATTTGTTGTAAGCGTTAAAGAAGACGGTATGCTATTGAGGTAAAACATCCAAAGGGGGATAATGTAAGATTATGTCCCTTGCAGGTTTTAGTGAGTTGTGCTCACAAATAAAAAAGTATGCACGCACGTGAAAAGTTGAGATGTGTGAACACAATTCAGGGAAAACGAATAATGTTAGAACGGGGATCGGGCAGTCCGGTTTGAGACGCGCTATGCGTAGGAAGGAAAAAGGGTTTTCTCGCAAGTGTTAAAGTTAGACTTGAGAAACGCGCTCAGCGTAATAGATGTGTGAGAAAACATACTCAGTCTTAGATGATTAGCAAGATTTATGCTGTGAGAAATAGAGTGTATAGAAAACGCTCAGTACATTATGTACCATAAATTTGGTGTACGGCAGTATTTTTATTGTGATAGTATTTTATTCTGAAGACATGATAGTTGTGAAAGAAAAGAAAGTGTATTTCGTTTGAGAACAAACCCAGGTACGTTGAACACTTTTATATATCAGTAACATGTGTAGCTCAGCAGACCAGGTCTGAGCAGAGAAGAATAATAGACAAAAATCTTGTCAAAGTGACAGCCCTGGCGGTAAGGCCAGTTTTCTCTTAGTGAGATATAACAAGAGACATATGAAAAAAAAAACGTAAAAATAAACAGTCAGCACGGAAGAGAGACAAGAAGTTTCTACCTGAAGAATTAAATGACATTGTGATAGCTGAAATAAGCAAGTAGTAAGAAGACAAGAAATTGCAGTTTTGAATATTGAATACTTTTGTTGCTGAAGAAACTGTTGTTATGAAAGACTGCTAATCTTGTTAATAAAGTTCGACCTTTGACATCTTCACTGCTATTACTCAGGTAAATTCGTTTTGAATCAACAGAGAGCATGAGAAAATATTTTTGTCAGTATGAGAGAAGGAAGTTTGTCACATTTACCTTACTGCATACTATCTACTGAAAGGGCAGTGGTCCTAACCTTAAAATACGATACACGGCCACAGTAGAACACAGAGTGTCGGCTTGTGTGGCGTGGTCCACTTATCTAAGTGTAGAGAATTCTACTTACAAAGTGTGTCTAAGTTATAGATTCCGAAGCAGAAATCAAGTGTGATTTTAATTCATTATGGGACAAACCCATCTTATCAGGGTGTGTGAAATTCAGGGTAAGAATTAGGCTTGATTAGCCAAAAGAGATGTTTGAAGATATATCAAGGTTACCATAACCGTCATGCAGAGACATGAATATTAAAGAAAAAATATAATCGCCGACTGAAAAGGAAATGTGCAAGAAGGCACCAAGTTGTAATTAATATGGATATCAAAAGGAAGATAATATGTCAAGAGGACTTCGCAAGAATATAATATATGGATGAAAATTATGAATATGCTATGGAAGCACGAAGAGATTAGTCTTGATAGAAGAAGAAATGGGCCGATGTATGGACTCATTTATGAACAGTGTATTGAAGGAGAGAATCGATATTTTAAATGAAGATGTCAAACTTTATTAGAGCAATGTGTAGCTCATGCAAGTATCTATGTTAAATAAAAGCGAAAGTCGTTGGAAAATAGACGTCTTCCAGAAATGATTAAAAGTTGGGATTAAGAGTTTGAACATATTAACAGTTAACAGTTTCTGACAGTTGGTTTAGTAAATACGAATATGAATATAAACCAGAACGATTATCCATAAAAGTTATGGCCAGAGTTTTTGGTGGCAATATCTATAATAAGTAAAACCCTAGACAACATTCAGACAACGGAAGAATTGCCCTTAACAGGGCTTAAAGAGCTAAGATAAATCATTGCTTAATTCTTCACAAAAGTTGTCGGCAGATTCTAGAATTAACGTGCGCAGCTAAAGCAGCATTGTTTTCATTTATCTGAATATCTTGTGAAGACTACCGTGAGATAGAAGTGTAATTACCCTTCTATTTACAAATCTTCCAAGAGTAATCTTGTGCGAAGGTAGACAACTTTGAAGCCCATATTAGATACTCTTGAGTTTTGGCGTTTGATAAGGTATGCTGAGAAAATATATAATAACTGGATTATATAGCACACAGTACAAATAGCATGCAATGAAAACAGACTACCAGGGTAATTTTTAACATGTTATCATAAATACAATTTTTTAAACCACGTGATTTCATAAGGACTGTCGGAGTGGAGAAGAGATCGTATTGTCCCCTTCTGTGTGCAGATATAGTAGTAGCATTTTTTTCCATAAATGTTTTCTTGTGTTCTTCGCAGACCTGATCACAGGGGCGCCCAGTGGTCTTTTTGGTCTTTTGCTTTGCTTTTGGTCTGGTTATTTTTCTCTGTTACTTGGCTTGTGCGTTACCAATTTCATTTAGAAACTTGCACTCGCAAAATTATATTTGAGAACAATAAAGTTTAATACTGGACTTACCAAACCCAGATTTATATTTTTACCAGCCACAGTGGTGTACATCATTATTGATCCTGACTCCTGACAGTCGTAATTCAAGGGGAGTTTACCTCTCTGAAACATACGCTGTGCAGAATCGGCGCTCTAACACAAAGTTGGCCGATAGAAGAATCATCTCCATCATTTGAACATTTTTTAGCAACCAGATGTTTCCCAATACTCCAAGTATTTCCCCGTGAAAGGATGAACCTCAAGAACTCTCACAGTTTTAACTATTTGTAGTAACACTTATATCCAGGAGAAGCACCATATTAGGCGTTCACCTCACTAGTAATATTTTTTGAGATGAATTGGGGCCAATTTAGATCTGAGAAAATTGGGATGACATAATATTAAGTGAAATAGATAATATATTCATGGCCTAATTCTATGACTAAGGGATATTACAGACCTACCATACCAGGCAATTAGGTAAGAGTGTGAGAGTGGCCACTGGTTGAAAGAGTGTGTGAGTTTGCTGGAAACTATCCATATATCTGATTTGTTTAAATTTTGTTTACTTTACTGGGTCTCAAAGAGTACCGATACTTTCATTCTGTAACATAGTGCTAACCTTCAACCTTTGGGTTAATAATTTTTGGGGTTTTTTTCTCTATTCGGAAAGGGTGCACTTTTTCTGCTTTATTTCATATGCATGTAAATGACTCTTTGATCTTTTTTTTCTTTACATATGTTGATGTTGTCGAGTTTTAATGATAATAAACTATAAAGAAACTTACCTTTGTGTGTTGGTCAGACCGTTCCCATTTAACCGTAGTTTTTCACGTTTGTGTGTCTTGTGGTCACGTAGCTGTGTGTGTGTAGAGTAACTTATCTATTCTTGATAGAGAGGCAAAGGCTGTCTTTTAATAAAGTCCAGTCGTACGAATAGGCTGGAGGAGATAACCAAATCACTCCAGAGACATATCTTTCTCTCAATCTACCACCTGAGAAAAATCTATTTTCTATACCCTTCTCGCGTATCTGTCGACATCCACTCTACTTAGACGGGCCAAATAAAACAATTAACCTTCCGTACGACAGAAATTTGAACTACATTTGTTTTGTTCAAGTTTTTTTCTTTAATTAATCTCCATTCAATTTCCTTCGTAACTAAGTTTAGCATTGTAATATATTTCGAAACGTTTAAAACTCCCGCCTTTCATACTGAAAAACTAAATGAAAAATCAAAGCGCCAGAAAATTCCTTGTTTCAAAACTCAGGAAAACGAAATCGTCACTTTAAGAGTTAAAAATTTTTTTGAGTTCTGATAATGTAAAGGAGGCAGACATGACGGCATATTTTACTGTTAGAGTACGAAAGGGAAACACGTATAAATCGGCAAAATAAACTACAGCTGGTTTGCTTGAAGAAATTCTGAACCAATGCATCCATGTGCTCATCTACGGTGTCTGCAACAATTCGTTTTAATGAAGAGGTTGCGACCATATCACGCCTCGAGTGTGTCATCTCTTAACTCATTAACTACCGCAAACCTCTGTCAGCTTCTCACAAAATAATCAAATTTGGACCGCAAGCCGCTCAGAGCGCCAATCTACTTGTAATTTTAGTAATACCTTGTAACACGAATGAAAAATGTACTGAAACACTCTCTGATCTGGTTCGAGATTTTAAGTTGCCACCAAAAAACAAATTCCCAAAGCATGGTTGTTGTAGAACACTGGAAAATTGATGTTATGTTCATATTTTTCAGCGTTTTGGGTTAGTTACCAAATCGTGTAAGACTGTTTACCTTTGCAACTAGTGATAGGACTACAAAAAATGCGTGTACATCTCGTCTAACGGCTGAATAGGATAGAAACGTGTTTCAACAATTGACTGATAGATCTAGCGACGAGGACAAGAGTGAAAACGGTGTGCACATTGATTGAAATAGTGATTTTGATAGAGATGGGGCGCAAGCAGTTATAATTGTGAAAATATTGCAAGTCCCCGGCCATCGGAGGGCCGTTAAATAGCAACAACCTCTATTAGAGTTACAACCGGTATTTATTGTAATAGTACATTCACTTAACTTTAAAATAACGTGTAATTCATAAAAATCTGTAAACAATTACGAAAACTACAGCTTACTTTGTGCAAACACCTACAGGATGAAAATGAGAAAAAAATTTAATTCAGCCACAGTGTGTTTTTCAATTCGGTAGTTAATGTGTTAAGACATTTTTAAGGGACTTCTAAATCTATTCTGTCTTCCTCTCCTGGGAGATCTCGGAGAAAAGTACGGAACCCCAAAGCTTTTGTAGATGTGATTTCTGTAACAATATGGTTTACATAATAAGATTGTCAGCTGCAAGCAGCTTATGTTTTGTACATGAGTAAGTAGTGGTCTTATTCTTTGTTTCTGTGTCCCCTAAGTTACCCCCGGGGACTACATGGGGCCTTGTATATGTTATTTATGATTAATTCCTCTTATTCTTTCAACTCCCAAAACACTTATGTCACGTGTTCCTGTCACGTGCCATCACCTCAAGGTCTTTCCATGTCTTCTTCACACCTTTCATATCTGTCTTCAGTTCTCTTTTCTTTGGTCTTCCTAGACCTCCTTATACTCTACTTCCTGGACCTCCTTATGCTCTACTTCCTAGACCTCCTTATACTCTACTTCCTGGACCTCCTTATACTCTACTTCCTGGACCTCCTTATACTCTACTTCCTAGACCTCCTTATACTCTACTTCCTGGACTTCCTTATACTCTACTTCCTAGACCTCCTTATACTCTACTTCCTGGACTTCCTTATACTCTACTTCCTGGACCTCCTTATACTCTACTTCCTGGACCTCCTTATGCTCTACTTCCTGGACTTCCTTATACTCTACTTCCTGGACTTCCTTATACTCTACTTCCTAGACCTCCTTATGCTCTACTTCCTGGACCTCCTTATACTCTACTTCCTGGACATCCTTATACTCTACTTCCTGGACCTCCTTATACTCTACTTCCTGGACCTCCTTATACTCTACTTCCTGGACATCCTTATACTCTACTTCCTGGACTTCCTTATACTCTACTTCCTAGACCTCCTTATACTCTACTTCCTGGACTTCCTTATACTCTACTTCCTAGACCTCCTTATACTCTACTTCCTGGACTTCCTTATACTCTACTTCCTGGACCTCCTTATACTCTACTTCCTGGACCTCCTTATGCTCTACTTCCTGGACTTCCTTATACTCTACTTCCTGGACTTCCTTATACTCTACTTCCTAGACCTCCTTATGCTCTACTTCCTGGACCTCCTTATACTCTACTTCCTGGACATCCTTATACTCTACTTCCTTTACCTCCTTATACTCTACTTCCTGGACCTCCTTATACTCTACTTCCTGGACATCCTTATACTCTACTTCCTAGACCTCCTTATACTCTACTTCCTGGACCTCCTTATACTCTACTTCCTGGACCTCCTTATACTCTACTTCCTAGACCTCCTTATACTCTACTTCCTAGACATCCTTATACTCTACTTCCTAGACATCCTTATACTCTACTTCCTAGACCTCCTTATACTCTACTTCCTGGACTTCCTTATACTCTACTTCCTAGACATCCTTATACTCTACTTCCTAGACATCCTTATACTCTACTTCCTAGACCTCCTTATACTCTACTTCCTGGACCTCCTTATACTCTACTTCCTGGACCTCCTTATACTCTACTTCCTAGACCTCCTTATACTCTACTTCCTGGACTTCCTTATACTCTACTTCCTAGACATCCTTATACTCTACTTCCTAGACATCCTTATACTCTACTTCCTAGACCTCCTTATACTCTACTTCCTGGACCTCCTTATACTCTACTTCCTGGACCTCCTTATACTCTACTTCCTGGACTTCCTTATACTCTACTTCCTAGACATCCTTATACTCTACTTCCTAGACATCCTTATACTCTACTTCCTAGACCTCCTTATACTCTACTTCCTGGACCTCCTTATACTCTACTTCCTAGACCTCCTTATACTCTACTTCCTGGACTTCCTTATACTCTACTTCCTAGACATCCTTATACTCTACTTCCTAGACATCCTTATACTCTACTTCCTAGACCTCCTTATACTCTACTTCCTGGACCTCCTTATACTCTACTTCCTAGACCTCCTTATACTCTACTTCTTGGACCTCCTTATGCTCTACTTTTTGCATAATTTATTGTGTTGTTATGTGTCACACTGCGCCGTCCTCTGATCTCACCAGCAGAGGCATGATGCATGGGCTGCTTGGCCTCTTTTTTCAAGTGCCCAACCTCGTGCTACAGAGACATCAGAAATGACCGAAAAGGTAAAAAGATAGATAGATAGATAGATAGATAGACAGACAGACAGACAGACAGATAGATAGATAGATAGATAGATAGATAGATAGATAGATAGATAGATAGATAGATACATAGATACATAGATAGATAGATAGATAGATAGATAGATAGATAGATAGATAGATAGATAGATAGATAGATAGATAGATAGATAGATAGATAGATAGATAGATAGATAGATAGATAGATAGATAGATAGATAGATAGATAGATTATGCTGGAAAAATGCATATTCCTAATGACACGTAAGATAATACTGTACATAATATGAAGGAATGTGTCATTACAGTTCCTATACCCCGATAAAGCCTTGCTTTTCAATTAAATTGTGGCTATTTTGTTGTCTCGGTTATTAGAAGCAAACCTAATTGTGTCAGTTATTTTGACTAGAGATAAGAGACACATCAGCCCTATCTAGGTTGCGAGAGATTTGTTTGAAGGAACATACGTCCTGCACTCACTACAAGGTGAATATAAAAGATATATATATTACACTGACAAACAACATTTTTCTTTCTTATATAAGAATAAGTGTTCTTAGGTCAGTTTCTTGCGCTGATTTCAAATTTGAAATCCGTTTATCTCTATCACATCGGGTTCTTAAGATATTTGTGAATACATATATTTTTGGGAAACCGTTATTTGCACCGTTTCATTTTTACTATATAACTGATTAAAAATTAATAAAATGCAAAATAATTCTACTTTTTTTACTGCTAAAGGATGCATGACATATGTTACGCTAATTTTCAAATAGTTACTGTATTTTGAAATAATTCTGAGCGAAATATGGCTTCTAGAAGTTGTAGAAATTCGGCTGATCTGTTCTGTTACGTGTGAAGATATTTTACCGATCGTGTTCACCAGAAAAACTTTACACCATTACCAAAGAAAGCATATAAACTGTATTTCGATTCGAAAGTTGATGATGCAAATAAATCTTGGAAGCCAAATGCAGTTTGTTCGACTTGTGCAAATACATTGGCAGGTTGGTTACGAAAATCGCCGAAGCATAAGTCGATGCCTTTTGGAGTGCCAGTAATATGGCGTGAACCGACAAATCACGCTACTGATTGTTACTTCTGCTTGACAAATATCCATGGTTTCACTTTTAAAACTAGAAAGTCTGTGGTTTATCCAAATATTGAATCGGTTTCGAAACCAGTGCCTCATGATCCAATCACGTGTCCGCTCCCAGTTCCACCAGAACAATATCCGTTGGACGTGAATGAACCATCAGAAAGTGATAGTTTACCTGCTTTAGAAACTAATTCTGACTCGGATTATATACCGGTGAATGATGGTGTTCACTTCATTAACCATTCAGAACTTTCAGATCTAATACGTGATCTCGCTCTTACCAAAGGACAAGCGGAATTACTCGGTTCGCGACTCAAAGAATGGAATCTTTTAGCGCCCAATACTCCGATATCTAAATTTCGTCATAGACACAGAGAACTTGTTCAATACTTTGAGATGGATGATGACATTTGCTATTGCAAAGATGTAAACGGTCTAATGGTGCACCTCGGTCATGAGCACATAGTCAACGAATGGCGACTTTTCATCGACTCTTCCAAGACTAGTCTAAAAGCCGTGTTATTGCATAATGGAAATTTATTTTCATCAATTCCAGTCGCCTACTCTGTTCATATGAAAGAAACTTATGACAATATGGCTATACTTTTGGCAAAAATAAAGTACAATGACTACCAATGGCGGATTTGTGGAGACCTAAAGGTCATTGCAATTCTCACGGGCATGCAGACTGGGTATACTAAATTTTTTTTGCTTCCTATGTGAATGGGACAGCCGCAACAGACAGGAACATTATGCAAGAAAGGTGTGGCCTATCAGGGATCGTATGCAGCTCGGGCATAAAAATGTAATACACGAGCCATTAGTTAACAAAGACAGCATCATTTTACCACCGTTACATATAAAGTTGGGGCTCATGAAGAATTTCGTAAAAGCGTTAGATAAAACGAGCAAAGCTTTCACTTATCTTCGAGAAAAGTTTCCGCAAGTTAGCGATGCAAAGATAAAGGAAGGTATTTTTGTAGGACCTCAGATTAGGAAAGTTATTGCAGACAAACAATTCGAGAACTTGTTACATGGTAGTGAACTTCGCGCATGGATGGCATTCAAATCGATCGTCGATAACTTTCTGGGAAATCACAAATCTGTCGACTATGTGCATATTGTTAAGCAGTGCATAGATGCATACAGAATTATGGGCTGTAACATGTCCCTCAAAATCCATTTGCTCGATTTGCATCTTGACTTTTTCCCTGACAACCTTGGCGAAGTCAGCGATGAACATGGAGAACGATTCCATCAAGATATCGCCGTAATGGAGTCACGTTATCAAGGACGGTGGAGTGTGACCATGCTTGCCGATTATTGTTGGATGCTTCATCGCGATGTACCACATGCCATTCACCGACGAAAGTCGACTGCAAAGAAATTCAAGCCTACATAACTGTTATACTTCTTGTACGAATGATGTTGTAATACTATATGCGTTGTTAAAAAACTTCAATTGCGTATTTCTAGAGATCCCGACCTGATAGAGAAAAACGGTTTGCAGATTTAAAAACAGCGCATTAAAATTGACCAGAAAAACATAGAAATGTTAGAGAAAGAAAAAAAAATTTTTTTTTGTTAGCCAGTGTTATTTGCTGATGTTTTAGTTGAGAAAATCATAAGTAATCAGCGTATTTATTCTCAATTATCGTTGTATTTACAAAAGGGCTAGTGCAGCAAATGTTGACTATGGTTGCCAAATGTAGCAAATGGTTGGCTATATATATATATATATATATATATATATATATATATATATATATATATATATATATATATATATATATATATATATATATATATATATATTATTACACACACACGACACCTATGTGTCTTTTTTGTGTTATCTAGCGCAATATCATACAAGTAAACTGGCTAATAAAACGTGGCGTAACATTTATGATCATAACGACGCCATCTTGATTACCGATCCAAGTTTTATTCATGCAAAGGTTCAGCGTATTTCATTTCATCAAAATAAGAGGTATTCATATCTGTAAACAGCATCATTTATTATGATCCCAGACATAAATGAGAACTATTCTCTATGTTCAAAATACATTGTTGTTATTGATTAATTAGGGTTGCCGAGCCTGTTGTTCTGTCGCATCCATTGCCAAGTTGTAGAATTTATACATGTTCTGCAGCTGTTGAGTTATTAGCATGTTTAACTAAGTTTAGACGTCTACTGGTCTTTGTCTTTTATTGTGTGCTCGAAGGTATTGCGGAGTAGCTGTCTGTCAAGCTCCACACCTAAATAAGCTGTATTGTCTTCTATGGAAGTGATGCGTGATGCCATATGATGATGGATGGCATCCGCATGTCTGGTTTTGTGTAGTGTGTAGATGTGTTCAGTCAAAACAATGTTCATGCAACAATAACAGGGCAATCCACATAGGACGTCAGTAAACTCACGACGTATAAAGTCAATGAGTCTTGAAACAGCCGTTGACGTTTTTCTTCATTATTTATTGTGGACGCCACAGTGACAAAATGGTTACGCAAATGTGTAGGCACATCAAACAGTCATTATCACAGCAACATTCAATACAGCAATAAACGGTAGACAGCATTACAATGATGAGTCAGATGCATGTTATATTTCAAAGTGCTGTAAATGTAGTCAGGTGAACAACTCCATCCTTTTCTATAACAGCCAGGAGATAACCAGATGTATGAGATCAGTTCACTCTCCTTAGTTTGACTTCAGCAAGACAGACACGTCTGCCGAAGTATAAATAATGTCCTCAAGAATATCCTCTAGATAATAAAGGTTTTCTAAACCTAGTTCATTTAACAAAGTAGCAAGTAATGGTCCTTGGTACATGCATCAACCGATGCAGTACAATGCAGCGACATGTGAGCTGGGAAAGAACATCTCGTGACGACGACTTTCGGAGACAGGCTATGAATCGAAATCGCTCACGACCCAAAATCGATAGAGTTAATGAAAAAGTCAATTTACCTTGCTTTCATGAAATACACAGAAATATCACGCCTCCCGACATGTGGGAAAACACTAGAGGTATTATCTCGACTAAACGAAATATCCATAAGAGGACTACACATCCCTGACAGAACAAAAATAGCGGAGATCCCCTCTTCAACGAGGCATCTCTTTCGCCATTCCAAATCGCTCACTCCCACTAGTGGTGGGCGGAAACCGATCGACAAACAACAAGACAAGTCATGCGCAGTCCAGCGCAAAAATGACCACAGCTCAAAAGTTAACTGCATTCGATACCAACGCGAGAAGACAAATGCTTACCGAGAAAAGTGACTATAAATTACAAGCAGTTGTTGCCCTTGCGTTATAAAACAGATATTGAAATAAAACGATGTTGCGAGAATTTATCACGCAACAGGAAGGTAGTTATATTTCGAGTTTTACTTGGAACACCTTCTTGCTTTCCTTGATGCTTCTGGTGAATACTGTTTATACAGTTTTTGAGTGTTTATCTTTAGCGGCCAGAGCCTGCTGTTACAGCTATTGTAGGTAGGGCTGTATTTGGTTTAGCTTGTCCTAGCTTTTTGTATTTTTCTGCTGTTTAAATGAGCAATTCATCTGAATATAGTGCTTTTGATACCTTTCAGAAGGGGGGTAGGTCATTTATAAACACAAGGAAGAGGGTGCTAATTAATGATGTAGTAATTGTCGTGAGTGTGTAATTTTAGAGTATTTGTCCAGTACGACAAATTTTATTTTTATTTAATTAATGTGTTTGCTACTTTTCTTTGTAGCACGCCCCTTTCAACCATTTACCATGTACATGGAGTTGTTGGTTATATCAGGACGTGTTTCCTTTATTGTAATATGTTTTTGTTTGTATTTATTTTATACTATATGATCTCTAGTCGGTATTTTTCCTTTTGTAGTTATAGTTCAACATGGTTTTTAAAAGAAATTCCAAAATATGCTATTTTCTAAGTTAGTATGTTTTTAATTTTCACTGGATGGTTTCTTTGGTTAATCTGTATGTATCTGTGGCGAGTCTTTCACGAGTTTGGACTACTGACTCAAATCCTTATTTGTTTTTTATATGTTAGCTTTAGTTTTTGTAATATAGTGTTTTATTAACTTTTGCATTTCTGAAGGGGTCTTTGTGCCTATGAGATTTTCTACCCTCATTTCTACATTGTGGTTACTACAGTATGTCTTAATGTTTTGCCTCTGTTGGTCATATTTCTTGCAGTCCACCAGAAAGTGTCTAATTGTGTTTGGTTCTTGACACTCTTCACATGTGGGTTCCTCAATCATTAAATATCCAGTTCCAAGCTTGAGCCTTAGCAATTTTTTATTAATTGGTATTTTTAGTTCATCTTTTATTTGACATTTTTTGCTTGGTTTTTTAAGGATTTTATATGAGTGTCTTGCTTTTTTACTTTGGTCCCATGCTGTTATCCACTCTTTAGTTATTGCTTGAGCAATTAAGCTCTTAATTTCAAACTTCCCTAAGCCTACTTCAATTTTGTTATGGCTAGCTCTCCCCCCTTTGGCTTCTTTGTCTGCAAGCTCATTTCCTGCTATCCCCACATGTGATGGTATCCATGTTATTGTTGCACTGCATCCTATAGTTTGTAGATATGTATTAACCTGTAGTATTTCCTCTATAATATCTGGCCTGCTACATTTATTTCTGTTTCTGATAGCTAATACTGATGATAGGGAATCTGTGAGAATGGTTACTTTTTTTGGTGGATTTTCTGCAGCTATTTCTAAAGCTTTTAGGATTGCCACTAATTCTGCTGTAAAGATGGATGTATTACCTGTTACTTTGTATCTTTTATAAATTTTTAATTTTGGTATTGCTATTCCTGCTCCTAATTGTCCTTCTTCATCTTTTGACCATTTTTGTATATATAGTTAGGCTATTATTTATATACCGTTCTATGTACTCTAGTGTTTTACTTTTTGCTGATATTATGTCGTTAGATTTATTTATGATCTTTGTTAAGTGGGAGTCAGTTTCTGGCACTTTTAATTCCCATGGTGGGATCTTTGCTTTATACAGAGCACTACTGTTTATCGCATTAAATAGGTCTGGGTATTGATCCACTTCATCCATTGTTTTCCACCCTGACGGGTATCTATTATGGTTTAATGGAATGTGGCCCATGTACTGGTTACCCCTATCAAAGGTTTTATGTGCTGGGTGAGTTGGATCTTTTGCCACTCTTGCCCAGTAGCTGAATCTCAGTTCTTTTCTCCTTAGCTCCAGGGGTATAATGCCTAGCGCTACTTCTAGTGCCTCTGCTGATGTTCCCTTTGAGGCACCTGCTATTATTGACAGTGCCTGGTTTTGGATTGTGTCTAGTTTTTTCTTATTGCTTGGGGCGGCTGATGCGTAGACAACACTGGCATAGTCAAGTTTGCCCCTAATAAATGATTTATAGAAGGTTAACATGGTCTTATTGCAGGCGCCCCAACCACTTCCTTTCATATATCTTAGCATGTTAATAAGTCCCCTACTGCTTTGCACTAATAGGTCTATGTGTTTGTTCCAGTTTAGTTGCTGGTCTAATACCATACCCAGAAATCTAGTTGATTTTGCTGTGCATACTTTTTGCTCATTAATGCTTTTGTCAATTATATTGTTTTTAATTACACGCCCTCTACTGAAGATTATTCCTATGGTTTTTTTAACGTTTAGATTAAATCCCCACTTGTTCATCCAGTCAGATACTTTATCTATTTGTTTTTGTACTGTTTTATAGAGGAATGGGAGGTTTCTTTCCGTTCTCCATATCGCAGCGTCATCTGCAAACTGGGATAAGTTGTTTTTTTAAGTCTTTAAACTCGTCGCCTAGGTCGTTGACCATAATCGTAAAGATAGATGGTGATATTACTGATCCCTGGGGAATTCCATTCTGTTGCTCATACACCTCAGATCTATCATTGTTTATTTGTACCGTGAAGTATCTATCCTGCAGGAAGTTTTCTAGATAATTGTAGGTTCTGCCTACTATACCTAATTTCCTGATTTTGTGTAGTGCACCCTCCCTCCAGTACGACAAAGGGAGCGAACTGCAAGATTTATAGAGAAAACACAGATAAAGTGTGAAATTATGGAGAGCTTAAGAAGACCTGGAAGTAGATCTATCAACGCTATCACTCTTTCCAAGCCCACAACTCATTTATGTAGTCTTAAGTATCACCAGCTCTCTCTTCTTTCTCAGACAGATAGAGAAATAGTAAGAGCTTAAATAGGTGTGGATGAAGGTCTTGAACAGCGCAATAACAAAAGGTTAACATTTATTAAAGTTCTCTTTAGCTTGTATAAAAGAAAATAATATAACAAATCTCTGCAAAAATTAACTAATCAAATAACAAAGTCTACAGTTACATCAGTTTATACATCAAGAAAAGAAACCAAATAGTAGGCTCCGGACATGGAAAATAAACGAAGAGTTAACAATCCTTCCGCTTCTGTGGAAAAATACAAAATAACAGTGTCTTTATTTCTCTGCTCATAAATGAGGATACTTTGTAAATCCACTGAAGACGCTATGCATGCACCGTGTTCACACAAAAAAAAAGAAACAAAACAAGATAAGCTGTAGATTAACTCTGTCTATATTCTGACCACTAATACACGCTAGGGTCGTACTGCCCAGAAGACGTAACAAATCGAGGTTAACTCAGGGCAACTTTCTGTATTGGCGCTTTTATCCGGCGCGGTGAATTATAACAGGTGTGCTTCGTATATGGTACTTGATGCGTAATCCGGATGGGTCTGGTTTGAGACCTGATATTGTGACTGAGCACTCCGTTTAAGTATACAGTAAGATACTTTCAATTAGGTTGGGGATGCTGTGTAGATTGATATGCCTGATGCCACTATGCTCTGACATTTACTATATAGACGAGCAGGACACCACCACTGCACAATACGTGACGTCAGGCAGCGGTCACTGGTTCTACACTGCAATGTAATCGAAATTCGCTTGATTTTCCCCCGTTTAGAGGTTACGTGAAGTGGGTATAGTTGCCAGACAATTTGACACTCGTCTTGCTGCAAACCGTTAGACTGCCGGAGAATTTATGTGTTCCCCTAACTTGTGTTTGCAGTCATCTGTTTTAGCAGTAGGGGTACCTGGAACTAAGAAAACATGAACACCCATTACCTCAAGCAAAATAAAAAGTAACTTTAATGTTACACTATGATATTTGTTTTATTATTGCTAGGCAAGTCTCTGTGTTGTCTCTTCCCCCATGAGTTATCCTCCTGTTACTTCCACAATATTAATTGTCAACATGCATCTCACTTAGGCTAATATATTTTGTACATATATGTACATCTGAGCATTTGCTCTGTAAAATCGACTGGGTGTCCTCTCCCAATTGAACATGTGGGTGTTCCGACCATGTGGTTCTCATTGCGAGGATGCACCATTCATTCTATATCATTACTTGAATTTACAGAAAATATCAGCACTAGATACATTACATAATTAAACTGTATGCGCCCCATGGGGTCGATACACAAAAGGAAAACGAAATAACCTCCCAAAATGGAATACATACAAGTGCAGTGTTTATGCAATTATGATACATTGTGACTTTACATGGTATAGGATTCTTTCACTGGGCAGCGGTTAACTTTCTAGACTACCTTGTAAGTTAGTTGTAAACTTACACAATAGCCTTTCCCTGGTTCTACACCCTGTCATGAGAAGTTCCTCTCCAAAATATACTATATTTGCTACCCATAAATTCAGTTGTTATAGCGAACACACGTCACTAGTCAGATTTATATGAATAATTTACATAACTGTAGTTACCCAAATGTAATGCCAGCTTAAGCTTACTACTTACCCCATTGTAAACACTAACAAAACTCTGAGGCTCTAAACTAATTAAGCATCTTGTAGCTTAGGTTGACTGCGTTACATTGGCATTGAATAAATTACTGAGGAGTTATCACAAGAAAAAACCCGCAAGCCACTGCTATCAGTTATATGTACACTAATAACTAAGCATAAATCATATGACAAATGTCAACTCACCCCGAGATATCTATATCTTTAACGACACGATCTAATCTTTTGCTCACAATTGCATGTGCTTCATTAGGTTTTAACCTCGGGTCCAGTTTGTTAACGAGTGTAAAGACAGTAAAATGCTATCGGGCTATATACTCTAGAAACGGACGCTGACCTGGACATCTGCGCTCGTGTGCTGTGTGCAGGTGGTCGATCCGCTCCGCATTCTAGCGTAACCCCGAGTAAGATAAACACTACTCTAGAATATACATCAGAGATACCAAAATTCCCTCTAATTTATAACGTTACCCAGCTTTCAAAGAATTCACTCTCTGCGCCGCTCAAAAACAAGAGACTCTATTAAGGCTGCCGCGCGTGCATCAGCTAGAGTGGTCAAAACACTAGTACGTTTGAGGACATTCCTACAAAAATGTACGCAGGTGTGTCTTATGCAATGTTATCGTATGCTGGCGAGCGCTGACTACTGAGGACAGAGCAATGAATTTATAATGAGGGCCGGAAACGAAATCGAAAGCCCGACATGCCTGGCCGAGAATGGAGAGGGGGGGGGGGGGGGGGGTCGGAGAGGACACAATAATACTACCGCTCAGAGTAACGTTGTCGTCTGAAAGAAAGAATTTTCTTATCAAACAACAAGCAGCTTACTGTTAGCGCAGAGAAACGAACCTATACGATCGACCAAATAAATGTAGGGTATAGTAGACTAACCTGTTCGTCAACGACCACATTTATAGCCAGTGAAGTCTCATTGCTCATCACAGAAGAAACTTCAAAGCTTTCGTGCCTTCTTGTTTATGTGTTTCTGTACTTCTGATGTAAACATGGAAATAAATGAAATGACCACAATAGAAATTAGTGTACTGTTCATTTAGTTTTCTGTACATTTATTTTTCTTTCAGGTTTGTTCTGTACAAATCTGGACAATGCGAAAGCTGATCTGTTTCTTAGTCTCTGGGTTGTTTTTTGCTTCAGTCCAAGGAGATGTTTGTCCATACAAGGTAGGAATATTTATAAAATATTATATTTAAAAGACACATCTGCGGGATGTAGTCTGAATTTTGTCCAGAGGGATAAATATCTCGAAAACCTAAAAAATATAGAAACATTGACAATCACACAGACCGACCGACCGACCGACCGACCGACCGACCGACCGACCGACCGACCGACCGACCGACCGACCGACCGACCGACCGACCGACCGACCGACCGACCGACCGACCGACCGACCGACCGACCGACCGACCGACCGACCGACCGACCGACCGACCGACCGACCGACCGACCGACCGACCGACCGACCGACCGACCGACCGACCGACCGACCGACCGACCGACCGACCGACCGACCGACCGACCGACCGACCGACCGACCGACCGACCGACCGACCGACCGACCGACCGACCGACCGACCGACCGACCGACCGACCGACCGACCGACAGACAGACAGACAGACAGATAGATAGATAGATAGATAGATAGATAGATAGATAGATAGATAGATAGATAGATAGATAGATAGATAGATAGATAGATAGTCATTTTTGTATACATATTTTATTGAAATTGGTTTTTTTTAGGAATGTTCTTGTTATGGAACAGAGATTTCATGTACAGACGAGGGACTGCAGGCGATGCCACAGTTACTTAGTAACCGCACAAGTGGCTTTACGACACTAACTTTGGAAGTAAGGTTTATCTTGAATGTGTTTAAAGCCCATCTGGCTATTAACTCTCATAATTAAGAACTCAACTAAAAAATGTTTAGATTAAATAATGATTACTTCCCTGTTAATAGAAGAAAATGAAGTATTTGAAAATATGAGAATGATTGATTTGTTACATCAATGTATCAAACAAACTATCATATAAAAATAAATAACTAGCAAATATTGGTTCGGTTTGGTTTGGATTTGCTTTCAAGAATCATCCTGACTACACACTGATAACTCCGTAAGTGCTCCGATCTCCTCTTTTTGATCACACACGGAGGATCGCAGCACAGTGCACGAACTCCGTAGCACCGGCGAGGATCCCAGTGTGTGTATAAAGGAATTACACATTCTATAAATGGCTCAGAGATATGGCATCCGCCTATAATTCTAAAAGTACCGCGTTCGCTCCTAGCACAGGGAATATAATTGATGGACATTTTTTAGAAGTAGTGGTTCATAATGATGTGGAACTCCCATCTGATCTCCTGGGTTGTGAGAACGGATGGCTAGCCGTTGTGACGATATTCTAAATACAACTGCTAAATTAAATGATGTTATAGTGCATAAGTCAAAATAAGATAGAAAATAAAATTTGAGTCCAGCGTCTTCTTCCCCACGCCAGCCGGTATGCGGGTTTTGATAAGCCTAATAGCTGAATGAAGGGTACTGTCTTTTCAAATTCGTCCTTGAGATTAAATGTAACACTTTTGCAAGTTCAAGACGACAGAGTGATAGAATAAAAGAAAAGGAGGGGAGGGATGGAAAGACAGAACCTCTAGGGTACGCCGTCTCGCGTTGATTTCAAAAAGCCAACTCGAGCGACATAGCCTTGGGCGATTTTCAAATTACGATACAAAAACTAAAAAATGTTCGTCAATTTGGTCACGCAGACAGCCTTAGCTCTTATTAAAAAAATGACGTAATTCTAACGGACTACGGACAATTCTCGTTTTTAGTTTGAAAATAGTTGTAAGAAGAATTGAACAGGTAGCAGTTTCTAGATTTGAACGACTAACATAGAAAAAAATATGGAAATATGAACCATAACACATAAGGCCATAAAAATTATATATTCGGATGCCTTATGATTTCCTGAGCAATAATATGGTGTCAGTTACGCACTAGTACAATAAATAACCAAGATATTGGCAAAAATACTATGTATTGTAAGACGGACTGACGAAAACAAAAATCATGCCTGCTTATTTTTTTTCATAGCATGTTTTGAAAAAACTTTTTGGGGAAATAAGGACTAAAAGGTACCTGTAATTTGAATGACGGTAGTTTAAAGGAAGGCGAGATAAGATTGGTTGACCTAAAACTAAAAATATATTTGCATTAGTAAACATAGTAGTTTGAGAGTTTGTTTTTTTAAAGTTTGATTTAAAATAAATGAGTTCATGGTCCCATTGGCCCATACATCATATATTATCGGAAACGTAGACTGCTCGTTGCCATTTTGAGAGAATTTTCTGATGAACAAGGAGCGATGAGAGCAGGCTGGTGCTTTTCAAACCTATAGAAAGCAGTTTGGACAAGGCAGATCTAAGGAGTGCCATAAATTGTTTGCCAGTCATCGTTCGCTTGTGTATATTTCATTGAAATTTGTGGTAAGATTGATTTTATTAACCTTTTATTTAAAATAAAGTTTGAATGTGAGATACTGGAATACGACTGTAAGTAAGTGGGTCCATGGCAGACTTAGGCAGAGCCTAGAGATTGATCCATCATATGATAGACTATCAGAGAGGCGTAGTACTATAAGATTATATATGATTGTCATCAAGGAGCACAACACCTATCCTATGGTATGGAAAAAGATTACTGCTGGAATTGCAGAGGCGTTGTAACCATTAGGGGAGAGAAATACTGGTATATATTGTCACCTAAAAATATAATGGTGACATAGGTTGTCATAAAGAGCTGACCCTATTTGTTTGTTTGTACTGTGCCTGTAATTAATTGTAAAATATTATTGTATACTTGTTATAAAGAAGGACGCATAACCTTCTTATTTCAGGGTTTTTTGGTACTGACATTAACGTAGTACCAGTCTCGTGGAAACTGTTCGATTCCTGACACTGTTTGCATATTTCGGGCACATGCTGGATGCCATTGCCTTTCAAGAAGGGAAACAGATTGTCCAGCGAGCCTATGAACAGATCTGCCGGTGTTATCCTTCGAAGATAAGTGCCTGTTCGGCACCAGGAAGCTCAACCTCTAGTTTAACATAAAGACTGTGAATATTAATAAAAAATTCCACCAGTGTCAAATGAAAAGAAAACAAACAATAGTGCGTGATGTTAACTAACAACCTACCATTATATACCAGTAGTAACCTAAATTAGAAAACTACATCTACACACTTATAATATAATAATATTTGTATTATGGACAGAAGATCCATGGTGTTATTTAATTGATGTAAATAATTCTTTTGATTTCACTTTTGAATGTCAGTCCTGATTCAAAACAAACTAGAATAAGGACAATAAATTGTAAAAAATTTAACTTTTACCCAAAATTCAACCACTGACTTACTAAAGATAGTCTTTTAAAGTGTAGTTTGTATGTGATTGTCGTAGTACTGTTGTGTTGTGTTGGAAAATAAAATAGTTGTTTATATGTTTAGTTGGTTAATGCACATTACACTACATATTCATAACCCTAGACACCAAACGTAGTCATCATACATTCTAGTCAAAGAATAAGTATGAATGAGATCATAGAGGTGGTAGCAGAAAGGTACCTTGTAAACTTACTTACTTACTTAGTCGTTCCCCTTCTACCGTGAGGTGTAGAGGTTTGTAAACTTACCATCATATTTGTTATATTCAGGGACCTTCACAGCTGACCTCATTCAGTACACTAAGAGTACATTACAACATTTCTTAACATCAAATCCACCACAGCCGTCTTGGTTAAGTGCATAAAAGTAGGAGGTCCTGTGTGTTAGTTTTCGCACATTAAAAATTGTGTAACATAACACATGAATCTATCGTAAAGCGAACCCAGGACCTTACGTGTGGCACCCCCGCCTAGCTCTGGAAGCAAATCACACTATCCTCCCTGCCAGCTGAGCACCATCATCATCATCAGTTGCCATCTCCACAACGAAGGTTGGCTGTAATGGATCTCCAACGTCTTCTGTCTCTTGTCTTGGTGGTACACTCTGATAGACTCTTTCCCGTCCATCTCTTGATGTTATCTTCCCACTTATAGCGCTGTCTTCCCCTTGCACGTTTGCCTTCAACTCTCCCTTCTGTTATGGTCTTCTGCAAGGTGTTATGCCTTTTTATGTGGCCAAAGTATTTTAGCTGCCGAACTTTGACCTCTCTCATTAGTTCTCTTTTCATACCTAGATTTTCTAGGACCTCCTTATTTGTTTTCATCTCTTTCCATGAGATACGCCCCATTCTTCTATATATCCACATTTCAAGAGCCTCAATTCTTTCTTCCAAATGCTTATTCGTCGTCCATGTTTCTGCAACATACAGAAATGCAGAATATATATAACACTTTATGATTCTCAGTTTTAATTTATGAGATAACTGTTTAGATGTCAGTATATGTTTCATGTTGTTGAATGTAGCTTTGGCCATTCCTATTCTCTTCTTGATTTCTGTTTCACATCTGCCATCTTCTGTTATTATATGACCAAGATATACGTAGCTCTTGACTTGTTCCAGGATTTTCCCATTTACGCTTATCTTTAATGTGGGTTTATCGTCTGTTTTGCTAATTATCATAGTTTTAGTTTTCTCAATATTAATGTCGAGTCCATATTCATGACTTATACTGTTCACTTGCTTCACTAGTTCTTGTAACTCCTGTTCGCTTTCAGCTAACAACACGGTATCACAAACATTTTTAAACAGGACTAAAATTGCTCATAATGTGACTTGAGTGTGGTAACATTTTAGAAGCAATTCTACATGTAACCTATAAACGTAATAATGCAAACATTTTTAAACAGGACTAAAATTGCTCATATTGTGACTTGAGTGTGGTAACATTTTAGAAGCAATTCTACATGTAACCTATAAACGTAATAATGCAAACATTTTTTAAGCAGGACTAAAATTGCTCATATTGTGACTTAAGTGTGGTAACATTTTAGAAGCAATTCTACATGTAACCTATAAACGTAATAATGCAAACATTTTTAAACAGGACTAAAATTGCTCATATTGTGACGAGTGTGGTAACATTTTAGAAGCAATTCTACATGTAACCTATAAACGTAATAATGCAAACATTTTTAAAAAGGACTAAAATTGCTCGTAATGTGACTTGAGTGTGGTAACATTTTAGAAGCAATTCTACATGTAACCTATAAACGTAATAATGCAAACATTTTTAAACAGGACTAAAATTGCTCATATTGTGACTTAAGTGTGGTAACATTTTAGAAGCAATTCTACATGTAACCTATAAAAGTAATAATGCAGACATATTCGACAGACAGAGATCGTAATTAAATTGTCATGTTGTAAATAACATTAGTTGAAATCACTTTACAAACTTTATTTGAACAAAATCTATCGAGCCTACCTTAGGAAAGTTAAATCCCATTTTGACTGAAGCCTGTTATTTAATAGAAATTTATTATGTTTGCCTTATGAGTTTTTAAAATGTATGAAAGGAAAGTAAAAGATTAATTTCAAGAAAGGTATTATATTTACAACTTACTAATTACGCTAACGTACGGTGAGCTGTAGATAGCATAATTTTTACGCAGGGGTTTCATGAGACCTGAAAATCATTTCAAGGGTACCTCCAGGATAAAACGGTTCAGGAAGACTTCACCACTGAAACAACTACTGAAGTTTCATCATTCATTATTTTCCTATTCGCTCCTCAAGGAACATGAAACAATCACAGTAGATATCTTCTTTGTAAGAAGCTTGCACAAAGCATTCATATTTTCTTGTGACAGTGGTTTCTCTAGCCACCATTTTACAGGATGAGGTTCACTAACGTTTACAAAGTGAATAACTGAATATTCTAATAACTTGCAGTTGTGATAGAGCTCAGAAGATGAAGAACAAATGGCCGGAAAGAATAAACAAAATCTTAAAACCAAACTTAGCATTAGTATTGATCGCGATACATATTGATAATACATTTCCTATTATTCTCAGGGCACCCAAATAACTACAGTAACTTCAGGAAGTCTGCCTTCTAACCTGCAACAGTTTTCTATGATAAACACTCCAATTTCACATATAGAAGACGCTGCCTTCAACGGATCCACGACAACATTGAACATGTTTACCATCGACAGCGCTCGTTTAACTCGAATTCCAAATGCCTTCTTATATCTACACAACCTTACAGAGTTACATATTATGGGAGTTTCTATTTTTGACTGGAACATCCAGGCAATGAAGAATATTGGCTCAACCTTGGAGATTCTCTACCTCGATTATCTTAATTTAACAACACCACCAACGTGGCTGCAGTATTTTTCTCGCCTGACACAGTTAACTATCTTTGGGTGCTATCTGAGTTCTCTTTCAGACAATGCTTTGGACATGATGGCCAATAGTTTAACAAGTTTGTCAATTTTCAATAACAGTTTAACGGAGGTCCCGAAAGCGTTGATAAAACTTAAGTCATTACAGACTTTAGATTTATCACAGAACAAAATTAAAAGCACGCAGTGGCTTCCTGGTTCAAGTAAATTGATTTCTATTACGTTAAGCAATAACCACATCTATAACGCTAGTCAGTTGAGCAACTCACTTCGTCCATATGCGGACTCGCTAGTGAGTCTCTACATGCATCAGAACGAACTAACAGCTATTCCAGAACTGTCTTTCCTTAATCATTTCGAATTTTTAGACCTTATGTCCAACAGATTATCCGATTCCAATTCTGGATCCTTGCCAGCCGGACTCGTCTCTATTGAACTAGAGGATAATTTTCTTCCCACAATTCCAAGATTCATGTCGAGTCTAAAAGCTGTAACGGATTTGGTTCTTCCGTCAAACTCAATAATTGTAATTCGAGGACAAGATTTCCCTCCCAAAACTGCTTCAGTCGAGCTTGAATCTAACCTTTTAACGGAGCTAACGGACACGAGTTTTCCTGAAAATTCAGTTATTGAGGCCTTATACTTGAGTAATAATCCTATTAGCAAGATTTCGCCTTCCGCGTTTAAAAATCTACCCCAACTTTTTGAGTTAAGTCTGCAAGGTACGAAACTTACCCGTCTACCTCTGACTTTATCTTATCTCGTGAAGTTAACTTACTTGGACACCACAGACATAACAAGTCTAATTTGTACATGTCAGGAGAAGAGTTTAGAATCATGGGTGCTTTCTCGTGGACCATTAACTACATCAGGTGACTGTGGCCTCACGACCATTTACAACTTCTTCACTACTTTGAGCGCGGATTGCCCAATAGAATAATATTTATTTTAAGATTAACGTAAAGTGGTACGGTAATTGATGACACTTTAGAAATGTAAATTAACGTTTTGCATACCACAGTGGTTTATTTGTAACTTCGCCTCCACGAGAATTGATACCTTATTTCATAACGTGGAGTGTTCTAGTATTATGAAATTTAAATATGTTCTTTAAATTGTCTACACTCGTTTGTTTTTATTTTAATTTGCCCGCTAGTTGATTAAATGTCAAATGCGTACATAGATTGGAAGGGAGACATCAAGGAAACGTTGGCTACCCGAAAAGCGGTAGCTGGGAGACGTTTCCAGGCAATAAATCAAGGATATTGAAAAGAGAATGTTGTATGCAGCTCAACTTATGTCTCAGTCTTGACATGTGAATGCGAGTCATGGACAATAGCTACAATCCACAAACACCAGCTCCAAACCTTAATAATGAGGTTTCTGAGGAAAGTAGTTGAAGTCATAAGAAGAGACATGGTCCGCAAACATATGATACGTCAAGGCCCAAAAACCCAATCCCTACAGACCCAAGTTGAACAGTCCCAACTAAGATGGTCTGGCCATGTCTGTAGAATGGGAGATAATTGGCTACCACGAAAAGCATGGGAAACTAAGAGACAGGAATCCAGACCTCCAGGACTACCCAGAGTCCACTGGGAGGATAACATTAGTCAATCCCTGAAGGACCGAGGTTTAGAATTGAACCAGGCCAGGAGGATGACACCCGATAGAATAGTCTGGCGCTCTCTCTTTTAAATCTCTACACCTCACTGTAGAAGAGGAACGACTAAGTAAGCAGTAAGTAGCTCCCCAATCACATAGGCCATCAATAAACATCTGTCAAGTATCCCTGTCACGTACCATCAGAACAAATTCATTTCGTGTTTTCCTTATCATTGTAATTTATGTCTCCAGTTCTTTGGTCTGCTTCTAATTCCCCTGTCCTAGGACACACAGAAGCATGACTGCCTGGTAATGCTATAAACAAGTTTCCTTAATGTATATCCGATCCATCGCCAGCTCCTTCTTCTTAACTCTTCTTCAACGTACTTGTCTTGGTTTTTCCATCGATTCTACGTTTTCGTACAATTTCAGTTCTTCTATTCTCTGTCTGTAACGAGTTACGCCTTGCTTAGTTAATTCATGAACGGCAGGAAAAGTTGGACAGAGGTATACAGGCCAATGCAGTAATATTTTTTCGGGGGTGTGTCATGTTCATCCTATCACGGAAGAGGAGCCTACACAAAACCGATCGAAAATGCTACTGTAGTTTATATGGGAAATAAAAAGCGTACGAAACATAGGTTAGACTTTGGGATCGTACAGGTGAACGACATGACAGACAATAGTCTCCTTTTACGGGGGAGAACTTCAACTATGGGCAGATAAAAGGAAAATTGGATGGATGGAATAGTTTTGAAGAAATTTGATAGAAAACGTGTCAGTGCCTCGAGAAATCCAGTGGTTTTCCAAATCAAAATTCTATATAAATTCACTAACACGACCGATTATGGAAAACAACATATGGATAGAAAGAAAAACTTACTGAGAATGGAAGACTATAACTCAAGGCTCTAAATAGAAAAGGTGCGATACACAAAGCCGAGGTTTGGAATACCTCTAACACAAATTCCTTCGGAGATGAAAATTTTGCAGGATTGAATCGGAGTTACCGATCTTGTCTTCTCAGACGCACGCTCGTAGTCTTTAAAAGGAGACGCCGGAAAATTCAAAAAAACTTACACAGAATAAACACAGAAGGACGGCGGCCAGAGAGAAAAGCTTGTTTAGGCCAGAGCTTTACTATCGGTGACCAAGCGGCACTTTTATCCACCAAAGCCAGTATTTTCTGACTTTATATAGATCCTGAGAGGGTTCGTACTTGTCACTATAAGTCAGAGGTCAATGATCGAGAACCAGTTGAGCTAACGAGTATAACCAGAGGTCTCAGTGGTGGTTTCAAGATCGATGCTTTACATCCCAGCTGTGTCTGGATTGGTATAAGCAAGACCCATCTGCCAAACTGTGCATTTCAAAAGGAAAAATTCATCTGACATAGAAGTTAAGTAAATGTCACTAACAATCGTGCACTCTGAGTGAAAATTTGACAAGAATTGTTTCATGATGAAAATAAAGTATGATAGCATAGCTGAGACAGTAAAGTGAAATAAGACAGTGAGGAATTCAGTTACTCAGCTATTTAACTATTTGGAAAAGTCTATCAGAACGTTTAATTCCTTTAATTTAATCATCTTCTGGTTGTGTATAAACAAAGAATTCCTTCATTTCCATCGACCAACATTCATACTTCAGTACAAGAAAGAGTTGTAAATAAATAATTCAATTGTACTCAGCAGAATTATTAATTTTATATTGTTGAAGTTGAGTTTTGTTGAATTCTTTTTATCACTGATAGTTACATAGCGGAGTGGCACAGTAAGGTCTGACTGAACTTTAATATTTCTGGAGCAGACAGTTTAACAGCCGTGACTATCTAGTGATACCAGTGTACTTCTTTGGCCCCGGGACCTCACACCTTCTGGAGAGAAGACTTCTTCTACTCTAGTAATATCACTATAGACTATACTCTAGTAATATCACTATAGACTATGTATAAAAACCTTTCGCCAAAATGCCCTAGTTCTGGAATGACCAGTTTAATAGAAGCATTGTAGACCGAAAATAAATGAAGAAGAGAACTGAAAACAAACACAATAATGGTGAGGTAGACATGGATAGACCTTGGGCTTACAGAAGAACGTGGCATACGTTTGTTGACGGACTATGCGCCTATGAGTGGCTGAGTGTCTTAGAGTTTATTTACAACCCATTGGCTCTTGAAACCACAGATCTCGCATAAACAAATTTAGAAGTTTAATAATAGTCTAAAATATTTACAAAATAAAAGTAACTTCGACATTACAGTTAATGTGTAAAGTTTTTTTTAATTTTTTTTTAAATTTTTTTTATTTTATTTATAAATTTATGTCTCATTTTTGCAAGGTGCGAACCAGGTCAACCGAGGCCGTCGGTTATATTAGGGCGTATGTCCACATATTAAAGACCGTGTTGTCTGTGCTGATATTGACATGAACGAAAAACGTGTCAAAATTTAATATATGCAAAACCTTCCTTAGCCTGCTTGAAAGATAAAGTGACCCAACAGCTGTAAGAATTAATATGTTGAAGATGAGAACAATGTTTTTCAACTTTCGAAACAATCACCCAAGACTTAAAAAAAACACACACACACACATATATATATATATATATATATATATATATATATATATATATATATATATATATACACACTCACCACAGTGTGGTCATCATCACATAGTCTATTCGTAGGTGGGTTTTTGGTATTTGAAAATTGAAGAGTAGCCCAACACAGAGCTAGTTATCTCACACAAAGTCCTTCCTATGCCTAGTACAGCAGTATGATTGGATAGTACCCCACCACTCGTCAAGATGACGGAGTTAATACTGGCAAAAGCTCTGACAAACTTTGCTGTCTAATTGCTGACTTGGTCACTAGAGATTGTGTATGACACTCAGGGCAGGATATAACCTGAAACAATATATATATAAGTTGAAATAATTTGTCTTTACTTTGAATAAATGGGTACTTTCACAACTGCCTCCGCCTAGCGGAATTGTGGAGTTTAAAGCTGCTACCAAGATGGAATGGGTTCATTTTCTACACAAGACAACTGTAGGCTGAGACACTTGGGAGTCATGACCAGGTGGGCCCGCCCCCATTAGAGTGTAAAGGAGTATACATAGCCGAATCACTTGTTCGACGGGGGACTGCTTCTGATAATCAGATTGCCTCCTGTTGTATCGCTCTGTATAGAGGTTTCTATCATAGTTGCATGGTCAAAGCAGCGACAATCGGGAAAAGACCGATGGACGTCTGGAAAGACAGATGACACTGTAAAAGACTAGAAACAGGCTGTCCGGGTTGGCACCCAGTAAGCTGTATACAATAACTACAGGACCCAAAATTGATAGATGTCCCCACGATTCACCGAAAATGGGGGGGGGGCGGAGGAAGAATGATGATTCCACAGGCGCATCATTGGAATCGACCAGACCCGTTACACGGACTTCGAACTCTGAACACGGCAGGAATTTCCATGTGCCTGTGGTATTAAATTCCCTATTCAGAGAGGAGTGAAAATCCACAGAATAAAAAAGGGGTGTGGGAGTTCATCAGGGGAAGATCAACAACGCTCTGTCTCGACGGGTAAGACGTTAAAAGAACACAGCCAGGAGTCAATCCACAGTGCTGAGTACATTCAAGTTGATCTGCCTGATGATGATCTCACACACTTCTTGGACGGGAAGAGAGATGTCATCAAGTTTCCACCTGCCAGTGCAAAAGGGCTTTGAGGACAGCTGGACGAAGCCTTGGCAAAAGAGTTGGATAACAACCGGAAGCAGATAACTTTGTAGAAGAAGTTGGAAATCTTCGGCGACATAACATATCTTCACTGCCGCAAAGTGTTTGGAGTCAGGGAGGCAAGGAAAAGTAAACCACGACGAAAAAGTAGAAGACAAATTAAAATAGAAGAAATCAGGAAACAGAAGAAGCATGCCCGAAAACTGTTCAAGAACGCAGTTGCCACAGAGAAGGAAGGGTTACGACAGGTTTGGGAGCACCTGAAAGGCCAACATAATGCCCTTTGTAGAGCAGAAAGGTTGTGCAGGAAGAGAAGGAAGACTCGAAGGGATAGGGAAAGGTTCTTCAGGGAGCCCTTCAAGTTTGCCAAATAACTGTTTGAGCAGCCACGGTCGGAAAAGCTAAACACCAGGAAAGAAGATCTGGAAGAACTCCTTAGAATGACCTATTCAGATGGTCACAAAGATAAGCCGCTCAGCAGCATGGCAGGCCTTAAATGGCCTAGTAAGCCAGGAGATGAATTTAACACCAAGCCCCAAACGATGCAAGAGGTAGAAAGCATTGTCCAGAAAGCTCGGTGCAAGTCAGCTTCAGGTCCTAATGGTGTTCCATATGTTGTTGTTACCAGTTTATTTTCTTTAACATTTTTTTGTAGCAGATTAAGACTGGCCAATACTTCTGCTTCTAAGTCAAGTTTATGGTGGTGGAAATAAGGCAATGCTGATATATAACGATCAGCTTAGATCGGGCTTAGGGATGGCCGACCGGTGGGTGAATGAGTGACTGTCAACATTCGCGAATGCAAAGGGTTCTGGCATACCTACACAGACTGGAACCACACACCACAGCAAACGTAAGAGTCAGGAAATGTTGAAACGACTGGTAACGTTACACACAGTTTATTACCGACACAGTGACGTAGACATCATGGCATGAATAGTTCACAGCATAAACATACAGCATCGGGTGAATAAATCCAAATATCCGTTAACAGAAACTGTATACATCACGGTTCATAATAACATAACTTGAGCTGACCTACTCCAAGGTTTTGAATAATCAGTTCCATACATAAACAAGCCAGCATAGTAAATCCAGGGCTTTGAACACAAATGCAGAGCAACAATAAGCCATCATAATCCAAGGCTTGAGTAACAAACGCAGTACATCAATAATCCATCATAATCCAAGCTTTGAACAATAAATGCAGTATAACAATAAGCCCGTGCAATCCAAGGCTTGAGTAACAAACGCAGTACATCAATAATCCATTATAATCCAAGCTTTGAACAATAAATGCAGTATAACAATAAGCCCGTGCAATCCAAGGCTTTGTATGACAAATACACCGGGAGAAAAAACATTCCCGTAAATATCTCTCTATCTTCACTTCGATAATATATATATATATATTCTGCACTTATCAAATATTCTCCTATACACACAAAAACCCACTTGAACACACTAGCGAGATGGATAGTCACCATTCCCGAAGCCCTGCCAGAAACGCACTGTCCCGAGATTTTCGTCTCTCGGTACAACTCAGTAAAAATTACACAATTGCTCTTACCAACCGCGTGAGACTACATTTCAGCTCAACCGTCTCTCCCCAAACTAACACTAAGAATATTCGACAACTTGCTTTATCATATTTTTTAAAAAAAGACTGACACAGACTCAGATTGAGCTATGTTCAAAAATTACCGAGCATAAAGCCCCCAACTGAAAAAAATCATCTCATCACTAAAGGCGTGCTTACTAGCGCGTGTAACAAAAATCCGACCCGTCCATATGAGTCTTTAACACTTAACTCTCACTAATAAAAATATGACTTAACAGTGTACACCGACCCCCGGGGAAAATAAATGATATCATCATTTTTTTGTGAAAATTACATCGAACAAAAATGTGAGGTTGACGGAATACTCATATCTACAACAAAGAATTACGTTATGTTAAGTCATATAATTAACCTAGCAATGAAGGGATGGAAGTATGAGTAGAGTATGAAGAAGAAGTACGTAAATAGAATCAAATGCAAACGTAGATGAAGTATGGCAGCATAAACAAAATAACAACCAACAAGTGGATAGTAAAAAGAAGAGATGGAATGAAATGAAGAATGTCCAGCAAAGAAAGAAAGGAAAGATATGTATGTAGAGAAAGAAGATAACGATACATCCTGATAACATTTTAAATCAAACAATGCATTGCATGTAAAATAAATACACTTATGGCCAAACAGCATAGAACACAAAGACAATGTCTATATATACGAAAAACACAAAAGAAAGTAATACTAAATACAGCATAATAGGCAATTTCAACAAGTTAATAAACTTATTAAGTACTAATAATGAATTATTATGGACATCACACAAAAAAATAATAACACCGTTATAAATCGGTACCACTGACGCACAACTAAGCGCTGGGTAAAGAAAAACATTACAATGTCAGGAAAAAAAATATCTTTTCTCTTGTCTTCATTTTTTTTTTACAAAAAATGTACAAAACCGAAATGTATCGTAATGATAAGTTAAGTAACAATAGTATCATCATTACAATCGTCACCTGCTCAACGTCTATCAAAACACAGTAGTATAAGAATAATATGGGAATGAAATGGTGCATTATCAGAACACTGTGATATAATAATAACATGACAATGAAATAGTGCATAACGATGAACCAACATACTATGTTAAAGAAGTTATACCATATCCTAATACAATACTATCTAATATATTATACTATAATAATATACAATACTATCTACTATCCTAAAGAAGTTACATAGTAAGGAAAACTCCAGTGGTCTTGAAACATCCTATGAACATGGAGAGGTAAAATCATCCAATACGGAGTCAACATGCCGACTGGCTTCACTTGAACAGCAAAACTTGCGCAAGGTGACAAATACACCATGTTGTAAAGTAACAGCCTAATCAAACAACATAGCAGCTCTGATTCTCATCGAAAAGCCGTCGCTGTTAAAAACATAAATGAAAATCACTATTTTTATAACGGTAAGATTTTATGAAAGGCAACAGTTAACTTCAAATTTAACCTACCGAGTGTGGCTGTGTAAACTTCTGACCACTGAAAGATGTTAATCAAACCTTCCTCCGTTACACAAGAAAGGGTAACAGAGAAAGTAGCACAGACTAACCTGGAATCCTGAATTATATAGGGTGATAAAAGTGTTCTATCAGTGTGCGATAATGTATAAAAGAGTCGTGGGTATATAAAGTGATACCGAAATCTTTAAGCAAATCTAGAAGAAAGTAGTTAAGCGGAATCCTGTCGGCATCGAGACAATATGTCTGTTGAAGGACTTTCGTGTGTGGTTACTGGTTGTGTTGCTTGAATTCTGATCGTGCTAATATTCGTACGCGAATGGGGTGAACCTCACCTTTGGTTTGTCGTAATGCCTGAACTTGGCATCAATATGTAAACAACTGTTCATCTTATTAACTCAGCAACTTGATAAAAAAAATACATAATTCAGAAGGTTGAATGGTGCAACGTGATTCAACGAATAATGCCTCCGGTTCGAGTCCTTCACATTTTAATATGGATTACACACATACATAAACAGTTCAATTCACACATGAGGTACATGCATCAATCAATCAATAGCGTAGACTGCTGTTTTACGTGTCAATGTCCGTTTAAGGATACAATGCAGTAATTGTCGTCAGAACATCACAGCTATATGCACGCGCAGATAGAATGGCTACCTGCCGACAGTGAGACTGTGAGTCTAATTACTTCGTATAAAGTAAACGATTATCTTTCTCCTTCCAAGGATTTAGTTAATCACTAACCTCCATGAGTTTCCTCTCATGTAGAGTTCTAGGACTGACCCTGGTCCATCATAATGCACATATAAATGGCTATATCATGCCATTGAATTGGAAGGTTAACAAAACGCAGCTATTCAGCTTGGCGGTCAAGTAACAAAAGGGTAGCGTCTCCTAGTTACCGACTGTGACCCAAACAACGCTAGACACGTCATAATCGATCGTGTATGGAGCGTTCAATAATTGAAACATCTATCGCAATATATTAAATGTCTTAACCTTTACATTTGCACGTCCGCTAACCTTTAGCAGACGGCGTTAATATCATATACCGTAACAATTCCCTGTACACCGGGGAAAAAAAATCGATAGATTTTTTTTCAAGATCTATCCGACTTAACAATTTTTCAAAAAAAATTTAACACAATCGTGACATATGGCCGACGATGTTCTGAGTAGAACCGTGTCGCGGTCATGTCAACTAACTATTTGTCATAGTCATCTAACATTAATCACATTATATATCAATATTATACATATTATTATATCAACTAAATAAAATGTCCAATGTTAATAGTGAATGATAGAATTAAATTAAAGTAAGGTCTGTCGTATTAGTATGTCATATAGGAATTAATTTGACTAATTAAAATTAAATTAATTAATTAAACTAAGAGTTAAATTATTAAGATTCTAATGTAACGCGATGTTATGAGAGAAGAAAAGACAAAATAAGTGAGAAGAAATAGAAAGAAATTCGAATATAAGTTTAACTTAATTGTGTGTGTTAAGTGTTAGTGAATAATAACTATCTAATTTAACTAACTAAATAACGTATAGGTACATTAAAAAAAATATTAATCTAATACTTGTGTGAGATTTATTTTCTCTTTTCATAATTTCTTCTTTTTATATTTCGTTCTCTTTTTTTTGTTCTTTCATTTCATTTTTTTCTCACATTTCATTTTATTGATAATAATTCAATTAAGAAGTTAAGTTAACTAATTAATTAGTATAGGATATGATGATCCATCCGTAGTCTTGATCCTGATGAATTCTTTTAGGCAAAAATGTTCAAACGTTTACGTTGGAAAGAAATGTCATTTATCCTAGCATCCAAGAATTAAGTGCACATAGGATAATAAGTTCGACTTGTCGTCAGATATTGTTCCATGATTGTTCAACGAATATTCATATATTGTGTATGGACGTTAGACGAAGTTTCAATGTCAATATGTATACCTTGATTGTCTTTAGTTCAATTCTGTGATGCATATAGTGTTTATAAATATTAAATTGAAGGCAAGGTTAGTTCCCTTATAGTTGATACTTCGTTATATCCAATGTAGTGATGATTGACGTGTTTTAGGAATGTCAATGTTGATTATTCGTCGTCAATAGGATTACGTGACAACGCATCCGCCACAATATTTTCAGTGCCAGGAATATGTTCAATGGAGAATTCAAATGGCTGTAGGATGATTGCATATCTGGCGAGTTTTGGGCTCTTGTGGTTAGATCGACGCAAAGATGCTACAGCACGTTGGTCCGTCTGTATGGTGAAGGGAGCACCAAGCAAGAACTTTTCAAGTTTAGTTATTGCCCATATAACTGATAAAAGTTCCTTGTCCACTGTGGAATACTTTGTTTCTGCCGGCTTTAGCTTTCTTGAAATATATAAGGTAGGATGTAGAACGCCATCATGGTTCTGGAGCAGGCATGCACCAATGCCGTAGTTACTAGCATCTGTTCGTAAGAAAAATCTTTTGGAAGCATCGGGAAGTCTTAAAATTGGTTCATGCGAGAACAAATTTATAATTTTGTTGAAAGTTTCATTGCATGTACCAGTCCATGTCACCTTCACCGGCATGTCTTTTTTTAACAATGAAGACAATACAGCCGTGATGGATGACAAGTTTGGTATGAATCTACTGTAATATTGAACAAGTCCTAACAAACTCCTGACCTGTTTCTTCGTCTGAGGAACTGCTATGTTTAGAATTTTGGAGACTGTACTAGGTAACGTTCGGATATATCCCGATCCAATGATATGTCCCAAAAAGGTTATCTCATTACACGCGATTTGCACCTTTGTAGGTTTAGCAGTTAGATGATAATTCCTTAGAGTGTCGAAAACATATCTAAGTCCCGAAACATGTTCCTCAAACGACGAACTAAACAAGCATATGTCGTCAATATATGTAATAACGTCTGGTCTACCTGATAAAATTTGTCGCATCAGGCGAATGAAGGTAGCTGGCGCATTAACAAGCCCAAAAGGCATCACATTCCACTGGTATAGACCTTGTGGAGTGGAAAATGCGGTGTAGTACTTAGCCTTTTCGGTCAGTGGTATCTGCCAATAACCTTTAGTTAAGTCTATCTTACTAAATATAGTTGCGTTGGATAGACGTGGCAGTAAGTCGTCGATAAGTGGATGTGGTTCGCTGTCAACTATAGTCTTAGCATTTAATTTTCTATAATCAACACATAGTCTGATGTTATTGTCCTTCTTCCGGACAATCACTAATGGAGAAGAGAATGGCGAATTACTAGTCTCAATGATTCCCAGAGACAACATCTGTTCAAGTTCCTTAGTAGTTTTAGCAAGGAAATGTAAAGGAACCGAATAGGGATGTACACGAATAGGTGTATCATCATTGAGAGTAATGTCATGACTGATAGCCGATGTGCGACCCGGGACGTCGGTCAACACATCTGGATAAGATTGTAATAGATTAGCAATCTGTAGACGCTGTTGCGGTGTAACCGTTGAAGAGATGGTTACATCCCGCCAAGATTCAGTAGGTTGAACTACTGGTACCGGTAACGGTAACTGTACCTCAGGAAAAGAAGATTCTTCTTCCTGGATGACAGATAAGTTAGAATAATAACAAGTAGATACTGTGTTGTCATCTAGTTCATGAAAAATTGACTGTAAGTGTTCAGGACGTGTATGAAATTGCTTGAGCATGTTAATATGAAATATCTTTTTGTGTCCCTTGATATCTAAGACGTAATCAACGTCGGAAATTTTATCAATGACTTTGTAAGGACCATTCCAAGATATCAATAATTTATTGTTATTGTGAGGAAGTAACACATAAGCCTCATCGCCTGGGAATAATTGGCGTAATCGTCGAGACCTATTTTGTAGAGATCGAGCCTTAGCTTTTGCAGCCTCAGAAGAAGCTGTTGCCAACTGGCAAGACTCAATAATGTTCTTCCGAAGATTAATCACATACTCGTAAGATGACTGAGTGTCCTGAGTCATCTCCGCGTCAATTAATAAGTCTTTTATTAGTCCCATAGGACCTCTTGGGGGAGCACCAAAAACTAATTCAAAGGGAGAGAAGCCAGTTTGTTCATGCGGTACCTCCCGATAAGCAAATAGAACAGCTGGGAGTGCTCTGTCCCAGTCATGAGGGTGCTTAGCAGTAACCTTATGTAGTAGTTGTTTAAGTGTACGGTTAAGTCTTTCAACCGCACCATTACTCATAGGATGATAAATACTACTTAAATTCCTATCAATGTTCCAAGTTTTCATGACTTCCTTCATGGTGTCAGATATGAACTGTGACCCATGGTCTGATAAAAGTTTTCTAGGAAACCCTATTCTAGAAAAGATGAGATGTAGTGCATCAGCTACATCTGTGGTAGTGGTGGTCTTTAATGGGATAGCTTCTGGCCATCGTGTGCACAAATCAATGCACGTAAGGACGAATCTATGTCCTCTGGCCGATGGTAGCAATGGACCAATAATATCTATGGCCATCTTGTCAAACGGTCTTACTGAGATATCGCAAGCCTGAATAGGCGCCGTGTGAAAAGCTCCACGTGCTTTCACTTCTTGGCATGTAGTACAGGAACGTACATACTGCGAAATATCTCTTGACACTCCTGGCCAAAAGAATGAAGACAGTACTCGAGATCGTGTTCGAGTATATCCCATATGTCCAGCACAATGTGAGTCATGTGCATGTTGAAGAATGTACCGTCTAAAAGTATACGGGACCATAACTTGTTGTTTCATTTGTGATTTGTCATTAAAACATCTAATCAATATGTCATTTTTAATAACAAACATTGGTTTGTTATTATTACCTGAGGATAGATTGTCAACTTTATCAACCAGCTTAAAAAATTTTTTTAAAGATTTATCCTCTTTTTGTTTGGTTGCAAATGTTTCCCTGTCAATAGGTGAATTGACTACAAATTCCTCTTGGTTGTCTGCATCCATTTTATTATCACCAACTTTCTCCATGAGTTGAGTCTGCGCTCTAGTCGTCACGGCGTTTCCAGTGCATAGGTTATGTTTCTCCCATTCTATGATCTCATCTGGAGTACAATCTTTACTGCCGTGTATACGACCAACCATCAGATCAGCTATAGGCTTTTTTAGCATACATACTTTTACATTCCCTGTGAAAAAGGGTGTTCTAATATGAACAATAGCTGTGGGGTAAAACTCAATAGTTCCACCAAATGTCATGCAGCGTACATATTCTCCTGTCGCACAGCTAGGATGTACCAGCGACTGACGTACACCAATCGTCGTGGATCCTGAATCCCTCAGCACTGAGACGACGGATCCATTAACTAATCCCCTGTTAAAAATTAGTAAGCCTGTTCCATCGTTGACTGCAAGACCTACCTCTGGTGTAATATGTCCGCAGTTAAGCACTGTTTCTTTCGCCTTCTGAAAAATAAGATTGCATTGTTGGCAACTATTTGCCACATTATAATTAATAGCAAAACATGCAGCAGAAGACTGTGTTGTATTATTGTCAAGTGGGACCTGAGCTATAGGGGTAGTATTATTTGTAACTGCCGCCCCTGTATTATGGTTGTAATGAGATGATCCCCGAGAATGAGATCGATTCCGAGTATAATTGTTAGAATTATCTCGTCGTCCTCTATAGTAACTATTATCTCGATGTCTCGAGCCATGATTATTACCATTCCAGTTATTGTTATTATTGGGAGTATGTGATCGATTATAATTAGTGTTATGTTGACCATTGTGGTAGTTTGTTTGAGGTGAATAATTTCTATCTCGTGATCTACCTCTGTTGAACTCATTTTTATTGTTGAAATCATTATTATGTCCCTTCTGAAAGTTAACATTGTGATTTCTTTGGAACCTACTTCTGTCTACACTGTGATGTCTTTGTTTGTTATTATGATTGTAGGCCATATTAGACGCCACAGGTAGAGGTTCTCTTAATGAGGAGTTAGAAATGGTTGCATTCGGATGTGCCGAACAGTAGTTTAAAGAAATTTTTTCTAACTCGTCGATAGTACCTGGTTTACGCTCCTGCAAATATGCAAAAAATGGCTGGCTAACCGAAGATAATACCTTATCCCGTAGTAGTAAATCAACTAATTTGTCGTATGATTTGTTGACTTCTGCCAGTTCAACCCATCTATTAAATGTATTGCGTATGTTCGCAATGAATCCTGCAAAATCTTTTGGAGATTCAGGTAAAATTCCCTTAAATTTCAACCTACAGTGTTCCTCGTCCAGGTGAAACCTTCGTAAAAGCAAGGACTTAATAGCACCGTAGTTATTTGCTATTGATGGGTCAGCATTTTGAGAAGCCGTCAATGGTTCTCCAACCAAGAATTCATTTAACTTGAGTACCCATGACTCTTCAGGCAAATGATTTGTTTTGCAAGTCTGTTCAAAACGTGACAGGAACGATGAAAGGTCGTCCACGTTTAAGTTGAGAGTGGGTAATTTAAAGTTGTAGAAATGTTTAGTTTGGCTGGATGACGATCCATTTTGTGCGTTATTATTCTGGTTTGCATCAGCACTTTGTGCTTGTAATCTTGCTGTCTCCAATTTAATACGCGCCAATTCCATTTCTTGTTGTAAAATAATTTCCTCTCGTTTCAATTTATTCTCTTCTTCCTGTTTGGTAATTGCTCTTTGCTCTTCTCTTTCACGTTGAGCAATCTCTCTCAATCTATTTTCCTTGGCAATTTGCTTCATCTCACGTTCCTCCTCCTCTTTCTTTAATGCAGCCTTTTGTTCCTCTATTTCTGCTTTATGTTTTTCCAGTTCTGCCTCAGCAAACTGACGAAGTTCTTGAGATTTATAACCATATTCTTTACCAATTTTAACGAAATGGTCTATAGTAAGCATTTTGACTTTTATCTGGTAAGTAATTATTGATAATTACTGATTAAAATAGTCAATAGTAGCTTCAGAGTAATTATTATACTTACTCAACTTAGGAATATTCAATATAAATAATCACAATAGTACTGAACTCTTATGTCTAAGTTCAACTAATAGACAATATTTTGTAACAATATTGTATCTAAGTACTAACTATATCATAAATAGTTATGATATCTGTTAACTATAATGTAATTACATCACACAATTAATCTTAATATCCAATAATGTTGGGTATGATTCCTAGTAATTATATTGTTCAATGTACTAAGTCACTCTCTTAGTACCAGAAAAGTATATTAAATAATATACAATGGGTCTATTACCTCAAAGGTAGACTATAAGATTATTTTATTTGGTCAATATATATATTATATTATTATGCCCTAGGCATCTCTTATAAATTGTAGTGCTAATTTCTTGGACTATCACTGCATAATTATGCAATGTCCCATATTAACCTTAAATGTCAGAAAAAATTAATTAAATTAAATTACAAGTGTATTATTGAATATAATGTTATATTATTAATGTAGTATTTAATATATATCATGAGGACAAACAAAACAATGATGCAACTAAAGGGTACAAACAATGTCAAGACGCAAACAAGACATTTTCACAATTAAAAATGAATTTATGAACTAAATAAAACAAGCGGAAGTGTCACACGGAAAACGAAGGGTCAAAGATTGACCCGAGGTCAACTTAATATGCAAAGTACACAAAAAAAATGACTGCAAAAAATGATGACATCACAGGACTCATAACGGACGAACATTTAACAATCATAAAATAAATTGATAGTAAGAGTAGACTGGACGAAATAGTTAACGAACATGATACAAAACTGAATAAAAATGTGAACTTAGTACAAATAAAATACACCAGTTATCTACGGAACGGTACAGCTAACACAAATCGTCAAACGACAGCAGATTTGGACAGGTAGTCCAATGGCAAACCTCAATGGGGCTTCCAAAAGTGCAATCGTTTAACTGCCCTAAGAAACGACCGAAATCAATTCAGGCATCGTGAGAGCCACAGAATCTAATTTCGGTTCATCCTCCCTACCACCCACTAATTAACAACACATTAAGACAACAAAAAGTACATTAAACATAGGTAAAAACATGCCGATGTAGGCAGAGGGCATGGACTCAGTTAGCACTGTCACGTTAACGACAATAGTTATTGAGCTAAACTTATCTTTATTTGCTGCTTCACTTGATGCTCGTTGTCGTCGACGGCTAGGCCTGTGCCTTTGACTGTCTGCTCCTGTAGTCCATATCGTGTGTTTGCTTCAATGGCTCATGTTTCCCCTGGTTAGACTTAGAAACGGCTTTGGTTTCTCCGACAGTTCACCTACACGACTTTCGGTGACGTCACGTTGTTAGGCATTATAATGAGTACTGCGTCATCTTCGACTGGATCATGTGATCGAAAATTGATCGTAAATATTTGTGGTTAACATGTGCGTAAGGAACAGAAGTTTGTTTCTTTTTTCTGTCGTTCCCCGCATTCGGCCGCCACTTTTGTTGAAGGACTTTCGTGTGTGGTTACTGGTTGTGTTGCTTGAATTCTGATCGTGCTAATATTCGTACGCGAATGGGGTGAACCTCACCTTTGGTTTGTCGTAATGCCTGAACTTGGCATCAAGATGTAAACAACTGTTCATCTTATTAACTCAGCAACTTGATATAAAATACATAATTCAGAAGGTTGAATGGTGTAACGTGATTCAACGAATAATGCCTCCGGTTCGAGTCCTTCACAATTTAATATGGATTACACACATACATAAACAGTTCAATTCACACATGAGGTACATGCATCAATCAATCAATAGCGTAGACTGCTGTTTTACGTGTCAATGTCCGTTTAAGGATACAATGCAGTAATTGTCGTCAGAACATCACAGCTATATGCACGCGCAGATAGAATGGCTACCTGCCGACAGTGAGACTGTGAGTCTAATTACTTCGTATAAAGTAGACGATTATCTTTCTCCTTCCAAGGATTTAGTTAATCACTAACCTCCATAAGTTTCCTCTCATGTAGAGTTCTAGGACTGACCCTGGTCCATCATAAATGCACATATAAATGGCTATATCATGCCATTGAATTGGAAGGTTAACAAAACGCAGCTATTCAGCTTGGCGGTCAAGTAACAAAGGGTAGCGTCTCCTAGTTACCGACTGTGACCCAAACAACGCTAGACACGTCATAATCGATCGTGTATGGAGCGTTCAATAATTGAAACATCTATCGCAATATATTAAATGTCTTAACCTTTACATTTGCACGTCCGCTAACCTTTAGCAGACGGCGTTAATATCATATACCGTAACAATGTCTGCCATCACATTATTCGAACCTTGAATAGCTCGTATAAAAAAGTGAAAGAGCTGTAGCGAAATGGCATAACGAGTGGATCTTGAACTCTTCAAGTCCTTATTCTGTGTAGCTGTGAGAGCTTTCTGGTCGGTCTCTAATATAAAATGCGCGCAAAGGAGGAATCTCTGGAGTTTAAGAATCGCCCAGACCATTGCTAACAATTTCCGGTCTAGGACAGAATAATTCCTTTCTGCCGCAGTCAATTTCCTAGAGACATACATCACTGGATGCAAAGTTTCAGAATACTCTTGCATCAATGCGGCCACAATCCTTGTCGATGAGGCGTCGCTGCGAAGAATAAAAGGCTTATCTGAATTGGGTAGCCGCAAGATAGGAGCAGATGAAAATAAAAGCTTAATTTTCTCTAAAGAGGTTTGGCATTCTGGGGACCAGTGTACTATGTTAGGTGACCCCTTCTTCAATAAACTAGAAAGATGTGCAGTAATTGATGATAGGTGTGGAATAAATCTTCCATAAAATTGAATTAGACCAAGAAGACTACGAATATGTTTTTTTGTCTTAGGAGTAGTAATATTTAGAATCTTCGAAGTGTTATGGTCCTCAGTCTGCAAGAGACCATGACCAACACGGTGGCCAAAAAAAGAGATGTCACTGAACCGAACATGGGCTTTAGACGGTTTAGCCGTCAAATTGTGGGACCGTAGTGTAGACAAAAGTTCAGAAAGACCTTTAAAGTGATCGTCCCAAGAATTACTAAAAAGGCAAATATCGTCGAGATATGCAATAACATCTGAACGATGAGAAAGAATTAGACGCATCATGCGTACAAACGTAGCCGGGGCGTTGACGAGACCGAAAGGCATAAAGTTCCATTGGAACCAACCCCGGGGTTTTGAAAAAAGCGGTAAGAGGTTTGGCGCGTTCAGTAAGTGGAACTTGCCAATATCCTTTAGACAGGTCGAGTTTAGAAAAGAAGACCGAATTAGAAAGTTTTATTAGCAGATCTTCCAACAAAGGCATTGGTTCCGCATCACATTTTGTGACCTGATTTAATTTGCGATAGTCTATACAAAGACGTATGTTACTGTCTTTCTTCCTGACAATAACCATAGAGGAGGAGTATGCCAAAATAGATGGTTCAATTATATTTAAATGTAACATTTCATCCAATTCCTTTTCAACTTGAGTTTGAAAATGTAATGGAATTAGGTAAGATCTAACTCTAATAGGGTTATAATCAGTGAGTATTATGTCATGAGTAATGACTGATGTTTGACCAGGAATGTCGGTAAGGACGTCCTGAAAAATCTGCAATAAAGAAGAGACTTGCTGTTGTTTTTCTGTAGGTAACTCAGAAGAAATAGTCACATTTTCATATGATTCTGTTGAATGTAAAGTGATAACAGGAAGAGGAAGATGTACATCGAAGAAAGTAGCCTCTTCCTCCTGAATAACGTGCAAAGATGCAAATTGATTATGACGAACCGGAGGATCGTCGGTTGCCTGAAAAACAGACTGTAGATAGTCTGGGCGGGCATGAAATTATTTCAGCATATTAATGTGGTAGGTTCTATGCTTCCCGTCAACATCGACAACATAGTCGACATCAGAAATTCTTGAAACAATAGTATAAGGACCTTTCCAGGCAATAAGAAGTCGATTATCCCTACGAGGAAGCAATACAAATGCCTCGTCCCCAGGATAGAGTTGTCGTAGACACCTATATCTATTGGCAAAGAGCCTCGTCTTCTCCTTCGCAGACTCGGATGCTGAGGTAGCTAACCTACATGCATCAATAATTTTCTGTTTGAGAGCAATGACATATTCGTAAGAAGATTGAGTGTCATCATTAATATCATCAGCAGTTATTAGGTCGTGAAGTAGCGACATGGGACCACGAGAATGCGCACCAAAAACGAGCTCGAATGGTGAAAATCCAGTATGTTCATTTTGCACTTCTCTGTATGCGAAAAGTGCAGCTGGTAAAACCCTGTCCCAATTCTGAGGATAATCCTCAGTTATCTTCCCAAGTAAATTCTTAAGCGTTCTATTCTGGCGTTCAACTAACCCGTTTGACATAGGGTGAAACACACTGCTTAGCGACCTGTCAATGTGGAGCATGGCCATTACCTTAGACATAGAGTCTGACATAAATTGTGTGCCATGATCAGATAAGATTTGTTTGGGAAAACCCAGACGCGAGAATATTAGCCAAAGAGCATCTGCAACATCAGCAGAAGAAATGTTCTTAAGAGGTATAGCCTCTGGCCAACACGTACACATGTCAATACATGTAAGGATGTACTGGTGTCCCCAGACAGATTTGACTTTAAAGGGACCAATAATGTCAATTGCCATTTTTTGAAAAGGACGAATAGGAATATCTGCTGCTTGGATAGGTGCTGCATGGCGTTGACCTCGTGACTTAACCTCTTGACATATTCCACACGAGCGACAATAAATAGTTATATCTCTCTTCACGCCCGGCCAAAAAAAAGAAGAAAGAACCCTAGATTTAGTTCGGGAAAATCCCATATGTCCTGCACACTGAGAGTCGTGGGCATGTTGTAAGATACGAACTCTCTTGTCAGTAGGTACTAGAATTTGCGAGCGTATGGACGAAGTAGAACCCCGTACCATTTGAACTAGCACTCCGGTCTTAATCAAGAACCAATATTTAAGATTTGTGTCACAGTCTGCGTTATCTTGTTTAACTAGCAGAAAAAATTTTGCAATGATGTATCATTTTGCTGAAGTTTGATAAAAGATTCCCGTGAAATTACAGAGTGAGGATCCTGATTACGTACCTCGTTAATTTCAGCAGTTGGGGTATGTAAAAGATTTTGAGCTTGTGCTCTAGTTGTGACTGCATAGGCAGCATGAATGTTTTGCTCTTCCCAGGTAGCAATCTGTTGTGGAGTACAATCCTTAACTCTTTGTATACGTCCGACGATAAGGGAGCATACATGCATGGATATGTCCCGTAAAAAAGGGAGTAGCTATGTGGACAATAGCAGTTGGAAATGTCTCAATTGTCCCACCAAATGTCACACATTTCACTACATCACCAGTGGCACAAGAAGGATGTATTAGAGACTGGTTAATCCCAACAGTCGTGCATCCAGAATCAAAGAGAACTGAGACTGGATTATTATTTACAAATCCTTTATGTAGGGTAAGAGACCCTCTCCCGTCATGCGCAGCTAATACAGGAAGAGTAGGTAGAGGATGACCGCAACTCAAGGTAGTCACCGCTGTAGGCTGGAACAAAGTTGTGCACTCAGGGCACTGAGATGCTCTCTGGAAATCGAAAGCAGCGCAAGCAGTAGCATTAGAGACCCCAATATTATTGTTACTTTGACTATCAATAACCTGGGGCTCCTGTTGAGCAGAGTTAGCATGGCGATGCAATCTATCATTTGGAGATCCACCGTCATATCGCGATCTATCGCGACTGTTATCTCTATTGGGAGCACTGTTATTCGCTCTATTGAAACTATTGTTCTGATTTGAACCCCAGTTAACATTGTTGCGATTATTATTTCCTCTTTGGTCAAAATATATATTAGATGGATTTTGTTGTCTCTGAGAAAAATTATTGTAAGATTGATAATCTCTAGTGTAGTTACCCCTTCCAAAATTTCCATAATTGTTGGAACCAAAATGTTGAGGTCCGTTAAATTGTCTCCAGTTTCTTGGAGAGGGAGAATTACTACGTGATGGACCTTCTTGGTACTGTTTAAAATAACGGTTACTCTCCTACCAAATTGCATTCAGCACTTTGTAATCTACGGTGCAAATTATGAGCATATGGTATTGCTGAAGCCACGGGTAAACCTTCTTTGAGTTGAGATTTGCTAACAGTCACTTTTGGATGTGCCGTGAAGTATTGGCGACAATATTGTTCCATATCTTTCAAGTTTGTAGGCTTCCGCTCAAGTAGAAAAGAAAGAAAAGAAGTGTTTACAGACGACATGACTTTGTCACGAAGTAACAAGTCCATGAGGGCTTCATATGTGTGTTCAATTTTTGAGAGCTCTACCCAAAGTGAGAACGTAAGACGTATATTTGCTATGAACTCTGAAAAATCTTCCCGTCTCTGGTAATAGAGACTTAAAGCGTAGACGATAACCGTCCTCCTCAAGTTGGTATTTCCTTAACAAGACAGCCCTGACAGTATCATAGTTATTTTTGTCGGGCCCCTCCAACATACTTACAACATTCATAGCTTCACCCAAAAGTAGTTGCATAAGTCGAGCACAATATTCCGACTTGTCTACTTTCTGAGATTCACATGTAAGTTCAAATCTATTTAGGTAAAATACGACATCGTCAGAGGTAGGTTTAAAAACGGGCAATCCGAGCTTAAAATAATGACTATTTGTCTTATGAGAAGTAGGTTGAGTGACTGTAGAATTTTGTGCGCTAACACCCTTCACCACCTTCATTCTCTCTAGCTCTATAGATAACACCTTTTGCTCATGGAGTCTAACGTTTTCTTCAGCCTGCAACTGAAGTTTCCTTTCTTCGATTTGCATTTGCTGTTGAAGTTTTTTCTCTTCCATTTCCATTTGTTTTTGCAATTTTCTATCTTCAGCCTCCATTTTCTGTTTTTCAATTTCCATTTGAAGTTTCCTCTCTTCAGGTTTCTGAGCCTTGTCATATTCGACACGTGCGAATTATTTTACTTCCTCAGTAGTCATGCCAAGGGATTTCCCTTGTTTAATGAAGAAGTCTAAAGTAGACATTATGTCTAATTTTATGTGATAGGTAATTTATGTAAATATACCTGGAGAAACCCACTTTATATCAACTCAGAGGGTGGCAAGTCCTTCCTTAAGAACTTGTATAATTACCTTTCCAACTATTAATAATATTATTAATTACTTATAAAATATGCATCATAATATTATGTGATTATGAGAAAAATAGACAACGTAAACAACAGTGACAAAGACAAGATATAAAAAACAAATGACTACGTTCGCAGAATCAACTAAACAAGAAAGCAAACTAAAGAAAAAATATTGAAAAGAGTGCAATGACACTGCGAATAGAATGACCAGACAAATAACACAGTGTATAAACAAAAAATTTGTATAGAAATAAAAGATAGTCAGGAGAGGAAGACACCCACAAACAAATTAATAAAAAAAATAAGGAACAGAGAAAATACTACGACAACAACAATGAAACGTTTCGTCACACCTAAGCAAAGATGTCACGGATTACCAGACACAGTGGACTAAACTGCTTCAGCAAAAAACTCGCTGGAAAATTTCCACTGCGGGAAATCCGTAAGAAAGTCCCTACAGAAACGCTTACGTAGGCCCTGGGTGAACTGAGATGTATCCTAACGTAAGTCACCAACCCAACCAAACCTGCTTAAACATAGAACATATAACATAGAAGAAGGAATATAATAGTGTAAGCTCTGAGGAAGGCTCAATTACAACGAACAGTGGTACAGTTTACATACGAACAACCACTTATCTTGAAAAGCAAAAAACTCCCAGCTTCCGTAACAACAGTAATGATGGACATCGGGTATGACAATACAATACAACGTTGATTGCTACAGGATCTCCTCATCGAGTGTTGAAAGGAAACACGTGAACATGGATGATGTCTACTTGAAACACTTGGTCACAAAAATAGCATTATCAACACTGTAAATCTTGTGAAACTTGACATCGCAAAAATCTTCTGTTAGAAAATATCCTATAGAATGGTGTTGAACTTGTTTGCTTATTTCCTTCTATAGTTGGTATGAAACCCCAAAGAACTGGCTCACCACTTTACGTTACCAGTTTATTTTCTTTAACATTTTTTGTAGCAGATTAAGACTGGCCAATACTTCTGCTTCTAAGTCAAGTTTATGGTGGTGGAAAGAAGGCTATGCTGATATATGTATATACGCTGATAATAACGATCAGCTTAGGTCGGGCTTACGGATGGCCGACCGGTGGGTGAATGAGTGACTGTCAACAAACGCGAATGCAAAGGGTTCTGGCATACCTACACAGACTGGAACCACACACCACAGCAAACGTAAGAGTCAGGAAATGTTGAAACGACTGGTAACGCTATACACAGTTTATTACCGACACAGTGACGTAGACATCATGGCATGAATAGTTCACAGCATAAACATACAGCATCGTGTGAGTAAATCCAAATATCCGTTAACAATGACTGCATACATCACGGTTCATAATAACATAACTTGAGCTGACCTACTCCAAGGTTTTGAATAATCAGTACTATACATAAACAAACCAGCATAGTAAATCCAAGGCTTTGAACACAAATGCAGTGCAACAATAAGCCATCATAATCCAAGGCTTGAGTAACAAACGCAGTACATCAATAATCCATCATAATCCAAGCTTTGAACAATAAATGCAGTATAACAATAAGCCCGTGCAATCCAGGCTTTGTATGACAAATACGCCGGGAGAAAAAAAATTCCCGTAAATATCTCTCTATCTTCACTTCGATAATATATATATTCTGCACTTATCAAATATTCTCCTTTACAAAAAAAACCCACTGGAACACACTAGCGAAATGGATAGTCACCATTCCCCAAGCCCTGCCAGAAACGCACTGTCCCGAGATTTTCGTCTCTCAGTACAACTCAGTAAAAATTACACAATTGCTCTTACCAACCGCGTGAGACTACATTTCAGCTCAACCGTCTCTCCCCAGACTAACACTAAGAATATTCGACAACTTGCTTTATCACATTTTTTTTAAAAAGACTGACACAGACTCAGATTGAGCTATGTTCAAAAATTACGGAGCATAAAGCCCCCAATTGAAAAAAATCATCTCATCACTAAAAGCGTGCTTACTAGCGTGTGTAACAAAAATCCGACCCGTCCATATGAGTCTTTAACACTTAACTCGAACTAATAAAAATATGACTTAACAGTTGTGTATAAGAGATGCCCTGAGGTGCTCAAACGACTGCTCCTTTTACTGAAGAATGCTTGGAAAACCCAGCTTGTAAGCAAGGAATGGAGAAAGATGACCGGAGTCTACATCCCGAAGGAACAAAATCCCACAGACATCAGTCAGTTTAGGCCAATCTCACTACTTAATGTGGAAAGGAAGATATTCTTCTCAGTGATGGCGAAAAGGCTCACCACATACCTCCTGGCAAATGGGTACATTGACACTACCATTGAGAAAGGAGGTATCCCAGGTACACCAGGATGTCTAGAGCATGCCACAATGATCCGGGAAGCAATTCAAAAGGCAAAGTCTGACAGAACAAACCTACATGTAACCTGGTTGGATTTAGCAAATGCTTATGGATCCGTTCCACACCATATGTTGTAACAGGCCCTATAAATGTATCATGTTCCACAAGAGATTGCAGCAATGCTGAAGCTGTATTTCGCAGAGTTCTCTGTCAGATTGTCAACCAGAGAATACACGAAGTGGATTGGCCTTGAAGTTGGAATTGCGATAGGATGTACCATCTCTACGATACTATTCATGATGGCTATGCAGGTAATCCTCAATGCAGCTGAAGGAATGGCTATAGGTCCAAAGCTCAGTGGAATGTGTCACATGCCACCGCTCAAAGCATTCATGTATGACACAACAATTCTGACATCAGATGAACATCAGGCCCGGAGGATGTTAGCACGCCTGGAAACTAGTCAGCTGGTGCAGAATGAGCTTCAAACCCAAGAAGTCTAGAAGCCTATCAGTCAGGAAAGGGAAGATAGCAAAGGTCATATTCATGGTTTCCAACCAAGGAATCCCTACTGCCATTGAAGAACCTGTTAAAAGTCTTGGCAAAGTGTACGATGCCTCATTAAAAGACTCGAAGGCAGTGCAACAGACAATATAAATGGCAGACAGAGCGCTACAGATCATAGACCAAAGCAGACTCCTAGGAATATTCAAACTGAGGTGCCTCCAATTGATGTTGATACCTAAGTTGCTGTGGCCACTGCTTATTTATGAAATAAGCACAATTACAGTGGAAGTTATAGAGCAGAAGGTCAACAAGTTCATGAGGAAATGGCAAGGGGTGCCACCAGGTCTGTCAGATGTAGCACTGTGCTGCAAAAAGTCGAAACTTCTGCTTCATTTCAAGTCAGCTGTTGAAGAGTACAAAGTTGGAAAGGCAAGGCTTACAACGATGCTACGCAAGTCAGCAGATGACTTGGTTAAGTCCATTCAGCCCACACCGAAAACGGGAAGGAAGTGAAGAGTGGAAGAAGCTGTTAATGCTGCCCAAGAGTCGCTCAAAATGAGGGAGGTAATTGGATACACACAAACGAATAGACGGGGATTTGGACATGGAGACATTCACTGGCGGTCCAAGGCATCAAGCAGGGCGCGCAGAGACATGGTAGTTCAGGAGATACGAGGAGCTGAGAATGATAAGAGGTTGCACAAAAACAGTGCAGCAGGCCCAACAAGCCCAATGGACTGCATGGGAAGGAGCCCTGCAAAGGTCCTTGACATGGAATGATATATGGCATAAGGCACCTCTTATGCTCAGCTTCGTAGTTAGATCAATGTATGACCTCTTGCCGTCAGCCACAGACCTTGTAAGATGGGGAAAGTCGGATGATGAGCAGTGTCCCCTGTGCCATGAGAGGCAGACACTTGAACACGTGCTCTCTTCTTGCAAGGTGTCACTGTTCAAGGGCGATTCACAAAGTGCTAAGTGAGCTGGCTGCGACAAAAGACCTGGTAAGGATGAAGGCGAATGGCAGAGTCAGGCCGAACACCGCAAATACGTACTTTCTGAGAGCAGGGAAGTCAGCACACCCCAAACCGAATAAGTCAGGTAGCAGTTCACCATCTCTGCTTGACTGTGCAAATGACTGGGAGATGGCGGTAGACCTACCTGGACGAGGGGCATATCCAGAGAGTATCAGAAAAAGTCGAAGATGGCCAGATATATTGCTGCATTCTTCATCTTCGCATCAGGTTATATTGATTGAACTGACAGCCATTTGAATCCAGATTGGATGAGCAACATTCGTTCAATACGGCAAAGTACAGTGATCTGGCCGCTAATCTGAGACACGGTGGGTTTACTGCATGGGTCATGGCTGTTGAAGTGGGTGCAAGAGGTCTCGTGGCTGCATCAGTGTATGATTTATTGAAACTGTTAGGGCTGAGGGGACAGGCGAGAACAAGGGCACTGAAGAGGCTTAGTGAAACTGCGGAAAAGGCATCATGCTTGCTGTGGAGCAACCACAATGGGCTATGGAACTCGAGGCAGTAAACTCTAGCCCCACCTGCGGTACAGGAAACATCGGGAATTTTTCTAAATCCGCAATACACTTAGTTTTTTAATTGTATTAGTGAAAGGACTGTGGCTCGCAGGCAACACCCGCTGTATTATATGAGATGTCTCGCGCAGAATTTCAGTTGCTAGAGCGCAGTGGCTTTGCGCCTTGTCGGCTTCGCGAGGTGTGTCAATGTCTGTCCCTACTCGTAATAATTTGTCTTTATTTTGAATAAATTGGTACTTTCACAATTGCCTCCGCCTGACGGAATAGTGGAGTTTAAACCTGCTACCAAGGTGGAATGGGTTCATTTTCTACACAAGACAACAGGAAACTGAGACACTTGGGAGTCATGACCCAGGTGGGCCCGCCCCACTTAGAGTGTAAAGGAGTATACAGGGCCGGAACACTTGTTCGACGGGGGGACTGCTTCTGATAATCAATTTGCCTCCTGTTGTATAGAGTTCCCTATCATCTTACAACCTACGTAGTATCGCTCATTGTTTCCTTAGCCAGTCAGAAGGCAATATGAGACAGTTCAGACAAGCTGGGTTTAATCACAAGAGACATAGTAAGTCAGGAATAACACAATTCGTTCAAGTTGTAGCACAATAGTTCAGTATTATACTAGTTACAGTTTTGTCCATGATTTGCTTCAACAAAATCATATAGGCCTTATGGTAACACTGGACAACAAATTTTGACTTTTTGTGTGTATCTGAGATTAAACCAAGTTACCTTTATGTTGTTTGGGCTGCTGAACATTGTCGTGGAATATTCTAATCCACATATATAAATTATCAAGTAAATATAAAGCCTAATAAATACATATAAAGAAAGGAAGAAGAATGGTAAAGAACAGGCTGTCACAAAGAATGTTCTCGAAATCCCCTTTGTTTTATGCTTCGTCTGCAAATTGTAACGTTTCCACGTTAAATATAAGCCACTGCATAAATACAAGCGTTTCCACAACACATTAAAACGTGTGCTGTATTTCTTGCAAAAACATTGAGATACCAAGCTGATCAATGACCTAATTTTAATATTTCATTCATTCCATTTTATACACGGCGTAACTAAAGACAGATGGACTAAAGGATAGAGAGAAGGGAGGGCTGAAAATCAGGAACGCATGCAAAATTGAACACGCGTCTCGCTATTAATGCCACCTCAACAAGCGTAACGCGATACACACGCGTGTAAGGCCACATGCACTAACTTTATTTCAAATCGACAGTGATAAAATTCACTACCCTTCCCAGAGTTAGGTTTTTAAATCCTGAAAAACTCTTATTAGAAAAGATGACAATAGATGGGTTTACGTTTGAAAACATTACAGTACCCAGACAGCACATCTTCGAAACAGGAGGTAGAAGAAATTGCATATTTTGAACGCAGCCACTTAGCTCTTTTAAATTTGGATATTTGGGTTCCTTAGGGCTTGC